>CM055902.1:59414925-59782925 GCA_029582155.1 Panopea generosa
AATGACAGCCTTCATGAAAACCAGCAAACAAAAACGACGCCCCCCCTCCATTGACACATTTTCCGTGAGCTTCCCAAAAAGTAGATTGTTACAATAAACAATTAAACAATTAAACAACGCGACGAAAGACAATGCATAGCGCGTCCACCTTGTGTTTGAAAATGCAATATGGCAAAAATATGGACCACGTACCCGCATCTCGCCCCCGTCTTCCTACCGTCGCTGTCATCATACTCACACGCTGAATGAACCAGAGCTGCCGGATCACCTCTAAATAATTGTCCTCCTGATGCTTAGGAAATAAAACTTGAACATAATCATGGGATGAAAAGTAATGTAGAAATAATAGTCGATATCCGCATAAAGACAAAGACCTACTTTTCCAGAATAATATGACCTCTCGAGTGCTGAGGTCACCCTCTTCCCACTGTGTAGCTCTTGGTGATGTCATTGGCTCAAATCATATGCAGTAGATGTCACAAAGGGTACCCGTTGTGATATCTCACCCGTGATAAGATTGTATGCGCTTTTTGTGGGCCAATCGAAAAAAAAACCACCTCCAAATCACTCCAAAAACATAAAAATAAATTGGAGAATATAAGTTATATCAATGTGTTAAAAAGCATTTAATTTGTTTGAATTATAAACAGTGGGATTGTTTGATTAGAAATTATCAGGGAAATCATGTTTTTGTTCTATTTGGATGTCTGATACACCAATTAATTTTGTACTGTTATATACGTACAGAGACATGCACTTCTGGTACAGTGATTACAATGGTTTTAAAGTGTATTGTTTCCATATATTTTCCTTTGTTAGACCTAATATGCAGGGAAATACATGCGGTTGACCAGATTTTTTTTTTACAATTTCGATGTTTTGGTGACATCTTTTCATTTTTGAAAATTCTGCCCATGTGTTGCAGTGTATTACTACGCATCTTTAAACTGTTATGTTTTCACCAAAGAGTACCCAATGCCATTTAAACTTGGCAAAACTCGTGAAAATGTTCCAATGTTTTCATAATCATGTACAAAATAATATGACCATTGAGGCATTTTCAACAAAAATAATGCCCAACCGATTTACGAAGCTCTAATTCCTTGGGCGCAATAATCTTGCTACCGCCACTAAGGGGAGGTAAGTTCGACCGTCTTATGTAGATCTATGA
This sequence comes from Panopea generosa, assembly GCA_029582155.1. Taxonomy (NCBI): domain Eukaryota; kingdom Metazoa; phylum Mollusca; class Bivalvia; order Adapedonta; family Hiatellidae; genus Panopea; species Panopea generosa. Next base: position 59,416,097 of record CM055902.1, read on the forward strand.
GGACATGTATGACGTCAAGAAAATCCAGGTCAAAGTACCAACGTCATAAGACACGTAGCATTTCGCTAACATAAACATTGAATGTCAGTGTGTTTTTAAATTTTACATTATAATTTATCTAGGATAACCCGGATTTTCTAGATTGGCAGTGATATGGAGGTAAGCAACCGAGTTTATATTTGTATTTTTTAAGAAAATATTGAATTTAGACTTTGAATATTAAATAGGACTAACTGTTTTTAACTTTGTGATAAATTGTCGTTTCATTTACACACGGCAGATTTGCTTATTCTAAAATGAAAATCTGCAATGTTTTCTGATAAATTATAAAGGAATGAATTCAATTTGGAATCGTATAAATATAAACTGTCATTAAAATGAAACTGAACAAAAACTATTTCAGAATGACATTGAATTGAAAACGAATCCTAGCACTCCCCAGCCACAAACGAGTATATAAAATGTACATATTAACGTGTTGATTAGATATAGTAGAAAGCAAAATCCTGCTACATTACGATTTTATATGAAATATCTTGAATTTAAATGTAATGCATACAAATTAACAAGAGTTGAACACACATGTGAAGTTTCATTCATATTCAATGATAGCTTGATGAAATATACACCTGCTCGAAACTTTAACCAAATTATCGATAATTCTGCCAACAGGCAACCCAGAGTTATGGTTCTTATCCCTATCCGTTCCATTAATAATGTTGAACACAAATGTAAAATTTCATATATTCATATATATTCAATGACAGGTTGGTGAAATATGCTCCTGCTAGTAAACTTTAACCGGAAAACCCGATGCCGACGCCGGGGCGAGTACGAATAGTCGAGCTAAAAACGTTTAAAACTCACAAAATATTGCGGAGAAATATCAATCATAATTTATCATAAACACTCACTAAGACGCAGCCTTTGGTGTTCAAAATATCGACATTTTATGGAGAGGCCAACTCCCTCATCATCTCCCACTCCTCAGGTTGCCCCTCCCCCGTTAACTGAAACTATGCTACGCCTATAAATACATGTCAAATAAAATGCATAATGCTATTACAAACATGCACTTGAAAATGTATATTCTGTCCGTGCGTCCGCCCACCCGCCTGTACCACCGTTCACATGGAATTACATCCGTTCGTCCGTTCAACAGGAAGCAAGCTCGCCCTTCAATCCATCCATCCAACGACTAATCCATACAGTCAACCTAACAACGTTTTCCTGTGAGTCTGGAAGATTAACAAGTAGTCAAGCACGCGCACCTTCGCAAAGTAACTACTGAATTTCCCAAGTAAATCACCACAGAAACTATGGCCGGGCGGGGATTCGAACTCTCGACCCCTTGACTGATAGCTTACCGGGCCCGGCTTCCGGGTAATGTAATATTGCTAATTTATCATAACAATTATGAAAAAAATGATTTAAACATGTTTTAACTCTCACCTCAGAAGCAGTTCTGCTGGGCGTTACCAGGAAACCGCAAACTCCACAAGACGACCAAAACCGTCCATCAAACGTCCCGCGTGGAGACAGCAGCAGCAACCACAACAGTAGTAGCAGTACCAGTAGCAGCCACATCTTTCATCACGATGAACCGAGCAGCAGATAGCACCATGGTGATTCTAGTTGTAGAGATCCACCAAATTAGTATAGTATGTTCAAGTTACTTATGATTACATGTTTATCGAAATCTTGACAACAGCTCACTCTGGCCATGTCGTTCGGATTTGTATTGTTCGTATGCTTACGAAAAGGAGCGAGAGAAATTAAACGCAGGTGCGAAATAGAGCAACGTCAATAAGTACACGTTTCGAAACATTAAAAAGAATAATTATGTGGTTATAATGTACCGTTACTGCTCACCAAAATGACCAATTCAACGCGAAAAGGTAAAAAAAACTTAAACATGACAGGTCCCGTTTGATCAATGAATACGGGTATTTTAATCAGTGTCAATCGTACAATGAATGGATATGGGGTTTTACGGCATATCAACACAAAAATATATTATGGCGCAAACAGTAAATAATTTTTACTCTGTATGTATATGAATAACTATTCTGAGGTATTGTTGAAATAACAAATATTAACAAGTCGATCATCTATTTACTAACGTATGCTTGAATGCATACAAGACAACAGGACCGAAACAAAGTATCCAATAGCACATAAAACAAATGATTTCATTCTAAGGAGAAATCAAGTTTTTTTTAGAAAATATGAAATAAAACACGCACTACAGGAACGTAATTGTGTATCGCATGATATGATGTATTTAAAGCATTGGACCCCGGTATATTCGATCCCCACCGTCACGGCTTCGTGTTGCCGGTTGTTTACTGGGTTATCTATGGATATTGTATTAATAAGTTTATGAATGAACAATTCATAGTTACAATGGTCATATACGATGGTCATCACATAATCAAATATAAAATAAAACATGGCCGCCGGTACTCAAATGGAATATGTTTATACAATTATCCAAAAAATACATCCTTATCAAACAATATTGAACAATTATTTAAACTACATTATGAAGATATAGATATCATAATTGATCTCATAGTGAGTCTTACCTGTTATAATCAGTATAGTTGTTTAAATGTTTATTTATATGTTTATCAATTAATAATTCATGGCCACAATGGTCATATGCGATGGTCAGTTATAAAGTGTCCTGACCAATCGATTTACACGTTACATAATTTAAATAACAAAAGAGTTTAACAGGTAGAGGGGAAACACAGGGGTTAATAAAATATTAGTTACATGAAACGTTAGTATCTAACTGTCTACGAAGTGCATTGGCCTGAAACTAAATATGTTATATTATTTCAGCTAAACTATTTATTTAAGTGAAACAAATAAAATATTTAACCTCTCTCTCTCTCTCTCTCAACTGCCCCATACTTTTTTTTCTGTTCAGTGTGTACATTCGTACTAAAATTTCCTAATCAATTTACTGTTTCCTCAATTGTAGTGAAATGTTAATGTGAACTACTATTTAAAAACGCGGGTCTTGCACGTAACACATCATCATGTCATGTTTATCAATGGATCAATTGAGACAAGTGTTTTTGAAATCAATCCATGTATGATAAAGTTACAGAAATCTCAAGCAGACTCAAAAGTGTTGTCAAACAAATTCATAGTGTGACCTTGACCTTTTAGGTACGGGTCTGGGTCTTACGTGCGACACATCGTCATGTCATCTTGCTCAATTAAGCCAAGTTAAAGACAAAGCTACAGGCCAGACAAGAAATATCAAATTAATTGATAGTATAGCCTTGACCTTTGAGAAAAGGATCTGGGTCTTACACGCGACACTTTATCATGTCATGTTTATCAACTTAGTCAAATGTTTTTTGAAATCCATCCATGTATGACAAAGTTAAGAACAAGACATGAAATCTCGCATAGACTCAAATTGTTGTCAAACAAACTCAAAGTGGACCTTGACCTTTGCGGTACGGGTGTGGGTCTTACGCCAAACACCTCATCGTGTCATGCTGATGTATTTGAGCCAAGTGTTTTTAAAATTCATCCATATGTGACAAAGTAACAGATCAGACACGAGATCTCACACAGACTGAGAGTGTCGTCAAACAAAGTTAAACTGTGACCTTGACCTTTGAAGTGGGAGGCTCGGTTTAGGCGCGACACGTCGTCATGTTATATTGATCATTTGTAGCAAGTATTAACAAAATCCTTCTATGACATTATTTGCGTGCCATGTGTTATATTTAGTATTCTAATTTGTATGTAATGACAAAAGTAATATATTAAATTACTGAATAAAGAATTTTGAAAAATGTTGAATCTTTAACTTAACCCACAAACCAATTACGTTTGGACGCTTGTTCTACGACATATTTTTTAATTAATATTTAAAGCGTCGTTAAAATGCAAGTTGAGTTACACATATTTTTCATATTATTATTATATAATTATAAGAATATATATTGAATACTGTAATCAGTATCGGGATCTGTATTGTTAATGTACAATAAATTTAACCTGTCTTAAGCAGCCAGTCAAGAGATGGAGCAAAAATGGCCCTTTAAAATATGTTATTGCTTTATACAGGCGAATACGCTCTGAATGCACATAATGGGAAATATCAAATGTCGTTGCTTTAGACAAGTGTCTGCTCAATAGAGGTGACCGCTTGCACAGGTTTGACTGTATATGTTGGATTTTATCAGAACAAAGATACAGTATAGGTTAGACAGACAGTCAGGCCGCATCACACCGTACCACACCAGACTACACAATATCAGATGGCAAGCTCAAAATATCTAAACAATATATCTTCTAAACTATATTTTAGATGATACGAATATAACAATTGATGCAATTTTACTATATTTTTGCACTTTTAAAACAGTGCGACATTTAGCGTTAACGTTGTAACATATACCGGTTGTACAAATCTTGCGACATTTAGCGTTAAGTGTGCGACATTTAGCGGCAGAGGATATCGCGACATATAACGTTGCCCGGTTGCGACATTTAACGTCACTCTTGCGACATACATGTATAACGCTGGTTGGGTGCGACTTTAGCGTTAGTGCGACATTTAACGTTGTCACAGATGGACATCTGAAGACACTTATCTAAATTTCAGGTGGCACATTCGGCGATTTTTAATCTTGGAAACACATTTTGTCCTGAACCAACAAACCAACATATTATTCTAAATTTGGTATCAAAAGAAGGGAATTGACTGTACTTTGGGTGGTGAACTTTTCTTTTTGAGATTTAAAGAAATTAAAAAGAAAAGCGTTACAGTTATTTTTTTGTGATCATTTTCTCAATTTTAGACCATTTATAAAGTAAAAAATAAGAAAAAAAACTTCTAACGAATATCTATATGAAATGTTCTTAACTTTTCATATTTCTACATAAAATGTCTTTTTCTATGATGTGTTGTTAAAATGTTTTCATTAAATCAATAACACTACCTTTTTTGTTTAAAAATATATTTCGTATATAATCCAACGTTTTTTAACCCGTAATAACTTAAATTCAAAAGAAAAACATCAAATAAATGATAGTTGAAAATAGTCATCATATTTATCAGCTTTACTTCGATACTAAAATAATTAAATTCAGATAAAGATTCAAAGAGTTATTAAAGAAATACTAAAGGTGCCACTTGAAATTTGAGCCGTGTAGATTATATTGTTATTTACCTGCCAGTCTCTGTTTCAAGTGTAAATAAGTCACTGGTTACTTTAAATAATAATGATTGGATTTGGTTTTAATTAAAAAAACAACACTTAGTCTAACACTTGAAAGCTGCCCAACAGCTAGCTATGTAAAAGACAATGCAATATGTCAAGCTTATATTATATAAGACCATCAGCATCATAACATGACATGTCTGAGTTAAATAATATATTACTTCATACCTATATAGTTCAGGTTTCATTGTCGTGTAAAGTTACATATTCAACTCATGTCATAGTTAAATGTCATGCTATTATGTCGTGCTCCATATTCATAGCAATTCTTACTTGCTGACATTTTTGTTTATATTTATTTCATGCGTACTCTGTATGTTATGCTTAGTGGTTTTGGTTGTTTCTCAATAGGAAATAAAGAGTTAAAAACATACCGAAAAATAATGCCTACTTCTGCATGTGTTATATTCCAGGTGAAGAATCCACTTTATATAAAATAACATGGAGTCCAGTTTAGTTGAATATGGTTTTCAAACACATTATTAATGATATACGACACTATAGCGAATACTCGCACAAGTCAATTGTCCGACTTTGTAGATAATTATGCACTTAGGGCTGTTGTGTGGATATTCCGTGCAATGAATTGTGTAAGTACAGACTGACAAACCCGTGCAAATAATGATCCACAGGTGAATTCATCTGAGCATGATTTATTACAGGGGCGGACCAAGCATTTCAGTATAGAGGGGACGTACTTAGTGGGCGCAACACAAAATCTGAAATAGCATACACATATATATATATGTGTGTATGCTATTTCAGATTTTGTGTTGCGCCCACTAAGTACGTGAAATATAGTGAATTTAAAAAAAAATGAGATTTTAAGGATTTTTAAAGAGTAGGTCCGCCGTTGCTCTTTGTAAAGGCGTATAACGCCTGGTCAGTGCACATATCACGGTCTATAAACATGTAGAAACAACCACATGTTTCGTACTGTTGATTATTTAATAACCTATTTGAACAATTTTAAGTCTATGTAATGTTCATATATTTGATATGACAAAGTGTTCGGATTACAGTTCGATAACACGTTCTTTGAAATGTAATATTAAAATGAGCGTGAATAAGTGCGTACAAACAACAGATAAAATTATATGGAATACCAACAATGCATATAGTTTTTTTTAAGTTGTTTAAATTAAAAAATACATGTTTGACGATTTATCGGATAAGCTGACTTCCGGTGAAAATGATATGAACTGTTTTTCTGATATTGTTTGTAACATCTTATTCCCGTGTTTTTGGCAAAAAAATTAATTCAAAACTATGAGTTGTTAAAAAGAGACACCATGGCTTAATAAGAAAAGTTGAGAAGTATGGTGGATTTTTTTTAAAATTGTAAGCGTTTACTATTTGTAAATTACAGTGTGGATTATAGAGGAGAGTTAAACATTAATTTGGCAGTTACTTATGAGCAGCTGGTGGTTTGGCAGTTACTTGTGGACGGGTGGTTGTTTGGCAGTTGACTTGGGGCGAGTGGTGGTTTGGCAGTTACTTGAGGGCGGGTGGTAGTTTGACAGTTACTTGTGGGCGGGTGGTGGTTTGGTAGTTACTTGATGGTGGGTGGTAGTTTGGCAGTTACTTGTGGGCGGGTGGTGGTTTGGTAGTTACTTGATGGCGGGTGGTGGTTTGGTAGTTACTTGATGGCGGTGGTGGTTTGGCAGTTACTTGTGGGCGGTGGTAGTTTGGTAGTTTGACAGTTACTTGTTGGCTGTGGTAGTTTGACAGTTACTTGTTGGCGGTGGTAGTTTGACAGTTACTTGTGGGCGGCGGTGGTTTGGTAGTAACGTGTATGCGGGTGTTTTTTTTTACAGTTACTTGTGGGCGGATGGGGGTTGACAGTTATTTGTGGGCGGGTGGTTGTTTGGTAGTTACTTGTGGGCGGGTAGTGCGTTGATTATTACTTGTATGCGAGTTGTGTTTTGACAGTAACTTGTGGGCGGATGGGGGGGTCGGCAGTGAATTGTGGGCGGGTGGTGGTTTGGTAGTTACTTGTGGGTGGGTGGTGGTTCGGTAGTTACTTGTGGGCGGGTGTGGGTTTGACCGTTACTTGTGGTCGGTGGTGGTTTGACAGTTACTTGTTGGTGGGTGGTGGTTTGGTATTTACTTGTGGGTAGGTGGTGGTTTGACAGTTACTTGTGGGCGGGTGGTGGTTTGGCAGTTATTTGTGGATGGGCGGGGGGTTGACAATTACTTGTTGGCGGGTTGGGGGGTTGACAGTTACTGGTTCGCGGCAGGTGGTTTGACAGTTACTTGTGAGCGGTAGGTGGTTTGGTGATTACTATTATGCGGGTGGTGTTTTGACAGTTACTTGTGGGCGAGTGGTGGTTTGGTTGTTACTTGTGGGTGGGCGGGGGGTTGACAGTTACTTGTGGGCGGGTGGGGTTTAGCAGTTACTTGTGGGTGGGCGAGGGGTTGGCAGTTACTTGTGGGCGGGTGGGGTTTGACAGTTACTGGTTCGCGGGTGGTGGTTTGACAGCCATTGTGGGCGGGTGGTGGTTTGGTAATAACTATTATGCGGGTGGTGTTTTGACAGTTACTTGTGGGCGGGTGGTGGTTTGGTAGTTACTTGTAGGTGGGTAGTGGTTTGACAGTTAATTGTGGGCGGGTTGTGGATTGACAGTTAATTGTGGGCGGGTTGTGGATTGACAGTTACTTGTGGGCAGGTGTAGGTTTAGTATTTACTTGTGGGCGGTTGGTGGTTCGACAGTTATTTGTGGGCGGATGGTGGTTTGGTAGTTACTTGTTCTAGTTCTGGTTGGCCCGTTGTCAGTATGATGTGACGGGTCGGGGTTTTATACCATGCGTGGCATGATAATCCAGTGTGGCAGTGCTTAGAACACTGCTTCAAGTAGACACCATCGTGATATAACTGAAAAATTGTTTGAAGCGACTCTAAACACCATACAGCAATAACATTTTATTAACAGACCATTATAATAAATACGATAAGTATATAGTCGTGTTTTTCCCACTTGTTTTTTCAAAAGTAATTCACGTATCATCATTTCCTGGATCCGGTAGGTAGTTAACAAGGTTCCTTATGCCACTGAGTACTTCCCCACATATTCAGAGGTGGAAGATTTAAAGTTGCAAAACAAAATTCTTGTACATTAATCACAGAGATTACAGCCGAGCTTGGATCTAAAGTACCAATCCCTGGAATGACAGTCAAATACATTTACTACTATTACAGCCAGACCTGGCACAATAGGTGGAAATGTTATATTAATAATAAATGGAGACCACGCCTTATTGAATGGTCTTGAAGCTCTGAAAATTTCAAAGTTATGTGAAGTGTCTACATAGTTGTGACAGAGATAAAATTGAGTCCTCTGGCCCATTCATTGCGTTTAAGGTCTAACTTAAGAATTCCCTTCCTTACACGACGGAAGCAAGATTTTTGTAAAGTTTGTGTAAATTGACTGGGTAATATTTGTTTTGAAAATGAGTAAAACTGTCATATTTCTTTGCACATATGAGAACATTGGAACAATGTTATGATTTCTGCCAAGTTTGGTTAACTGGGTACAGTTTAATGAAGCTATAATAGTTTAAATATACGTAGTGATACACTGCAACAAATGGGCAGAATTATCAAACATGAAGCAATGTCATCAAACCATCGAAACCGGGAAAAAGCAACCTTGTAAATCTCATTTTGTCTGCATAATTGGGCCAACAGAGGACTATCTATGGGAAAATGGCACTTTTAGAACCATTAGCAATGTGGCCATTGTTCGAGAAGTGCATTTCTCTATATGTAATACAGTGCACATTTAGGTGTTGTGTGAGACGTTAAGGGAATGTTTATTCAACATTGAAGGTAAAGTATTTGGAATTTGTGCAAAACATCTCATAATAACTTTAAGCTCAAGTCTTCTCTAGATGAGAAATCGTGTTTTGTACAGAGACAAGTCCTTGAATATACTGTCAATTTTAAGTGAAAAAACAAAATCTGCAGCATGTGTCTGGGCTCAAACTCTTCACTGGTTCAAGATATGCAATTATAAAGGTAGAAAAGGAATACATTGACAAGGTTGCTTTTTTGATTCAATGCTTTTGTTTCCAGAGTAATAATATGATGCGGTTCGAACCAACAATTCTGAAATGACGCAGAATTGTCCAGAAAGCTGGTATCAGCATCGAATTTTCAATGGCGATTTCTAAAAAATACTGACCATATAACTCATGCTAGGAAAAAATCACTGCAGTACAAAGCCCTGTAAATAGAAGAAAAACAGAACTAAAGTTTTATTTCTACCTCTTCCGTCTGTTGGTCCGGAGTGCTCCAGGGAGATAATAATGGTGTGAGTTCATTACGACAATACGACAAGCGGCGAGAGCATACATTATGTTTCTGAGCCTGTTCTGATTAGATGAAAATGTCACAATGAAGCTTTTTCTTATGAATAGGTTAATACGGGATGTTTTCATAATGTATATTTGCTCATTTTGGCTATTTAATGGAGCAATTTGCCATAGTGGTAAATTTGCAGAAACACAAATGAATTTAACAGTGTTCCCGCTGGGTCCGTTTTGGTGTGGGGTCGTTTTGACTGTGGCCGTTTTGGTTTTGGGCCGTTTTAACTACTTTTGGTTCTCTGAAGTTTATGACTCGCAGTCTTGGACTAAATAAAGCACTATTTACTCATATGATTGCAAATGCACACATCCCAATCAAGCCTACATTCGGAGCTTACACAGATATAACATACTATAGTTTGCATATATATTTATAGTTTCGAGTAAAAATGCAAATTCAATAAAAAGAAAAAAAAAGTAGGTTATAATCACAAACGCTATAATCAAGGAATTATATAACGAAGGAAAGACAATTGATTGAGAGTTTGTAAACGCTCGCGTATTCATGCAAAATCTCGCAAGATCTCGTTTTCAGTTTTCGTAACTTCCATTCATCTCAGGAACACAAAACAAAATGATTACACTGCAGAATGACATTCTCATCAAAAAATAACATTCCCAGAAATTTTAGTTTAAAATTATTGACGTACTTTCGATTTCAAAATGTGTATACTGCAGCTAAAAAAATGACAAATTACGAGAAATATTTTTTCAAACCTCGATATATTTAATTCAAGAGCATTTTGCGTGACTGAAACATGTTTAAACATCTAAGATTACATACACCTTACAGTTTATGTACACGAAATCAGTTGCCTTTGTTATGAAGTTAAATTATTAATCCTCCGTGTGCTATTTTAAAAACATTTAGTCAGGAGATGCAAGTTTCCTATCCTTCTATACAAGTCCTTGCTATAATATAAGATTATGGGAACTGAAATTGTGGTAACTCTGTGGTTAACTGAACACTCGCATGTTGAAGCGGGGCGATAGTGTATACGATAAAGTATTGACCGCTCACACCGAAGGTTGCGGGTTAGATTGCCAACTCGAATACCTCTTAAAAAAACAAGACGGGTTCTAACCAGGAAAATGTTGATTAATAATGTTTATGTATGTTGTTAAAAAACATTTTATTTTAATAAAAATATAGCTTTTAAATAAATCGTGTGTACAATAATTTAGTTATTAACTTGGTCAGCGTTTTCTTCATATTTTTTTACTAAAAAATATGCTATTTTAAAAGAAGGACGTATATAGAAAAGCAAATGGTTGATATTTTGTGAACGCTCGAGTATTTACGCAAAATCTCGCAATATCTCGTTTTCAATTATTTTAACTTTCATTCATCTCATCAATATAAATAAAAATTCTAACATTGCAGAATGAAATTCTCATCAAAACAATACAATTCCCAGAAATTTGCGTTTAAAATTGTTGAGGTACTTCTGATTACAAACTTCTACTTCGATACTACCCAGGGCTGACGCATCACGGACAAGTGACGTCATCAAAAAGAATAAAGCACTAGGCATATTTATATTTAAAAACGATAAAGCCTAGATGTATGCCTAGGCTTTGTATTTCTACAGATGAAGACTGGATTCATCTGCAGATGTGGACAGCACCCGGTTCGGGGGAAGGGCATTCTAGTCTCTGATGTGTATACTTCTTCTATACTGCAGCTAAAACAACGAAATCACAGGAAATTTTACTTCAAATCTCAAAATCTTTAATTCGAGATCAATGTTCATTATCGAAACATGTGAAAACATCTAAGATTACATACAATTTACATTTTATGCAAAAGAAATCTGTTGCCTGTAAATTATGAATCGTTAACTCGCCAAATAATTAATTCTATGTGTGCTATTTTATCAACATTTAATCTGGAACTACAAGTTTCTTACCCTTCTACATATAAGTCCTTGATTAAAACAAACATCTAATTATCATTTTTTAATTTAAGTTTTTCAAATCCATCTTATTTGACATAACACATAAATTTAAATAAAAAAATGTTTACAATATTATAAGTATATTATTGACTAAGTCAGCGTGTTCTGACTAGTCAATGTTTTCCTCGCATAATTTGGTCAGCCCATAAGCTGGCATAAGCCATGAAAGTCAGTGTTTATAGGCATAGTGCCACCATTGCAAAAAGGAAGTGGTTCCGTGGGACAGTCGCATAATGGCGGTTATAAATAATCCTCAATTCTTCTTCTTTAAAAATGCATTTTCCTTATTTTAATGCTCATTTTTTTATTTGAATGGCATTATTGATGTATTTTGAACATTTTGATAGCATTGTCATGTTTGAATTGTGAATTTAGAAAAAAAATGATGCTTGGAAATTGGGGTATGAATTCATGATTTTTGTCACCAGTGTACACACTGAGCAGAAAAAAAATCTCTTATATGACACATGACCCCTACTTTTCTCATCATATTTTGATAGTGCAGAGGTTGACAAACAGTAAAATGTAGGTTTCACTTCTTTCATTTAGGACCCTCTATGAATGACAAGCCTTCAAACTTTTATTAGTTACTATAGAATAAAGAACAAAAATCAATGGTGGGGTTACACCTTAGAGCGGCTCGCACTCTGTCCAAATTTCACCTGTAATAATGTACCTTGTCACCGTATCGCATGAAAACAAAATTCTTTCGAAGAAGTTTTATTTTGGAAATACTTTGCATAGAAGCAGCACTGTCTTCTCATCCATGATAAGCCAATAAACGGTATATTGACCATTTTGTAAAATAATAGCGTATTAATCTATGATTCAGGATTGCGTGCGAAAATTTCTTAATGTTATTGGTTTTCGCGAACAATCATTCCAATATTGCACACAAGGGTTTGCCCATATATTTAAAATGTACACAGCATTGTAAAGTATATCTTACTTGAGAAGGAAAGTTCCATAAGCTAACAGTAAAACAAGTTTCAAATATTGAGAATGCCTAATGATGATTAATTTTTATATAAATTACAATGTGTAAGGTATGTATCATCCACTATAGAACCGTTCTTGAAAGCATTGAATTACTAAACCCACAAATACATGACAAAACTATAGCAATATTTTTTCCATTTGCAATATAGATTGGTATCAAGTTTGGAACCAATAAGTGTATTGTTGACCATAATTCATTAGTGCTATGCAAGATGGCATCTGGTCATTTTGAAACCACTTAATTTAAGTCGTTTGGTAACTATTTTTCGGTCATTTCTCTGCAAGATTATTCTCGATAATCACGTATGTTTTAAGGAACTGGCATCAAGTGACAGTCTTTGACATTGGCTAAAAGTTGTATATAATATGGTAAATATTATTTCATGGTGTATACTGGTCATACCTATAACCGCGAGTCTAAACAAATTTCCACCATGTAAAGAATGGCATCAATACTTAACTGTAATAAGGTAACTTAAGTGTGCTGAGTAAAAAAAGTGCCGATACAAAATGAAAACAAATGCCGACATTAACGGAAATTGGAGATTGCACATGTCTTCCCAGATTGTTATTATACAGGCTATCGCGGTAATATGTTTATTAGGTATACAAGGGATAATATTGACACATGTAGTTATCTTCTGAAAATTTAGTTTTGCTCTTTGACTATACGTTAACGGTTATGATAGTAGATTACTAAGGCTGATGAACACGCTTAACTTTCGGCATGAGAGTGAATACACATGAAATGTTACTTGCTCAAAATATAATATGTATTTGCCTTCCTTCACAAGCCTTTCCTATTTACCGCATAGAGCTTCCATCAGTGTGTTTCTATTCAAATCACTATGACGCTTGAATGGTGCACGTCACTTGATAACTGTCAAACATGGTTAGGATTGTGTGTAAAAAACAAGTCTAAGTGTTTAATGTGCAGTTTTGTGGATATGTTTATGTTGTGGACATAAATAAAGTATATTTTTAACAATTGATAAGTGTTTTTGCCAATTTTATACATAATTAATAAAAAAAGTGAGTGTTTTGGCTTCCGCACTGAAATCGGTGCGGAAGATCCACCCATGAAAAACCAGATGGACTATACATGTAAAGGATGATCAACTGAAAAAAATTTAAATCATTCAACAATGTGCTTTGATATGGCTATATGTAGGGATATGAAATACATGCCATCACTAGCGCCTGTGACTCTATGATGAGGCTCATGGAGTTTGAACATGATTGAATAAGGTGTCTTAAAAGACAGTTTCATTTCAACAGTTTAATATACTGTCAATAAGTAGTTAGAATCATTAAAAAAACATGCGTGGTTGATACAGTAGGTATCAGTAAATTCAATACTTAACAATAAATACCCGCAACAGGAGCTTATCACCATGCAATGTTGTTAAGACAGCCATAACTCAAAATAATGAAAACTGCTGAATATTATAACAGTTGATCACAACCAATTATAAATGGCAGATATCTGGATATTCAGGTACAAACTTTAGTATCAACGTGTTTACAGGAACACTAAATGTTACATGCATTCGTGTGTCCTTTCCTCCAATATATGTCCACACACCATGTAGAATCAGAGCACTGTTTCTGGAAATTGGAAAGAGGCCCAAGCCTTCGAGACCAAAAAAAACAAAAACACAGGGCGATTAAGAGGAAATTGGGATTTTTGTTTAGGCTTTAGCAAACTGGAAAATAAAGTGTAACAGTGTCAAGATCATGTTGTAACAATTACAATAATACTTCATATCCAGTTGTTTTTTTATCCCCTTATATAAGAAAAATTGAAAAAAAATCCATTAATTGTTTTTTTTTTGGCTTCAGTTGGGGAAAAAAAACATGATTTTCGAATTGGAAGCCACTGAATTTCGACCTCCGTATAATATGGTAAAAAAACTCTGTTAATAGACACATACCCATTATCTAAAGAGAAACAAAGTAAGGATAGGTAACGTTTGTATTCTTATTTTTCGACACTCATATTTTAATTGACTTGTGAGTGTTTACTTTAGAAATATTTCACAGATAATCTCAGCTCTGTGCTCATATAAGAGAAAATCTGCGTCTGAAAGCAAACACTTAAAAAAGTTTATTAATTGATACCTTTCTTTCATTTCATAAGTAACCAATACACTCTGTGTGACGCTTTTAATGCATATATTTTCATTAAATAGTGCTGATGTAAAACATTAACCACTGAAATCTTAGTAAAATTATACTAAGAAGATAATATTGATATCTCTTGAATCAACATGATTCCTCTATAACGTATGTATCTAATATCGGACGTTGCAAAATATGAGATGAACTGCCGAAGATCATGAAATATTAAACTATCAATGTTTGTCTGTGAAGCGTGGCTAGGCTTGACTGATCAAACTTATGTTGCGGAAAAATGAAAAAGAAAATAGTGTTTAATTTGGATTTATTATGTATTTAAATCAGGAGTGAATAAATGGTTTTAATCTGTTAACTTAAAGGGGTAATAAAATATTACAAATTACAAAACATATATATCAGAAGACAGAAGAATGTTTTATTTTCATATTTCTCTATAACCCATATATTTCTCACTGTAAATTTTTCAATTTAAATACTTTTTTATTCTTTAGCAGTGAGAAAATGTTCTGAAATAAACATAGATATAAACTAAAAACATGACGAAATATCAGAAGACAGAAGAAAACTTTCTTTTTCCTCTATAACCCATATCACTCACTCCGCCGAGGTTCTGATTTGCATGTACAATTTTTTACGCAGTATTTGCCTTCAAAAAATATAGGGGTTCAACCTATCATAATCTTTCGTGACGAGTCCATTCTTAAAAAAATATTTGTTTACTGTGCTCCGACCCAGTATTTTTATGCAAATTAAGTAAATTATGCAAAGGACAAAGCAAAATGATTGAAATAAGTGCGATAAAACACCAAAATCATTATACAGTCAAACCTGTGTAAGCGGTCACCTCTATTAAGAAGCTACCTGTCATAAGCAACCATATTTTCTATTTCCCATTTCTGTGCTTTCAGAGTAAATTAACCTGTATTTAGCAACAACCTGTCTTAAGAGGTTCACTTTTGCTCCTTCCCTAGACTGACTGCTTAAGACAGGTTTGACTGTATATATAACACACACCATGTTTGCCTTTTCATTCCAGATTTGATTGTTCTAGGACTGCTACCACTTTGTGCATAGAGAAGTAGCACTCCTAGAACAATCAGAAGCTGGAATAGCCTCCCAAGTAAGGTCAGTATCAGCTTCAACAAGTTTACAGCTGGTCAGTGACAATTTAGTCTCATTTTTATCCTACCCCCACCTTCCCCGGAATAAGACTCACACCCATACCTCAAAGGTCAAGGTCACACTTTGAGTTTGTTTGATAACACTTTGAGTCTGTATGAGATTTGGTGTCCAGCCTGTAATTTTGTGATGCATCGATGGATTTTATAAATACTTGCTACAAATGATCAACATAACATGATGACATGTCTCGAGTAAGACCCACACCCGTACCTCAAAGGTCAAGGTCACACTTTGAGTTTGTTTGACAATACTGAGTCTGTGTGAGATTTCGTGTCAGGCCTGTAACTTTGTCACCCATAAATGGATTTTGTTAATACTTGCTACAAATGATTAACATAACATGACGACTTGTCACACGTTACACCCAGACTCCCACTTCAAAGTTCAAGGTCACAATTTAACTTTGTTGGATGACACTTTCAGTCTGATTGAGTTTTCCTGTCTGGCCTGTGACTTTGTCACCTATGAATAAATTTCATAAACACTTGGCTCATTTGATCAACATGACATAATTAAGTGTCGCATTTTATACCCAGGACCTTTACTCAAAGGTCAAGATGACATGACGACTTGTCACGCGCAAGACCTAGACCCGTACCTCTTAAGTCAAGGTCACACTTTGAGTTTGTATGACAACGCTTGTTTGGTGTTTCAAGTCCATCCTTTAACTTTGTCATACATGGATGAATTTCAAAAACACTTGGCTCAATTTATCAATTGGTCAACATGACATGATGACGTGTCATGTTAAGACCCATAACCTTACTTCAAGGTCACACATTGAGTTTGTTTGATATTTCATCTCTGGTCTGTAACTTTGTCTTACATCGAGGGATTTTAAAATAGCTTGACACAAGTGATCAGCATGTCATGGTGAAGTTTCACCTGCATTTACCTGTAGAAATACCCAGATCGTTACATTAGATGTCAAAGTCAATGTTATATAAAGGTCAAGGTCACACTTTAATGTTAAAAAAACATGAAATTGCATGTCTAGTCTGAAACGTCAGTCCATTACTCTTGATATTCATGGATACATCGCTACCTATTATAACATATATTGTTATTTTCACAGACCATTTGGGGGGCATGCAACACTTACCAGTGACATGTCTTATTTAATAAATTAGAATGTAGTTGATTTAAATGAAAGTATATGTACAGCTTTGATGTTTTTTAAACCATATTTCATTTTTTCATTTTGCTGTTCTCCACAGAGACTCTCGAGAACAGATGCTTCTTGCAGTATTATGTAGACACCTATTGTTCTCAATCTCATGACGGCGAGATTAGTGTTTCACGCACCTACAACAGTGAAAACAATAATGGCGGCAGCTGTCTTCTACTTATAATTATATTGTCATGGCAGAATATATTGATGAACAGGATTTGTATTTTGTCATTATTTCGGCCCACTATTGCTTTATGTTATAATTGTATCAGTGATTAAATAATTATGTCATTTATATCATATACATAATAGGGGTAGCGATCATATTTTTTTATATTGTTGAAATACTCGGATTCAAATGAGCCAAATGTTCTCATTAAAATGATTTTTTTCTAAAATTTATTTTCAATGAAAGCAAGTCCCCATGAATATGTCCATGAACCAAAAACATCGAAATTTAATTCCAATGAAAATGAATGATTTCACAGTATATTTCATTATTGCAGGTTATAGTGAAGCGTTCCTGGCTATAGAATGGCAAGCTCTCTGTCTGGGAGTGCCAGGAGTAAAAATTTAGCCGGTTCTCGGGGATCCAGGACCCCACCTGCAAGTGCTGGTAAAAAATCTACAGGATACAAACAAACAAAACCGTCAGATAAACTCAATCCAAAGACCATAGATCCTGTAAGTCAGATGTTGAGAGATTTGACATTTAAAGTGGTTTGTGTGAAAAGGCAAAACAATAAAAATCACAGCAGAATTATAAATAATAAAAAAAACTATTAAGTAATTTAAAAAAAGGTTCAATTCAAATGTAGAATTTAGTTTGAAGCACAAATTTGAAGTGAAATTTTTTATTGTTCATATGATAGTGAACGATCTGTCAAAATATTATTTGTCAATTCATTTGTTTTAAGAACATGTTTCACAATCAATGTAAATAAGCAGATTTTGATAGTTTTAACCCTTTGGTTACTTAATTTCTATGACATACCTCTTGCATTCTTGTTTTTGTCACCTCTCAACACTGAGGTCCTGGGTTCAAGTCAAGCTTCATTCCAAAACTTTCCAGTGAGAAAGCTTGTCAGTTACATTGTACTTGCAATTTGACTTTGGTCCTGATTAGATTAGTCTGAAGTCTTCATCCACCAATAAAAACGGATGCTATACATAACCTGTCATGTGTTGAAAATGATGTTAAACCCATTCATATTGCTTTTCAACTAGGTACTCCATTATCATTTAGGAGAGATGCGTAAATAAAAGTCAAATACCTGTAATGAAGATCACAAAGTACTTGCAGGCTTGTCGGGGTGTACATGTATATTATTTGCATGTATATTATTGTTAATGTGAACAGTAAGTCAAGAGCCAACTTGTATATATATACATATAAGTTATTTTATAATGCACTGGCAGTCGAAACTCATCACAATATTGGAAGGAATGCCAAAAAGTATTGAGATGTCAAAATATTGATATAGATTTTGTCTCAAGATGAATATTTATTTTCATCACCTGATAATTGTCATATGTCATTGTACTTTCATTTCAGTATTGTTACATGCAGCAGTATTACACCAAGGCTTTGCTCGCACTTTTGGGAATGGTGTCAGATCCCTGACTTTCTGAAAATAAGCATTTTTTAAAAAAGAAATTGGGAAAATAACATAGCACAAATTCTTTTAATATGTGTAACAATATATTATGTGTAATGTATAGATATTAAATGTATAAAACATGTGATAATCTTGAAGAAGACTACATTAAAATCATAATATTAAAAAATCTCCAATTTTAGGAATTATTATAATCATTTTGAGATCTGGACCATTTTTCAGTCCTAATATTTGAGACTAGTTCCTTTAAAGGGGATTTGATATACCCTGTACATATATGGGACTAGCGGGATGCCTAAAAAGGGGTAAAATAGTGAATTTCCAAAAATCTTTTCAAGAACAGACCGGTCAAATTTGTTCACATTTAATATAAATGATTACTCCCTATGAGTATTGATTTCAAGTGTGTTCAAATAATGGAGCCAGAGTTCATCAGGACCCAGTAAGGGGACTGATTTTTACATAGAAATACTATGAGAAAACAGGAAATTCTCATGTTCTCATCTACTTTAAAAACTAGTTTAATCATCTTGATATGTGGAGTATTGTTTGACCATGACATTTGAGATTGTTCTTCTTATATGGTATCAATAAACCATATAAGTAAGGACCATCATTATTTATCTGTCATAAACTCTCTTAATATTTTTGACAGTTCAGCACTTCTAGAAACCAGTAGGCATTTGCTGCTATATACTCTAACAGTGGAATACCATGTAGGTAAGTGATGTATTCTTTTTTATTCTGTTTCATAGCAACATTGCACCTATGCACCATTCAGTATTTCCCACACTGCTGGTGGGGAGGCGACCACACTCAAGGAAAAAAGACCAATCTGCATAATGTGTCAAGAAAATAATGCTTGAATTGTTCCTTATTGATTCACTTTCATAACTACTAGTAGTTTTTTTTAGAATTGAAAAACAAGTTAAAATCAACTTGCTTATAATGGTTCATTATTATGAAATTTTCTCAATGAAATAAAAATGAGAAAAGAAAAAAAAAATGCCTACCTACCTACCTACCTACCTACCTTTCTACACTATTTTATTTTGGTCAAGTAGCTCTTAGCACAGCTATTTTCTGGCCTTATCACTCTTTTTTGGGATCCTGGATGGTTAATCAGTACTTGAGCATACCAAACTCCACAAGTAACTGATAACTCCCACTTGAATCAGTAGTGAGAGACGAATCACATGTGACACAAAGCTGGATATACATCAAGCATCATTGGCACTGTTGTCAGGCGAGGATTCAAATTCAAAACGGCTGCATTGGTAGTTAGACTCATTTCTGACTTGTAACACGTTTACAACTTCTGTCTTATTTCATTTTTGGAGACCCGTTTATTTGCAAATGTCAGTAGGGATTCTGTAACACTGTTTCCAGTGCAATAGTCTAATTTGCTTTAATATGAACTAAATAATTTCCCTTGAAATAAATGTTCGAATTACTAATAAAGTACTGCATGTTTTGTGTTTGTAGATTAATGCATGGCTCAGTGAAACACAAGCTTGCATGGAGTACCCCACCAGAACAAGTACATTTTGACCCAGTTCTAGTTACGTTGGCCGAGGTTTGTTGCAGAGTCAATATTTCACTCTTAGAATTACAGCTAGAGTCAAGCAAGTCTTAAGCAGCCAGTCAAGGGAAATAACCCATTAGACAGGTGGCTGCTTAATACAGGTTGATTAAAACTAAAATTATAAGAATGGTAAATAGAAAAGTGGCTGTTTAAGGCAAGTGGTTGCTTAATAGAAGTGAGCACTAACACATTTTGACCGTGCTAGTATTGTTTGAGTTTCAATGTCTGTCTAATTATTGTGTTATGATTTAGTAATATATATCCCTTGTATACCTAATACCACGATATACCTATTACCGCTAATGCCCATATTATAACAATATCGCAGACATGAGCAAAGCTCTAATTTCTGTTAGCGTCGGCATTTGTTTACATTTCATACCAGCAACTGTTTATTACTCGGCACACTTAAGTAACTTTATTACTGTTTATTATTGATGCCATTACTTACATGGTTGGCAAAGTTTTAGACTCGCGGTAATAGGTATGACCAGTATAATATTATGTAAAATCCTTTCATACATTTTAGAGGTCATTTTGAGTAATTAACATTTTAATAGCATAGCAGATAGAATGGTAGATTTATTTAAAGAAATAATATTCCTTAAATTATTTATTGATAATCTAAGAAACACGAGAATGTTACAAACTCCACTTTGTACGTTAGTCACTATTACTTCACTTGATGAATGCTACAAGCAAAAGAAAATGCTGAGCAGTAGTGTAGTGGATAGAGTGTTGGCTGCTTATGCTAGAGGTTATGGGTTCAATCCCTAGCTCTACTTGATGCCTCTCAAAATTCAACACTTAGTTCTGCTTCTAATCAGAATGCAGACTCGAGCAGTTCATGTCAGCTCTGAGCTTTCTTCGCAATTAAAATAAATTAATATAAACTAAAAGAGTACCAGTAATCAGAATAAACTGTTTTTAAAGGGTTTGAAAGAAACGGTCCATCCATATATATTTGTGGCAAGAAATGGTTTCAAAGAAATGTTGGAGGTTAAGGACTCGGTACAGAGAGTGGTTCCCCTGTTGCCCAAAGTTACAGTAGCAATTCGTAGTGCACTAGTAAGTAAACAATGTTGTCTCTTTTTATTTAAATAAGCACAGTTTTTTTTAACTACAAAATAATGCTGTATGTGTGTAGCTTAGGCAAGCTGATCATTTTATCACGTAATTTATAGTGGTGCAGGGGTGTAATAAATCCATGAGAAATTCTTACGGTAGTAAAAAACCTGGACCGATTTGCATTTTGGAATTTTAGAAGGCCTGTCCATGACATATTATTTATATAAATCAAGTCTCATATCCCCGAATATATAAATCATACACTAAAAAAAGGGTAAATGTACTAATTTTCTGAGTTGTGTGATAAAATGAATCTTGTATTTGTGCTCATTTATTATTGAATTTATTAAACTCGTTGGCAAAAATGATATAATACTCGACAGAGACATATTCTAATTTCAATATGTAGCATGTGATGAGAGTACTTTGTTATAAATGTCATAAAATAACATTTAATCATTCTTTCAGTGATGAGTGACCAACTATACAGTCATGTAAACTTTATTTTAAACATATTTTATGACTTTTCTGTATACATGAAAAAACAAAAGGGTTGGGCCACAAATTATCCAATAACAAATTATTTACATAAAACAATCAAGATAGCACTTATTTAATTTTGCACGACCTGGCCAAATATCAAACAAACATCTTATATCTATTTTAAGAGTATATCTCCACGTCTCTCCAGTCCTTTTTCAATATGTCTATAGGTAGAATATTACTAGGCCATGTACAGAGACTGGCAGGCTAATATCAATATAACATATCGGTACACGGCTGTTATTTTGGGTTGCACCTTTAGTATTTCTTTAATAACTCTTTGAATCTTTGTCTGAATTTATTAATTTTTGTACCAAAGTAAAGCTGATAAAAATGATGACTATTTCCAGTTATCAATTGTTTAATATGTTTCTTCAGAGTTCAAATTATTATGGATTGAAAACGAAAAATGTTGGAATTTTTACGAATTCTTTTTTATTTTAACAAAAAAAAATGAAAGTGTACTTGATTTAACAAATACATTTTAAGAACACACAATATAAATATAAGTTTTATTAAGAAAAATGAAGAAGATTATTCTCCATTTGATGGCGGAAATGTCCTACAGATATTTAATAATTTTAAAGAAGTTTTTCTGATTTCTTTAAAAATGGGCTGAAAATGATCACACAAAAATAACAATAAGTGAAAAAGTTCTTCATTTCCTTAAATTTAAAAAAGAGCAGTTTACCATCCAAAGTCACAATCAAGCCTTTTTCTTTTGATACCAAAATCACAAAAATATGTTCAGTTGGTGCAGGAGGAGTTTGTAATTCCAAGATTTAGAAAATGCCAAATGTACCACCTGAAATTTAGGCAAGTGCCTGCAGTTGCCTATCTCTGTTTATGTCTCTGGTCATGTATAACCAGTTAGAGAATCTCCACTGATATCAAAGGTGAAATATGCACATTGTACATGTGATTATCCCCAACCCTGGTACATGTATTTGTCAAAGGAAGTGATGTTAAGTGCATGTGTAATGTGTGTCATGGTCATTGAAAACTGAATGAAAACTGATTGAAAGCTAAAAATTTCTAGAGTCATTTGTTTGACTAGTTTTTATTGGCTAATCATGATCAACATTGTCATTATATGGGATATATTTTACATGATGGTGCTGCCTTATGATGTTTAAAGACACATTATCTATTTTAAAAAAGCTGCTGCTCGTCTTTGATGTAGAATTTTTAAGACAATGTAACTATAGAACATCTGACCATCTATCCAGGGGTCACCAGTTCGAATCTCCACTCAGCCACTGTATCCATGATGATTGATAAGCAATATTAAATCTCATTGTCATTTGTCTCTCACCACTGGCTCAAGTGGGAGAGTTATCATTTACTTAAGGAGATGGGTGTGCTTGAGTACTGATTTACCTTCAAAAATGGTTAGTCTGATCTTCTGTTAGCCGACAATGGCATAAAACGGCGTTGAATAATCAAACAAAATATTGATGTATCTGAATGATTGTCAGAAGCAATGCAACGCACAAGACAGTTTGCTTGATAGTTGTAATTCTGGTCTCTATGTTGTAGGCACAAGACAGTTTGCTTGATAATTGTCATTCTGGTCTCTATGTTGTAGGCGCACAGTAATGGTGACGTGTTTTAAGCGGGCCTGGACACACTGGTACAATTAAGTGTTGTGGTTGGACCCCATCTCAACCCTCACCTACATAAACTTGTAGTGCCAGTAAGTGACATGTTAATAAGTAACAACTCAACTTTCAGACAAGATGGAGTGGAGTGGTTGTTTCGTGGACAGTGTGTTTTATTATTCTACTCAAGAAATCAACTTCATGGTGATTAAAAAAGCTCAGAATATGTACAAGAAAATAGCAGTTTTGCTTCTCTATCCTTTGGAAACTAAGAAACGTTTGTCTGAAATTGCATGGTAAATAAAGCTTAGAAAATATGATTGATACTTACAAGCTATTGTATTTTGAGATTACACATAAATTGATGGGTTTTTTTTTGTACAATCTACAGGCCATATGTTGGACTGCAGATAAGGCCATGCAAAGTTATGTCTTTGATCTAATACTTTGCAGCAGTAATGCTGAATCAATCTTTTTGAGAAACATGTAATGGTATTTGAAATAGAAAATTTGTCTTTATACCTATTTGATAATGAATATTAAGACATCAAAATGTTAGGTCTAGTAGCATTATTGTTATATGAGTAAAAATGTTGCATTAAGGGAACTTGTTCATTTCTTGATACGTTGATTTGTGTTTTTTTTTAACAGGTGTCAAAACATATGTTGGATAAGAAACACAGGGAGAAGATAACGGACTCGTTACACACCTTGGAGAGTAATGGAGGAAGGGTAATATCATAGAGTAAATTATGAATGAATTTATGAGATTTTTTAATGAGAATGTGTACATTCATACTATTGTTTGGAGAATATATTTAGATGAAAGTGTTTAAACAATCAATTTTTATTCTCTCTTTCTTAATACATTTCTTTATATATATAATGAAAAAGAGTTAATAATATTGCCAATTAAACATTTATCCCTTTTCAAAGTTAATTATTGTGAATATTTAAAATTACTAAAAAAATTAATTTATCTGTTTTGTAAAAACCTTTCAGCCGAAAAATAAATTAAATAATACAGTTTTGAAATAAACTGGTAGTCTCAGTACACACTTTGATACAAAACATTCAGATTATTTTGATTATATATTGTGTTTTAAATATTGACCAAAAAAATCGTGTTTTTTTTGACAAAGTTAAAGACATACAAATAGGCTTTAATAGATATTTGTCCATTTCTCGCTCAATAAAAAATTAAAATATCTATTTTGTTGGTTTAGATAAATGAAAGATAAGCATCATTTCTTTCATGCTCAATGTTAGTGATCAACTGTGGCAATTACAAGGCTATTTCATTTCAGTGCGGTCGTATATACATCATTTCATTTTTTGGCAAATTGTTTTGTTCATAACCCGTAACAGTTTCTCAAATGTCACTCATATTTTGTAATTTCAGGAATGTCTTCCAATTATCAAGTCAAAAATACCCACGTATTCCTCCATATATGGCTAGAATTTCAAGATGGTTGATGTACAGGAGAAGAACAATCCTTAGCTACTCCATCCGTCCATTATGATGTGTCGACAGCTCTGTCTGTGTGAATCTGTAATTGTGTTTACTAGTCTGTGATTGGCTAGACATTTGTGATAACCATTGTCCATAGTACATATTATGCATACATGTATGTTAAGGCATATCTTACTTTATATTAACCCTTTACTTCATATAGACGCCTTTGGACTCCTCTAATATAGACACCTTTGGACACCTTATATAGAAGGCTTTTGAATTATTGCGTGAATTATGTTTATATTAACTGACAGTGTGGAAAACAGTGCAGGAAGTGTTCAGATTGCTCGTTACAAGCAATCTGAACTCTTCCTGCACTGTTTTCAAAGGTGTTCTGTGATTGGTGCAGTAAAACGCGTATCTATGGAGTAAAGAGTTAAGGGAGATCATGCTTTCTGCTCAGGGTTTTGTATTTATACCATTGAATTTAACTGAAGCTCATACACTAAAACATAAAATCTCTTATTCAACAATTGAATTGCTATTTACTTAGATACATTAAAAGTAAATGTTTCCAGATAGATTTTGTATAGTGTTTAAGTTAGATCTTACAGAGTTAGAGTACAAGTACGTTAGTTATTTATATCCATAATGATTGTTTTCTAATACAAAAAATTGGATCCATTGATTTATGCTTATCAATCAATTCATCATTTTTATTTCACCGGAAGCTAATGCTCAAGTGAAGTATTCTGATTAATTTTGTCCGTTGTTTGTCTATTTGTCTGTCAATTATTTCTTTAAATGACTTCTTTTTGTGACAGAATTCTGCCATATTTAGTGTGAAGAATTCTTTGATTAAATTCTCGTACAATTGTTCCAGTCATGGCCATGGGTTCAAATTTAGCTCCATCTCAGTGGCTTATCAGTTTTTATCTTCCCAATTTCAAAAATCTTTAGGCAGATTTGTTCATATTTAGCATAAATGGGATATCTCTATGAGTTGTGATTTCAAGTTTGTTCAAATAAAGGGGCTATGGTTGATTGGGTCCTAGCAAAAGGACTTAAAATTTAACATACATGATTGTAGGAATACAATTGGAAACAGGAAATTCTGTTTATCTCATCTATATTAGGTATTATTTCAATCATCTTAATGTCTGGAGCATTGTTCCGTCATAACAGTTGAGACTGACTCCATTAAAAGGGGATTTGAAATCCATAAGGGACCAGCAAGGAGCTGATAAGGGATAAAATTGTGAAGTTCTCAAAATATTTTTTTCATTATTTTATTATGACACTCTGCTTGGAAAAGATTCGAGTGGTTTCAGTATTTTAGAAAACTATAGATTTAATGTTCTATATTGATATTAAGACATAAATAATCCCTGTTGGTTTCAATTTTATTTAAATAAAGGAGCAAGAACTCATTGTGGCCCAGTAAGGGGACTTTGATTTTTCCATAAGAACACCTACGTGAACATCATTGGAAAACTGTTAATTCTGTATTTGTCATATACGTATCTGTATCTGGAGTATTGTTTAGTCCTAATAGTTGAGACTGGGTCTTTTAATTAAAGTGGGATTTAATATCCATTAGTGGTCAATAGGGCCAAAAAAGTTATTAAATAGTGAATTGTCAAATATCTTTCTACTCAAAAACTGATGAGTCATATTTGTTCATATTGGTATAAAATGATCCATATGAGCAAGACCTTTAATAAAACTTTGTTCAAAGACAGGGGATAGGGCCATTGTGGCCCAGTAAGCAGACTTTGTCTTAAACATGGAATTTTTCTAAATAATCTATAGGTAACCACAATTTAAACCTCTAGTTTTTCAGAAGTATTTGAATTAAAGTGAAAGTGAATCAGACTCGGGAAATTAAAAGTAGACTGACAATAATTTCATTTTAATCAAACCATTTCAAGTTAAATTGTTGGTCCAGTCTATCTCAGTTGGTTGCGACTCTGACTGTCAATCCAGAGGTCATGAATTTGAATCACTGCACTGCCTGTCTCTGTGATGGCTGGTCATGAACTTCATTCTACAGCCACAAGTCTCCCACCTCTGAGTGTGTTGGGAATGAAGTCAGTGACTTAAAGAGATAAGGTGGGTACAGTACTGTTTAACTGCCTAGGGCATCCCAGGAACAGCTGCCATTAATAACAGAAATACTGTTGGAAAACAAGCAAAACAAAATTGCAGCATATACACAGATATTATTACTGCCAAAAGCATTTACTATATTGTTTTTAATGTTCACTGAATTTGTTGTGGAATTCATTTCATATCTTTTAGAGAATATAAGATAGGATTTTATTCACAGTTGTATGATCAAATGTAAAATAAGTTGTACTGTTAAGATTGTAACAAGATACTGCTTTCCCGTTGGGTTTGGGCAAGACATTGTTTTTTTTCAAGTTTGTCTCATGATTTGCCTTCCAATTGACCCTACACGGGCTGTTAATTAAACATGTCTATAATCCAATCAGTAATCAATATTGTTTCCAGATATGTCATTTTCCTTAGACAAGATAACTGACTGAAAGTTAACACTAAGTTATATTTCATTGGACAAATAACGCCACATGGGTAGTGGGTGGAACGATAGTCACTCTTGCATCAGGTCAATTGGTTATTGCAAGACTTTGCTTCCATGGCTGTTGTATGGCATTTCTTCCCACAGGTTGTTCCATGACCTTGACTGTCAAGATCATACATTGTATTTACCTCTGTATAGTATGAAAAGTAATTATATGTATACTTTTAACCAACTCGAATTGGTCCCCTGAATTTCTTAGGGCTATTCCATTTAAACATACAACCCACCCATGGAAGGCACTTTGAAATTGGACCCTCCCCCTCTATATTTTTTATAAATTTAATCAGGCCCTCCATTATATTTTTTTTACAGTTGAACACAACCCCCCCTAGAAGTGATTTTTGAAAACTTAATATTACAGTTCTGAAAAAAAACCATTTTATTGATATAAATTGAAAATGATAATGCAAATCCATGGACTGAAAAACTATTGTCAGATTGCAAATATGTATAAATGTCACCTTTGTCAGTACATTTTTTTATAAAAGTGTTAGTTTTAAATGACAAAAATAACTATACTGAACGTGCCACTAAAAATTTGCAATATCTTTTTATCTAACATTATGAACTATAATTTGATAGATCACCATAGTCTTAGCCTGATTTGTAATTGGTCCAACGATAAGCAGTTAACCATGCATTTAGCCATCAGGTTGACTTGCCGTTTCCTTGTGCCTTGTGTTTGATTTAACTATGAGGTCAGTTCAGTTAAAATGCATTAGATCACTTACAAGCTGAATACATGTAGTTCTAAAATTCAAAATGCCAAGGTTAATTTGGAGAATCATGTGTGAATTTTGGGACTGTTAGGAAGTGGGCTTTCTCAGGCTGAAGTTAATAGGCATTTCCACCATTGTTAGGCTAGTTTGACGTATAAATGTTACTGGAACAGCGTCAGATATACCCAGATCGAGCTTAGGTTGTGTGACATAAATGAGGCTTGATAACATGTCAACTGTAAAAAGTCAGAATCAACCAGACAGTTGTTAGTTACAGTTGCAAGGCCCTTTACAGCTCCATGCATCGCAGATCGGAAACAGTGACAGACTGTAAAGAGGGACACACTATAATGACATTTTCCACAGCGTACTTAACTTTAATCTCCATGCATCCATGTGCTTTTATAATTTTGTTTTAATTTTGATTCTCCTTTAATGCAATATATACCTTGTTATACTTTAAAACTCTAAACTGAGAAGTTTTTTTTATACTAGTTATAGAATAAGATCATTTAAAAGTACAGTTGAGCATTTCTTTTTGAAGTCATTATATAAATGAATAAGAAATCATTTGTATTCTCTTTTATGCTGTACTGTTGTTTAAGTTGTATATCATCATGATGAAATGAATAAGAAAAGTTTATATCAATTCTTTGTAATAGTTTGTTATGGACTAAGTGAAGTAGTAATTTTTTCAAATTTATGTGAAAAGGGACCTTCGAGCATTTGCCAATAGCATATGTGTGATGCTGTTTTTAATTTCAAAATTTGATTAACAATAGTGAAATACATGATCGAGATGGATGTGCACTAGCCAGAAATGCTTGAAGGACATTTTTCACACAATGTTGGACATTTATCCTGGATTTTTGAAAAATACTCTACACAACGACTCTTGAATGCAATGCTTTGTTATGTCTTTTAGAGAATGTAATTATGTTCTAAACTTGCCCGAGATATTATGTTTATATAACTGATGTGTCAATTTGGTGCAGATCAAATGAAAACTGCGAGCGCTAGTGTGTGCAAGGTCAAGTTTGATAATTAAAGGGCCATAACTCTGACACTTACAAAATTTGGCCACTTCAAGCATTAGTCCTACATATGGTTATAATAGCTACAACGGTGTTGGAGTGCACATAATAAGTTCACAGATAGATGGATGGAAAGGGGTGACAAACTTAGGGCAATCAAAATAGCTCAACTTGAGCTTTGCTCAGGTGAGCTTCAAAGAAGCCAGTTTCTGCGAAGTTTTGCAATGGCTTTAGTACGTTATTTAAACTGCAGCAGGGTCGATTCAGATTTATTGGCGTTATGAAAGCTTACCCCAGTTACTTGGTTTTATTAGTATTAAATATTAAACTTATGTCTGTCAGAAAGGTAAACTGAAGAAAAGCTAGGATGCTGACTGAAAATAACAAACAGTTTTAATATAAAATATCTATTTAATACCACAGGAAAAGGCAAAGAACAATTGAAACTCAGATTAACCCTACAATTACAGTAGGAACAAAACAAGAGGTCCATAAGGGCCTGCATCGCTCTACTGGCTTGTACTGGCTAATGATCGGACCCTGGCTGATTTGACTCTGGTCCTTTTGTTTCCTGTAAAAAAAAAGAGACATACATTGTAATGCAGACATTGTTTATAAAATATTTTAATATTAAAGTTTATCTGTGAGACAGAACTAGTCCTGTGAGCCCCACTTAATATTTTATATCAAATAATAAAAACAAGAGGGCCGGCTTTTCAGATATAATGTTGAATGGAACACTTTTCATTCAAGTGGTGATTTAATGAGAATAGTAAAGAAAAGAAACCGACAGAAAAACACTACATTATTTTAATACTAAAAAATGTCATTTTTGTTTGAATGGGGTTTCACTCCTTTTTTAACGAGCATTTCGTTATCTTATGGCGGCAAGTGTACCTAATCATCGTCTGACCTATGAAACTTCATAGAGTTTACATCATCATATACATGGTATATTTGAAAAATCGTATTTTTAAATATATAAAAATCGTTTGTATTTTTTGCTTGTATTCACAGATACAGTCAAGTCCTAAATAAAAGTTACTGTAATCACTTGTGTATAATGGCATTCCATGTACTTTTCATTTAGGCCGTCAAGGGTATGACGGTGGGCCATGTAAACACACACATTTTACAGTTACGTTTTTTTTAGCTTCACTGGCATATTTTACACTTGACCTTCAGTGTTGTTTTTACTGTAGTATTGAATAATGTCAATTAACAGCTGTCATCACTTTACACAGACATGCTCCTGCTGTTGTTCATGTACCAGACTTTACATGTAAAAATGCAGATAATAATTTATCAAAAGTGTCACCAAATATAGTTTTACTATCAGAATAGTGCAAATGGAGATCCTGTGGTTAAAAAGGACCCTGATCATAGGGATTTTAGGATTAACATGTGATACTCATAAAGATTAATAAGATGTTTTTAAAGTTGCACTTTTTTTGCTGAAATTTTCACAGATATTTCACATTAGCATGACAAGGAGATTCATACTTGTAAAAATGACAGGGTTAATTATGTCTGAAGGGATCTAGAGAGGTCTCAAAAAAAGAGATTAAAATTTGTATCAATCAAGGGTGTCAATCAAAAATTGAGTGTAGAGTAAGAAAGTTGAGTGTAGAGTTAGAAAATTGAGTGTAGAATAAGAAAATTGAGTGTTGAGTACTGATTGATTGATTAAATATTTAGCATCATTTTTATGCCATCGAGGGCTAACAGACGATTAGTTAACCTAACCACTGTTTCCTGAAAGGCTAACCAGTACACCCCATGTTGTATATCAATCATCACAGAGATTTTTTTTTTAAAATAACCATATAATGCCATGGATGAGCGTCTGATTTTACACTAATGGATGCAGTTACAATTGTAAACAATTCCAATATTTCATGAATAGAGATGCCTTTAGGGAAACTAAAAACTTAACAACTTGTTAAATGCTGTTCTTAATTGTTTTGGATTTAAATAATCCGTATGAGTAGGGATTTTATATTTGTTGAAACAGCAGCCACACTGAACAAGACTTTACATGGAAATGCTATGGAAAAACAGATTCACTCTCATTTTCTCATCAATAAGTTTTTTAAAGGTCTTATAGTCCATTGAAATTTGTAAAAAAAAAGACAGGTGGAATCAGGTGATGGACTTATTTACAATTTCAGTGCAGACAGTTCAGTCAGTGACTGTTTGATTGGCAGTGTTATCAAAGGTCTCACTTACATATCAAAGCTTGATTAAAATCAAATCATAAAAATAACTTTAATTTAAGAAACAAGAGGAAACATAGCAATAATCCTAATCAAGGTCAGAAAACTCAACTAATGACAACTGGCCAGCCTAGTTTAATAACTTAGTCCACATATCATGGTTATATAAAGATGGTATGTTGGGTTTAGTATGGTAGTTACTAGTCAGTATGGCAGGCAGAATGACTTTAATATGATAAGTATACACCAGAAGTAAGCCTAACTGTCAGTTTTGTATCTGATAATGAGCACATGACTTGAAATAAGGCGCATATCCGAAAACTGGTGTAGTATGGCGGGTTTAGTATAGCAGTCTGTGTGACGGGTTTAGTATGGCAGTCTGGCAGTCGGGTTTAGTATGACAGTCTGAAAATGGGGTTTAGTATGACAGTCTGTAATGCAGGTTTAGAATGGCAGTCTGTATGGCAGGTATAGTATGACAGTCTGTATCTGGGGTTTAGTATGGTAGGTTTAGTATGGCAGTCTGTATGGCAAGTTCAGTATGACAGTCTGTATGTGGGGTTTAGTATGGCAGTCTGTCTGTCAGGTTAAGTATGACAGTCTGAAAATGGGGTTTAGTATGGCAGTTTAGTATGACAGTCTGTAACGTGGGTTTAGAATGGCAGTATGAAGGTCTCACTGCACAGTTGAATTTTGTTCTAAAGTATTTTTTTTTCATACCAGGAATGTATACACACATAAAAATGCACAATAACTGGTAGGTTGTCCACGTTGTTTTTTTTAAAGAGGGTGCAGTGACACCCTGAGTTTTTTTGAAAAAAGAAGTCCTCAAATGCTCATAAATACATGCATATGTTGAAATCCTATAAAAGTCACATTTTAAACACCAGTGATGTCTTATTGCAGTATATGCTATGCCAACTTTTGCTTTACTCATCTGCAGCAAGAAATTACAGCCACTATGAACCATTTTAAAAATATTTCATAACCAAAGTACATAGGCCTATTTTTTAAGTGTAAGAATCTTACTACCATGGGAAAAAAGGGGCGTAACTGTGTAGTGAGACATGTATGGTGGGTTTAGTATGACAGTCTGTATGTGGGGGTTTAGGATGGCAGTATGTATGGTGGTCATTGTGGCTGTCACTGGTGGGTTAAGTATGGCAATTGGTATGGTGGATTTAGTATGACAGTCTTTATGTGGGGTTTTGAATGGCAGTATGTATGGCGGTCATTATGGCAGTTACTGGCGGGTTAAGTATGGTAATTGGTATGACGGATTTAGTATGACAGTCTGTATGTAGGGTTTAGAATGGCATTATGTATGGCGGTCATTATGGCAGTCACTGGTGGGTTTAGTATGGCAATTAGTATGATGGATTTAGTATTGCAGTCTGTATGTGGGGGTTTAGAATGGCAGTATGTATGGCGGCCATTATGGCAGTCACTGGCAGGTTTAGTTTGGCAATTGGTATGACGGATTTGGTATGACAGTCTGTACTAGGGGTTTAGAATGGCAGTATGTGTGGCGGTCATTATATGATGGCAGTCACTGGCGAGTTTAGTATGGCAATCTGTATTGCAGGTTTAGAATGGCAGTATGTATGGTGGTCATTATGCAGTCAATTGGTATGACAAATTTAGTATGACAGTCTGTATGTGGGGGTCTAGTATGAGTCTGTTTTGTGGGTTTAGAATGGCAGTATGTATGGTGGTCATTAGGGCAGTCACGCGCAGGTTAAGTATGGCAATTGGTTTTTTGGATTTAGTATGACAGTCTATTGGGGGTTTAGAATGGTAGCATGTATGGAAGTCACTGGCGAGTTTAGTATGACAATTGGAATGGCAGTATGTATGGCGGTCATTGTGGCAGTCACTGGTGGGTTTAGTATGGCTATTGGTATGACGGATTTAGTATGACAGTCTGTATGTGGGGTTTAGTATGAGTCTGTATTGTGGGTTTAGAATGGCAGTATGTATGGCGGTCATTGTGGCAGTCACTGGCAGGTTAAGTATGGCAATTGGTATGGTGGATTTAGTATGACAGTCTGTATTATGAGTTTAGAATTATAGTATGTTTTGCAGGTTTAGTATGGAAGTTCATATGCCTGGTATAATATGACAGTCTGTATGGCGGGTTTAGTATGGAAGTCAGTATGCTTAGTTTACGATGGCAGTCCTTATAGCGATTTAATTATAGCAGTCAACAAGGCTGGGTTTAGTATGACAGTCTGTATGACAAGTTAAGTATAGCAGGCCTCATTATGGCGGGTTTTGTAGTGATAATTATGGCAGGTTTAGTATGGTAGTTGTTTCTGTTTTAGAATGGCTGATTTAGTATGGCAGTCTAAATGGCTGGTTAAGTATGGGAATAGAGTATGGCATGGCAGTTATATGTATGACAAGTTCACTCTGACACAAAAACTGTAATAAATATTTTAATAACAATTGAAATAGTGTGTTCAACATCAATGTGTCAATATGTACTTGCTTTATTTTAAAAGAACAAGTTGGTCTGCAAATGAGATTATAATCAGTTCTCTGTCAATGCAATTTTTTTCAAAAGCATTCAGAAAAGTTTGAACTTGTATACATATCTGCAATGGAAACAAACAAAACAAATGGTCTCCATAAACCTTTAGCATGTAACAGAATGCCTGCCTGATCCAAACACAATTATCACTCCTAATTATGAGGGTTATATCAACAGCAGAGAGTTTGTCTGGCGATTATATCAAATAAAATATGTCTCTGTCTCACTTGTCTCCATGGGTTACAACATTAATTCAGGTTATCAGTGTCAACAGCTCATGTCAATATCTTCACATAAAACAGTTTACATTCATGCATGGTCATTTGAATTTTTAACTGCTGCATTTGAAATAAAAATGTAATAAAACACCCTTTTTTAAATACATGTATTTAACTTTTTTTTTTAAATATTTGACCTTTCTTAATGAGTAAGTGACCTATTGTCTTATAATCTATTTATATAAAAATGCCTTAGATAAAAAAAATCGTATTAAACACATAAGAAATTTAAAACTCGAAATAGATCAACATTTTCTATTTTATTCCTTGACACTCGAAATTTATAATTCACCCTCACTATTCTTACTCGATACTCGACTTCTCTTACTCGACACTTGACTTTTCAACTCAAAACATAACGTTCTTACTCGACATGTGACAGTTAGATTTCCATTTTCTTTTTCATTTGTGAAATATGATTCAGTTTGAAATCAGTACCATTGTCCAGTTATACCAAATTAGAATCAATCTAATAAGGAGGATAAAATTTCCAGAAGAGGATCTGAACGGTTTGAATCTGTTTCTTCTTTATCATTTTCTCTTCCATTCATGCAAAAACTTTGTGCGTTTTTTCATATCTGGAGCATTGTCTAGCAAATCAACTAACTTTATTATCATCAAAAGAGCAGATGCATGTAAGCAGTGACCGGTCAACCCATTGGCCATAGTCCCATAAAATCTCAAAATGTTACATAAATGTTCCTGTGTCCTGGTAATTTTTTATGTACTATACATTTTCATTATGAACATGATGAAATATGGTTAATGCAAGCGTCTTACTGCATATCTGTATAAGCTAAGTGCATATACGATTTTATGCAAGCAGTGATTTTGTGTTCGAAATCCATGGGTGTTGCAGGGATTTTTTTTTTAAGTGCCAAATTCTGGGTCAAAGTGACATAAAAATATATAATTACTATTTATGAGTAGGTTTATGTTTATTGCGTTTTCATGTTTAAGTATATTGTCACATAGAATTTTCAGAATGTCGCTTAGACTTTTTAAATTTCACATATTGGTGTAGAATGGGCCACTGTCCAACTAGAACTATTAGGGCAACATACACACTATGTCTTTGTCTGACTGGTGCAGTTGGTTAATGAGTCTCCAAGTGTCATGAATTAAAATTCTCGCCCAGCCAGAATGTTCAGTTATGGATAAGTCATAAACTTTGTTCTATATCCATAAGTCTCCCACCTCTGAATATGTGAGGAAGTAGTAAGCAACTTTCAGAGATGAAATTAGTCTAGTGCTGATTATCTTTCTAGCAAATCCAGGTAAGGTACACAGGTTGCTGTTATATAACTGAAATAATGTACAAGGGGGTGGAGGGGAGTTGAGGCAAAAAATAATTGTAATGTAAAAAAAAAAATAGGTTGAAATAAAGAGTTGAAGGGTAAACAATAAGTGTATCAGCAGATATGCATGGTGAAAGTTTTTACAGAGTAGGGGAGGGGGAAATTGAGGATGATGGTGGAACATAAGAAATGCAAGTTAAAAAAAAAAAAAATTAAAAGTATAAAAGTTATTTGCTGGTGAGTGGAGGTGTGTGACAAGAGCCTTTTAATATCAGAAAAAAATGTGCTACATTATATACTGTAAATGAGGCATTTCAACTTTCCAGTGTTTTATCCCTCTCCTAAAGCATAAAGGTCAAAGTGTTTGGTATTTCATCAGTGTGTCAATAGAAATGTTTTCAGTCATAAACATTTCAACAGTAACATTGTAGTATTATTTACATTTGTAATGTGTAGCTTATTACACTATACCATGTACAGCCAAACTGGTCTTCTTTATTATACCCATTTTGAGGAGTCACACTTTGATTTTTCCATATGAGTTGTTTTAATGGAAATGTACCTTTATGGAACTACCCATTGTTAAAGGAGCCACATTTTTATTTCCCCATATTTATTGTTTTAATGAAATTGTATCTGTTCATTTTTTCAGTGGAAATGTACATTTATTAAGAAACCTCTTTTTTGGAATCGAACTTTCATTTTCCCATTATTATTTATTATTTTAATAAAAATGCACCTTGCTTAAAAATTAAACCACAAGTTTTAAGGAGTTTCCCATAATCTTTAGTTTAGCATAAATGGACCCTGTATCAAACAGCCATCTGTCTTGAAAATTTCTCTTTACTAGCTGATTTTATTGCATATGTGTCTATCCATTTGATAAGATGTGTCCATGTACATGGAATCTAACAATTACAAAAAAAAACTTTTTCTAAATTTTTAATTAATTTTGTGTTATACAGTGCACTGATATATCTGTTATTATACTGAGGTCCATCCAGTGCAATTCTCATGGGTATAACCTCTTTATCATATAGAAATATGTCATCTCAGTAGTACAAGCTGTTGATAGCACATTTACAAAAAGCATAATTTTAAATTGCACTGTTGCTTTACGTCTTATTAACATATGGAATAGGACATATATCTATAGTCACACCAGAGAGAGGATAAAGTTACATGGGAATCTGGGAACCATATCCTATCCTTTGTATACCGGAAGATTCAATTCCTATGTTTTTTTTCAACTCTGAGACTCTTGAGATAATAAACTCATGGTCATTATTTAAATTTCAAAATAAAATACTTATTAAAGGCAGTACACAAGGAGTTGCAGCTGTATGGTGTTTTTTTAAAAAATTTCATATATGTGAATTGTCTGCTTGAGACAATATTCTGAGTGCTGCCATGCTTGAGTATCATGCCGCAGACACATGGTATGCTACCCCACCAAGTCACATTATACTGACACTAGGCTGACCAGACCTAGACCTATCCTCTAAATGCTTAGCGCTAAAGCAAGGAAGCTTCTAGTACCATTTTAAGTCTTTGGTATGACCCGACCGAGGATTGAACACACAACCTTTCTGCATGCAAGGTGGATGCTCTACCCCTAGACCACCACTGTGGTAGGTTATAAGGAAAAAATACAGCAAATGTCTGAACAATTATATGTAGCATCTAATTATCATTTATAACTTGATATATGAATGATTTTGGATTTTAAATACAATGTACATCAAAACATGACCAATTTTATATTCTAAGCAAAATGTTGAAATTGCAACCTAATTCTGAATCTAAAAATAAGTATTGCGCACCAACTTCTTGATGACCTTGTCATTCAGAATCTTTTTCAGATGGAGCAAATTTAATAATAAGTAAATGATATGACAGATCAGATCTGAATAAAATTGAAGTTACCTGATTCATTTGATAAATCATAAAAACTGTTGTAATTTTGAGCAGGAAATTTATTTTAATCTAACCTGGGCATGAAGTCAAGTTAGGACATCACCCAGGGATCCCTAAAATGTAAAATCAATCTAAACAATAAAATTGCTTTTCTTTGTTCCATGATTTTTTACCGAGTTGTTCAACTATTGGCAAGATAAACCACTGTAAGTTGAATCAACTAAATAAGGCCAGTCAACAAATGAGGGCCACATACACTTTACGTGTAAACCATGGTTATACATGTAAAGATAGGTTTTTCCCTCTCCTTTCTTTAGCTTATAAACTGTACACATTTTCGGCACTGAATTTGGTTAATTTTAGGGGTGTCTATCCAATTTTAGAATTCTAACTAGGCTGGTTATTAATATAGAGGTAGAGCTTTTATTCACTATAAAGTATTACTTTTAAAGTATATTATTATTCCAAGGACATGTAGTTATATAAGTAGGAGTTGATCATTCTGCACTGTAGTATTTGGGAGTAGTCACTGCAGATTACTTCGAGAAAAGACAGTTGACAAATAAATACTTAATACAAATTCTATATAAGACAATAAGAATGCAAATATGTTAATTAATATATTCAGAATATGTTCGTGAAATACACTCTGGTACATGTACAGTTTGCTTATACTGTCAATATTGTAATTGGGGGAAGGCTTAATTATGAATGGTCTTTTACTAATAAATATCACATCTCAATCATGGGGGAGGGGGGGCACAATATGTGTGTCAAAGATCAAAAAAATGTTTGAGGTAACTTCACAAAACTTTATATACTTGTCAACCTTAGTGGTATTATAGTACCTTTGCTATTGTGGAGTTTCCATTTCTAATACTTTTCTGTTACCATGGTAACAAATATCCAAAATTACAAAATTGACTGTTTCAGAAGCACAACTCCAAATCCTTTCAAGGTCACTTCACAAAACTTTGTTCATGTATCAACCTCGTGGTGAAGTAGTGCCATTTGGTTTGATTGAGTTTTTATTTTCAATATTTTTTCTGTGACCAATGGAAACAAATATCAAAATTTGCTGTTTCCGGAACACAACTCAAAAACTTTTCAAGGTGACTTCATGAAACTTTGTTAACATCTTTATCTTCTCTATTGAGAGTGACTTTTGAAATGGATCACATTATTAAGTCAATTTTAAATAAAAAAAATAGAGAAAATATCTACACATTGGTATACTCATACATTATGTAAAAAGACATAAATTATTTTTTTTCTTATCAGTAAAAAGGTGGGGTTGAACTTGGACCAGCTGGGTATGCGGAGGGGATTACACAACATCTGTCCATCTGTTCTCCAATCAGTATATTCCATTCTTGTCCTGGCTAAATATTTTTGCAACTATACATACTTCAGCTTAATGCAAATGCTGTGTGTCCAGGTAATATATAATGTGCACTACCAGTTGACAAATTTGTTTATACTTTAGATAATTTTATAGATTACACTTAGACTGAATAGGTCAGGAGCATGTGCTCTTACCCCATAATCCAGAAAATAACATTGAGTGCCCAGGCTATATTGATGCAATTGGTGGAGCTATTTATTTCATACTAATATTCAACTAGTATTAAATTCAATGCCCGCTCCATTTCAACTTTTTTTACCAACACAATACCTCCCTCTCAATTTCTCTTCCCCAACCACATCTCCATAACACCCTTTTGGAATTATTGTTTATATATTGAATAAATACTCTGTTCCAATTCAACCCTGTGTCCACTGTCTGTAAACAAACTAGTACGCTGTAGCTCACATGACTATAGAATAAGAAGCAAACTAAAAATCATGCACAACTCACCAAACTATTACATAACTTCTTATATTATCCATTTTTAAGCATCAACCAGACATACTGGTACATTGAATATCACCATTTTCAATTGAATATTATAATTTGTCATTTCTTAATAAAAAATTGTCCTATTTATGACATTTCCTAAATTAATATTTATGATGTTGCATAAATAATATTGATATTTCATCACAGCACAGTCATGTCATGTGTATAAAAAGTATTATGTTTTTTTGAAAAATGAAGACTTTTGAAAGTGACCATAACCAAAACAACAACAAACTTTTGATGTTGTAATTGTTTAAGTAATACACTGTAATGGTGTTAATCAATTTGAGTAACCTTTTTTCTTCTGTTTTGTTTTCGAAGTGCAGAGTTGACATTGTTCCTAGGCACCACCATAATGCTCATTTTCACATATTTTTAATCACATCAAAACATTAGTTCAACAAAGTGTTGATTACTATTGTTATTGTGTAAGTTTTTTTCTATAAATTCCAATATGAATACTACAGAAATCCTAAACTGCAAGTTCTGATTTTCTGTCACAGAAAAATGCCAGAAAAATTTAGCACACACATTCTCTTCCCTGCAGGAATTTATTAATAACATGTTAAAGCTAGCCTATAGCTGGCTGATACCTCTCTAGAACAGAAATAATATTGTGGCCGAGTTGCCAATGTACTTTTTACTGATTGATATACATGTGTTTTTTTGTTCATTATCAGGTATATATTGTAACCATGTAAATGTGTATGTTTCAAGTGATTACAAATCTTTGTATCTGACCCAATTGTACCTATGAATTCATAATAGTTTATCCTCATCCAGCATGTAACATGGAATTCCCTGTACTGCCTTGTACTGTTTGATCAGTGGTGCTGACAGATTTACAATATAACTGTCACCATGTTTTTAAAAGGTCAATACATGGAAACTTTTCGAAAAACAATTTTACAAAGTACAGTTGTCCACTAGAGTACATGTGAGCATGCCATGTAAAGTACTGTAAAAGTTGACCTTTGTGCAAATGTACAGTGTACGATTTAATGGGTTTGTTACAAATATTTAGGACTTGACTGTAAATTGTCAACTAAAGGGAAAATAAAATGCCATGTGAGAATTATCAATGTTTCAATCATGATAAACTCTTATTGCTCTCTATCAAGTTCATCAAATAAAAACACCTAAAACTTGGTGTACATGCCGACACCACTCTTTTAAATTCATGTTATAACTATATGACATATTTATGTTACCTTCACAGAATGTAAGAGTGGGCATAAACAGGCGCACGGCCCCATTTTGGGGACTAAACCCTTTAAGACATCGTCAGTCAACAACAACAGCGCTGCTCCATCAATGTACTCATCTGAAATAAATTTGATAAATGTTGACACATCATTTTTATTGTGCGTTTTAAAAAAAATCAGTTCTTTTATTGGTATTTCAGAATTTCAATAAAAATTCAAAATAAGTATGTGTTGGTTATTAAAAATAAGAAAACAAACTATTTCTTAGAATCTTGTACTGGAGATAAGTTAGGTGCATATTTATTAATTGGTATTACATCTAAAACCTGGCACAAGGCAATACCAACTTCTCCAGTTCACAAATGCATTATTGCCCAAAATTATTTTCTTCTAAAAAATATAAAGACTTAAGAGTTTAAGTTACTTGAAATAGTTTTTCATTTCCAAAATGTGCATATTTAATAAACACAATATTGAAAGATAATAATACTAAACTACCGCTGTCAGCAATCCTACCATAGAACATATCAATTTCGCTGATTTTGATAATCGATTGTTAACATGCCATATCATTTCATTGGTATCAGTACCATACCGTATTATCGCTTACGGTATCCAACCCTAAATATGACAAACTCGTTCCTCATTGTTCTTTAAATTGTGTGAATTTGATGAAAAACCAAATAAGAGCGTTAATAAGTAAATAAACAAGCATCTAGTTCAATATCCGCTTCGTTATAATAGTTAGAATATTTCATATCAATTTAATTAAACTGCATGACAAAACATTTGTGATGATTATTCACTTTATTAACTGTCACTTGCTGTTTCTTGGCATTATAAATGAAATCCAAATTGTTCAACTGGCTCAAAAAAAAAGTATGAGCCTTTCAGGTATTAAGGTGTAATAGAGATAAGGCCATCCTTAAAAAAATGTTTATTTGCTGTGTTTTGATCCAGTATTTTTCATGTGGGTAGGAAGGGAGCAATTTGTTTTTGCCATATTTGATTTTACATCGTCAAATTTTAAACAAATAAGGTCAGATATTGTCATAAAAACTTCAAATGCTTTTAAAGTAGGAGCACAGCAATCATTTTTTAAAGAACAGTCGGAAGGAATATAGACAATACAAAGCTATTTAAATATTTCCTTTATACACATTTTAAATGGACTCTTCCAAACAGAAACCAAGTGAAGTCATGAATGAGTACCTGTTTAAGTATACTGACAGATTAGAAAGCAGTGCAAGTTCTGTGTTCTGATTGCTTTTTATGTGTAATCAGTAAAAAAAAAGTTCTACACAGTGTAAAGTGTTAAACATAATATGTTAATGCTGCAGGAATCAATGGTTGTTGGACAAAGCATGCTATCCACCAGATCACCGCAATTATTTTTTACATACAAAACAATACACATCCTGCACAATTTTGCATGCTCCAAGTCTACTGTGGGCACAGTGAGTTTAAAATCAAGCAGTATATGGGTTATTTCAAGTGTGGGACGTACAATTATGCAGAAACTCCATTACAGTCAGTGTGCGTGTATACATGAAATTTAATTGATGAATTATGGTTTAGAAAAAATGTAACAATAAAATTATAGAGCATTTAATTCAAAGTTACTTCAGATGATGGTGTTTAGTTTTGTACGACAAAGTACTTCAGTGTACTACTGTATTAATTTCTAAGAAAAAATGAATGGCTAGGAATAGACTGCTGAAATGTCTTTTCTTTTTAATATTATATGGAGGAATTAAGCTACAGCAATACCACATTACAATGGAGTAACTGCCATCATGGCCATTTAAAAAAGCAATGAAGATACATATAGCTATTTCTACCACCACACCCATTGTGCTTACCTTTTACTTATGTTTTGCATTGTTCTACAAAACTGAAAATATAACACATGTACATATATATTATGAGGTGACCAGTTTCAGTGACACTAAGATTGAACTTGAATTATTATAAAGATAGAATGTCAAATATGAAATAACTTAATTTTGCTGTTTAGTGTATTCATGTTCTCACATTTTGTAGAGTTTTAATATATTTTAACATCATATTTTGAGAATTACAAGAATTTTAGTGGAGGCTAATGTTTAAAAAGAAATTTACATTTATAGAGGGTAACCTGTTTCAGTGACCTGTAGCTATTATCGTGAGTGCATGTATTTTCAAAAAGTTTACCTTCATAAATCTTTACTTGTGACATGAACATGTAAAAATAACTAATGAAAAAACATTCAAATCAGGAATCGTTCAATGAGGTAATTTAATAATGTCAGATACACTGCAGAAAAGCTGAGCCAGAGGTTGCCATAGAAACATTATATTAGGGACAGCTTTTATTCACAATCGACCAATAAAGGTCGAGAAATTATTTGAATACGTTGCTTGA
This sequence comes from Panopea generosa, assembly GCA_029582155.1. NCBI lineage: Eukaryota > Metazoa > Mollusca > Bivalvia > Adapedonta > Hiatellidae > Panopea > Panopea generosa. The sequence goes on from CM055902.1 coordinate 59,459,153, forward strand.
TCAATCAATGGAGAAGAAATCAACAAATAAAACAAATGGTTTTAGAAAATGACGTAAACAAAATTTTGTTTTTAATTGAAATATGCTAAATATATATATATAAGAATGGGGTGTTTTTTTAAAGCGAGGCTATGCTTTTAATTTTGACTGTCACTCATTTTCTATTATACGCAATGATGCAGCATATACAGATCTATGAATATATAGGTTAATCATTCGGTCTGTTGTGTATTATGAAATGTACGGCTATTTTAGAACGTATCAAAAAAAGTAATAAGAAAAGTGGGTAGTTTTTCACACAAGTCCTTCAAAATGTACTGTAAAAAATGTTTTGAAGACAATATTTATATTAAAGTTGACTTTTTCCATGCATGTATATGTATTCAAGACACCTGGGAAGTTATAGTCTATTCTGACAAGCAGAACTTCCACAATTCATAAATAGCCAAACGTCACCAAAACAGGTACATTGACCATACAAAACCCTGATTTCAGCACATTGTCATTGTATAAAAATAGTTTGCGTCGTGTTACATGTGTATCAATTAATCAATTTTTCTACCATTTTGAAGTAGAACTACTAAGAAAAATCTTACAATTTATGCTACGACATTATTATTAAAATGTTTTGATGTCGCGAATATACATTACAAATATGAATAATACCATAATAGCTATGAAAGAAACCGATCAACATTATAAGACATTAGTTTACCAATATACGTACCGACAAAATCGTTAATAAATGACATGATTCCATTATCTGTCAGCCACGTTGAAACTTCGTCGACTGTTAAAAATCGGCGATATTTATCCGCCATTTTTCTAAGGGAGGTAACTCACATGTACTCATTTAATACCCAAATACTGGAAAAGAGCGAAAAGACACGCAAAATACGCGCAGTGCACCCGATGCACCTGAATCATTGCGTACGCGCAATTATCGAGCGATTGCAGGTTGGATTGTTTGCATGTTTGAGGGTTTTTTTCAGCTTTTAAAATTAAAGTTATAACCATCCCCTTTAGAAGTGAAATACATTTTAACCCCACCCACATTATATTTTTTTTTGAAAAATACCCCTCCCACCTTAGAAGTTAATTATTTTGCCGTCCATGGGTGGGATGTATGTTTAAATGGAACAGCCCTTAGAATATCATCCTGAAATTTTGACAAACAAATACATAAATATTAATGTTTTGAATAATTTAGTGAGGCGTCATGAAAATTTTATGAAAGTTACAATAAACTGAAATTTAAATGTACCATTCAAATTCCATAGAAAACACTTTTTTATTTGACAGAAACTCATTTTAAAGATGAATTTAAGACAATTAATGACAAAACATCTAACTATTGGATACTAGAATATCTAATGAGTGGCAGGGACACACTCTGTTTTGTTTAATGTGCTTATTAATTGCATTTTAAGAGATTGAAATAGCTTTATATTATGACTTCATATTTGTCCCATTCAAATCACTGTAAAAAAAGTGACTTTTTCAAACTGAAAGCGATGCTCTTAACAATGATGTAACTTTTTCATTTATTATGTTATTGTGTTATATTATGAATTGTCGATACAATAATAGCAATGAAATTTTGCACATAGTCTACTTCTAGCTGTTATGTTACTATTTTCATTTTTGAGAAATGCTGACAAGATGGGTGGGTGACCAGTTAGAAATTTGGCTCAGTGAATTAAAAGAAAGCCAAACGTAACAAACAATGGAAGTGATTAAAAGAGACTCTTGGTATTTACTTGTGTGTTGTTTTATCATATAAATATTTTTTACATTTTCCATAAAAACACTTTTCGGAAACACTAGATAATTATTTTTACCTCAACATCGAAACATTCAAAATTTTATGGTTGCATTTTGTATAAATGAAAATGTTGGTACATGCAATCAATGATAACTGAAAGTATATCTTATGGTGGTGATGTTCTAGGAACTTCTCAGTGTATTATATGCAATGATAACTGAAAGTATATCTTATGGTGTTGATGTTCTAGGAACTTCTCAGTGTATTAGCGCAATGATAACTGATTCAAAAGTGTCATTTAATGACAGATGTATTAATTCAGAAGTATTAATTAATGAGGATTTGCCAAAAGTTCTAGCATTACTCTGTTACTACTAAACATATTGGTTAAATCAGTGACTCTTGCACAGTAATACTTTATAATGTGATTATACATTTACATGAAAACATTTGACTTATGTTGGAATACAACTCGTAGCACTTGTATAGCGTTGGTTTTCACATATCTGAATTGTAATCATCTTTTAAGACTTTTATTATACAAAGTACAAGCTTACAGGTTGCCTGTATACTTGCTTTGAGTACTCAAGGGTTCTCCACAGGAAGGAATGCAAGCACTGGGGTATGAGCATGTAAACACCTTCAACACATTTTCAAGCGCTGTGTAAGGCACTCATTGAAATATATTTCACTAATAAAACTTGTATTAATCAGTTAAAGTCATCATATTTACAATGTAGTAAGTTTTATTTTAGGCATTAAAATGAGAAAAGATAAGCATAGAAAAATAATGATTAGGAGCAAAGTAAGCTTTTGCAAAATTTTGTTAAATAATTCAAGTGTTGGGGAAATACCATTTAGTGCTGGGGTGCCCTTGTGCTTAAACGGCCTGTGGAGAAGCCTGGTACCCTTAACCTGTTGTAGTTGGCACCTTGTTATATCTAGTCCATGTTCTATTTCAGACAAATTTACTTTACATCTACCAGACTGAGTATTACCAACAGTCTGTCTTATGAAACCTATTTTACTATATGTCTTTCCTTCAAATTGTTGACTACTATAGAAATGCCATTTCATCAAATAAGTGCATCATTGTGTGATTCTAGCTTTTCTGTTTCATCACATTCAACATGAATATGAGTAACCTATAAATACCTAGTGCATATTTAATACAGGCACAATTATCTCTAAAGGCAGTATATCGGATAAAAATTGTTACAATGTATAAAAAATAAACTTTTTTTTATTTTAAAATGGAAAAAACGCACCTGATACTCACTAATTAATTAAATATAAATACTTTGGTTTTTCAAATCCACCAGTGACAAAATAAGAGTGGTGAAATTAAAATGAAATCCCCGTTCTAAAAATAAATGGCACATACATGCAAAAAGTGCTTGACCATATTCATCTCATCATAAGGGCTCTTTCTTAGATGAAACAAATTCTACAATATGTAACCAATATGAAGTCAAAATGAAAGCATCAGACTCATTTTATATGTCACAAAATATGATGCAATTTAAAGTGGGAAACATATTTTAGTATAACCTGTGCATGCAGGCCAAGTTAGGAAATCACTCTTCAATTTATTATTTTTGCATGTTTAAACAAATATCCTTATGGCAATACCGAGTCAATGAGTATATATTGTCGTGGTATATATCTTTGTTTTTGCAAATTTTGAAAATTCCCAGTGAACTTCCTTAAAGTAGTTATGAAGGGAATATTAGATTGGCTTCATAACAGTCTGTAGACAGCTACAAATAGTCAGAGGGGCTGATTTAGAATAAACACATGGATATCATATGGGAAACCGACCTTCAGCTTTTTTAGCCAACATGCTATTATCCATCTTTCTTATTGAAACTTACTTTGTAAGTAGTCGCCCCTTTTGCAAAGCCACTTTTTAATTTTCCGAATTCATGGTTTGAAATCAAATTCATTTGTATTCAAGTCTCCTGCCAATTTCCTTTCAGTGGCTACTGAAGACAGTAAAATAAGATGTGGTTGTAGTAATGAGTATTTTTTATGTCATTGTTGAAACAAGTAATTAATGTTCTACATTACTTCTAAATTTTGTGGATGTTATACTGTTGCTCGTATGATATTTTATTTAATTAAATATCTAAATAATATCAGTTTTTTTTTTCTTCTTTATCCAGGTGTAATCGGTATATGATTTTAAATTGTTTTATCAAAATTGTCAATGCACTACAGGTTATCTATGACAACTGGTTTTATTAGCTGATGAAGATCTAGGACTCGTGAACATTAATCTAAATAGAAGCTACATGCTCTGACAAGTAACTGCCGGACCCCAGTTAGCTCAGTTGGTTACGCATATGCCTATCAATCCAGGGGTCGTGAGTTCGAATCCACGCCCGGCAACAGTCTTCATGATGATTGATATACAACATTGTGTCTCATTATCATTTGTCTGTCATGGCTGAGTCAGGTGGGAAAGTTATCAGTTACTTGCAGAGATGGGGTGTGCTCGATTACTTGTTAACCTATCAGGATCCCAGGAAACAGTGGTTAGGTTGACTGATCGTCTGTTAGCCCTCCATGTCATAAAAATGACTGACTTTTCAATCAATCAATCAATCTGACAAGTAACTGGCAAATCTTCTTGCATAAAATCTAGAGTTTGGATCAAAGCCACAACCTTAGTGTTGATAAGCAAGTGATCTTGAGACAATATCTAGAACACTTGGTCACAGAGGATCCACTAATGAGATCTGCCATTTCCTGGGGACCAATTCGTTTCCAACGGGTATTTCTGTCACAACAGACTCCTTGAAAACTATAGGAAATGGATGCATTGATATTACTTTATGGAACATACAGACAACTGTACACAGTAGTCACTGTTGTAAATACATGTATTAGTTCTGTCTAATATTATGAAATACATGAACAAGTTAATGAAATTATCAAACAAATGAAATACATGTAGACAAAGCAAGTTTTATAAGAAATATTCTTGAAATATTATAATCATAAACAATACTTTTTCTTATTGGAAACTTAACACAAGCTAAATAGCTTAGACAATTTATCACGACATCTCAAACAAACATAAGAACCATTAAACAAAGTTAAGATACATCTGTCTTCCCAGCATTAAGTCAAATTCATAGACAATATCTTTCTAAGGGGGTTTCAACGCATTTTTTATCTTAAATTTGGAAACCACTTCATACACAAATCTGAGTAGAATCACGGTGTTTCAGCAAGTAACTTGCAAACTGTCTCACAATGTTTTTGAATCAAACTGAAGCTAAATTCATCACTAATTTGAGTCTGAAATTTAGACTCAGGCTCAAAATGTCAAACTTTTAAGCTTCAAGTAACTTTAATTAACTATAAAAGCAGATTACTATATTTATTGGTCGAAACAAGCAGTTTTAATGATTATATAACGGAAAATGTTACAGGATCACATGTAACACCTACAATTGTATATTTACTTGATTTTATAAAAATGTAAGATTTGAGTCCGAGTCCGATTCTCAGACTCAAATTATTGATGAATTTAGGCCCAGGACTTGAACTCCTGACCTCCTTAATTCAAACTTATTGATTTTACATTGATTGTGAAACAAGCTCTTATGACCTATGCAAATCATGCTCAAAGTCTTCCTTGGTAGAACCAGTACTAAGCAGAAGCAGATAAGGTGCCTTGCTCAAGGGCCCCACACTAGCTGTTGCTGAAGATTGAACCCATGACCCTCTGATTCTGGGTTCAATGCTCTACCACTAGACCACACAAGAATCACCTTCTGAATCATATCCTGATACCAACGTTGCTTAAATATCTTGTCATCTTCACTGCTAGCTACATGTATACCACCAACCCTACTTAAGACAGATATTGCACCAGTCTTTGGCTACACAAACACCTAAATTCAAAGTTATAAGTTGATGAAAGCACTTTTGAAACATTTTTTTTCCTTCGTGAATAAATTACAACAAAAAATATGTATGTATCATCTCCATAAACGACACTTCAAAATGTATATCACTGTTGCAAAGAAAAATACTAGAGCAATGAATATGAGAAATTTGTCCGTCATGTCACGCCGTCCATACTTGGTTAAAAGTTTTTTTGAGTTGTGTATATGACCGCCCATTGACTTGAATTTTTCGTGGGTATCGCCTATCGTCTTTGATGATGATTCTGTGAAGAAATATCAAAGTGGATTGGATTAATCACACTTCATACAAATAACATGAATTATCAATCTGGCCTGGAGTGATAGTTGGCTTATTTTTTTAGACAGATTGCGTTCCTTATTGTGTAGTTTGTACTATTCAGTTATCTTCCCAACTCTTGTTGTCACCAACATTACCGTTTTTTTTTTGTTTTATAAAAGCACGTCCTAATATAGACATAGACTACATCGACATATACATACAATAATATAATATTTATCTCTATGTGTGTGTATTTGTTAATAATGTCTTAAACATTCAGTTACAAGATTGCTGGTCAAGTGAGCTTCATTCACAAAGACACAGCTCTTTTGACCATGTGTTTGGCTTCTTCTTGCATTGTTCTCTATAACTGTATAATTGACAGTTAATACAAATAACAGGAATGCTATCAGTCTATAAAGTTCTCAATCTGACACTAATGGCTATTGCAATGATTATAATAGCGGTTCTCCGCCACGGCAGTTGATTTCACGAATCCCTACTGACCCGTATATTAGCACACACTGGTAGCCCCATTTGCAGGTGTTTCAGTTATTTGCGCAATACTAAACGCATAAATAACGGGTATATAAACAGTAAACTGTTCAATTGTTAGAAGATTAGATGCAGATACTTGCGGTACTGGGATCAAGTGTTAATCCGGGTAAACATCTACCTTTTATTATTAATAAAAATAGGTAGTAAATGTTAGTATTTTCCTGATAAAATGTAGTTGAACTAACTTATAGATTAACAGATTAATAATGACAGATGTCACAACCTTCCTGAATTTGACATATACATTCAAACACAACGCTTATGAAGTAAAATTAATTTATTTTAATCCCGAAAGAAAAATAGATTTAACAGTCAATAAAATTATTAAAGAACATCATATTACGTTCATTACATTTAAGATAAAATGACACAATGTCATGTAAATGCACAAAATCATATATTATACGAATGTCATGAAAAATTTAAAAGGAAGTATTTATTTTTACAAGTACGTTAGTAGTTATTATTTGGATCTATTATATGGGAGTCTTAAATTGTACATCTTTAAGTCTAAAACAAGTAGTTTTCTAATTAGACGACAACTTTATTGATTTTACATAAAATACTGTAAATGTTAATATTTTTAAGATAAATTATATTGTGTTTCTAATGAATTATATGTCATAATAACATTGGAATTATTACAAACTTTCACTTAAACAGAATAATTCCTATTTTTAGGGAATTAGAGAGAATTCTATAGTTCCTTGCTATTTTGCAGGAGGTGGGGTCTCCCGAGAGACACATTAGAATCAAATTGAGTGATGTCAGATTTTACACGCTGATTATTAATCATGAATGTGATTTGTAAGACCGTGCTATCATGACTTGGCTGAAAAGGTTGTTTTATCTAATTGAACTTGGTTACCAAATCACATAAAACATCTAATATCATAAATAAAATGGCATTACATGTATTTGTAACCGTTTTGTGGAGAGGCATCTTTTTCTTTTACAAAATTCAAAACCCACATTGTTGCTGTAGTTGGATATCTGATGTATTTATTTTTTCTTATCTTTTGGCAGCTAAAATGTGTCAGCATCATAACATGGTATTTTATATTATATATTTATATTTTATATTTTTACCTTACTTTTTAAAAAAAACTGTTTTGGTTGTCAGAAATGAAAGAAACGTAAACAAATGTAACAAACATTACAAAAATTTTTTTATTGTGTTGTGAGCTTGCTTACCTTAGGGCGGTGATTCTGACCAGATAACCGCTTGCGCCTAAAACTTGGGATTTGTCTTCCGTCACAAATAAATGGAAAAGTTGCCATAAAACCGAACGATATATATAAGATAATTCGACTACAGAGAATTTGTTGTTTTATGAAGCAATAAAAATAATGTTGTTTTTATTTTTTTATATACGATGAAAGTAGAAAAAACAACACTATTTATAATACACTGATAACACATGTATAGCGGTAATTATTGCTCATTGTGCAGAGGAAGATAAACAGAATAATTTACTTAAAAATATACTTCTTATAATGTTCCATTTTGCCTTTATATTATTTGCCGTTGATGTAGGATATATATAAAGTGAATATCTTCTTTATAACGTTTAATTTGTTCTTTAAAATATCAAAATCTTGTTGTTTTTTCAATCTGCACGAGTCAGTATATTTCTTATAGATCAAGATACATACAAACATATCATTATCTTGTAAAGAAATTATAGGGCCAAACAGTGTACATGTATTTGGGAAAGTTATATCATAAGATATATTGAATTTTACTTTCAACAGTCATACGAAAAAGAATAAAAAATATAAAACAAATATTAATAGAAAAAATGAAAATTTGTTTTCCTTGTGTATTTAGAAAAGGAAAACAATTCAATTTCACTTAATCCACATTTATAAAGTTTGTTCCGGGATATTCGTAAAAAAATATTCAATGAAAAAGTTTGGTCTGTAGTTTTGTTTGTATTATATTTTCAAGTCATCTATACTCATGTCTGTATTTAAAATCTATGTTCAATTTCTTATTACCATTTTGAGGAACTTCCTGATTTAAGTTTCAGAAAGAGCGCATAAAAGTTTTTATTAACTTTTTTTATTAAGTTTTTTTAATTAAATCAACATTGGAATTCGGTGGTTTTTCTAATCTTTCAAGATTAAAAGAAGAATTAATTACTTGTTTTTAAATAATACGTTACTTAAATACAACAACGTAACCATGAACATTGCAGATAAAGTGGACATCATTGCAACACCTTCCTAAATAAATGACTTGTTATATGTTTAAATTAATGGATTTAATAATGAAATATAGCTATCTCATTGAAAATAAACATAATAAATAGCAAATTAAACAAAATCTCACCAGGGTTTCGAATAAATCCTGATATTTTATTGATTTAAAATCTAATTTTTAAAAGGAAAATGGTTTTTGAAAAACATGACATATATATATATATATATATATATATATATATATAATAGTAGAACATATCACGAATATACCTGTTAGGGAGCAGTGATGTAACATAAAAGCAATAATACTGCTAAATTAAACGTAGTTTTTTTAATGTTCATTTTACTTGATTGGCGACCAAATTCGACCCAAATCCTTACCATTATTTTGAGAAAATCTAAGGCTACATCAGGTTGTCTTAATTGGATTCTCTTTTTTATTGATGTAAATTTCAGAACGTTGTATGTTGCATTAGCAAATAAAATTGAATTCAAGAAGTAAAATAAACTGTTCATGGACTAATCATCTTAAAGTTATGAAAATTTCAAGAACCAACACTATATATTTAGCAACCAAGTATTTTAAATACAAGTCATTTTAATTAAATATGGTTAAATTAATTAAATAACTGTTACTCGAAACTCACTTTCGTTACTCGAAACTTACTTTCCTTACTCACTTTTCTTACTCGAAACTCACTTTTGTTACTCGAAACTCACTTTCCTTACTCGAAACTCACTTTTGTTACTTCGAAACTCACTTCCCTTACTCGAAACTCACTTTTCTTACTCGAAACTCGATACTCGACAAATAGAAACCCTCTTAACTAACACTACCGAAAAATCAATTAATGATATCAAGAATTTAACTAGCACTACCAAAAATCAATTAATGACATGAAGAATTTAAATAGCGCTACCAAGAAATCAATTAATGATATCAAGAATTTAACTAGCACTACCAAGAAATCAATTAATGAAATCAAGAATGTAGCTAGCGCTTCCAAGAAATCAATTAATGATATCTAGATTTTGACTAGCACTACCAAGAAATCAATGAATGACATGAAGAATTTAAATAGCGCTACCAAGAAATCAATTAATGATATCAAGAATGTAGCTAGTGCTTCCAAGAAATCAATTAATGATATCTAGATTTTGACTAGCACTACCAAGAAATCAATGAATGATATCAGGAATTTAACTAGCACGACCAAAAATCAATTAATGACATGAAGAATTTAAATAGCACTACCAAAAAATCAATTAACGACATCAAGAATTTAAATAGCGCTACCACAAAATCAATTAATGATATCATGAATTTAACTATCACTACCAAGAAATCAATTAATGATATCAAGAATGTAGATAGCGCTACCAAGAAATCAATTGATATCAAGAATTTAACTAGCACTACCAAGAAATCAATGAATGATATCAGGAATTTAACTAGCACTGCCGAAAAGTCAATTAATGACATCAAGAATTTTTAATTAGCACTACCAAGAAATCAATTAATGATATCAAGAATTTAACTTGCACTACCAAGAAATCAATTAATGATATCAAGAATTTAACTAGAACTACCAAACAATCAATTAATGATGTCAAGCATCTCAGTAGCGCTACCAAGAAATCAATTAATGATATCAAGAATTTAATTAGAGCTACAAAAAAATCAATTAATGATATCAAGCATTTATTAACAAGAGCTACTGAAAAATCAATTAATGACATCAAGAATTTAACTAGCAATATCAAGAAAGAAATCATCGATATTCATAATCTCTTTTATGAGTAAAATGGATTTCAACATTGCCATGTGTCCCTTTAAACAAGTACTGCTGGTTCCCTGATCATACACAACACATGTGTCATTGAAAAGTTCCTTCTTTTAGTTTTTAACTTGCTGGACCAAAACAAAATGTATACCAAATCACCAGAGCCAGTTGGATTTTCATCAATTACAACAGACATTCTTTTTTTTTATTTACTTTTATTTTTTCTTGTATTTATAAGCAAAAAAGCATGAAATACAAATATTTCTTAAAGACAATAAATGTAATAAGGATTTGAATCAATAAATATAATGCAGAATTAAAACTAAACTAAATTTGGGATAAATAATTAATTTATTCATTAATATTAAAAAGAGGGCCACTTTGGTCCTAAATCGCTCACCTGTGGTAGAGTAGACAACTGTGAATGCTAGAATGGATATAGTATCAAACAATGCATTTTTTGATGATTCAATGCCCATAACTCGGATATTAATGAATTTATTCATTTCAAACACATTGTACGAGATATTATGGTTATAAAAACACTATGCAAGTTTGTTGAAGATCAAATGAAAACTGCATGATGCTAAAGTTCACACATGAAATAACTAAATCCTGACAATTCAAGAACTATGCCAAAACTGGTTAGCTTAGTTGGTACCATGTCTGACCATCAATCCAGTTATCACGAGTTCAAATCCAAACAAGGCCAGTCTTTGTGATGATTGATATACAACATTGCATCTCATTGTCATTCATATCTCACTGCTGGATTCAAGTGGGAAAGTTATCAGTTACTTGCAGAGATGACCTTTCAAGATCCCAGGAAAGAGTGGTTAGGTTAACTGATTGTCTGTTACTCCTCGATGGCATAAAATGACGTTAAATATTCAAACAAATCAAAGGCCGAAACTCACACAATTTTTATTCACTATGGCCATTTAAAAAAGTTGTCCATGATATTATGATTATATCACTACTGTGCAAGTTTGTTGAAAATTAAATGAAAACTGCGATTCCTCGAGTAATTATCAAATAACACAATTTTTGATATTTCAATGGTCACAATATCCAATTAAGTCAGCTTTAAAATATGTCTGAGATATAATAATCATATAACTACTGTGTAATTTGGTGAAGATCAAAAAGAAAACTGCAAGTGCTAGAGTGCACACACTGTCATATAATGCAACTTTTGATAAATCAAAGGCCAAAACTCTGTCACTTATTATACAATTTGGCCAGCTAAAGATCTTGTCCAATATATTGTTGTAATATAACTACACATGTACTGTGTAAGTATGGAAAGGATTCGATGAAAACTATGCATTCCAGAGTGCAAACAAAATCAAATAACTCAAATTTTTAATGATGCAAGGGCCATAACTTCAACACTTAATATCAGATTTGGCCAGTTCAAAACTTGTCCGACAGTTTATGGTTATTTAAAGGGATTTTATCAGAAATTTTAAAATTGGGTAAAAAAAATTTTTTAAGTATATCCATGCCTATAAATACTCACATGATTTCATTTTGATTTCAAATTGATCCGTTATACATGGGTTAATCTAGAGGGGGCGCAACATAATATCTGAATGGGCAAACACATTTTTAGTAGAAATATATTGCATTTTAATAACATATGGGAGTTTAGGCAGGGGTTGGGAGTGGGAGGGGTGGGGAAAGGGGGCGTACACCAGTTTAAAAGAGTAGATCTGCCATCCGTACACTTTTACACATAGTTAAAAAAAATTGTTTTATCTTAGAAAAGAGTCCGAATGACATCACATAGTAGACAAGTGCTGTCTATTTTTAGAATGGGGATTTTGTTTCTCAAGTTTACCACTTCAATTTAAATATTGATTTTGTCACATTTTTGGGATTTGCCATGATACCAAACCATTCGGTTTTGATTTATTTATGATAATGAGATGCTTTTTAACCATTTCAATAATTATTTTATTTTTTAAGACATTTCTAGCGTGTTTTATGGATACACTCCCTTTAACTACCTAGTATGTTTGGTGAAGTGTGGTTGCTAGGGAGCACACAACAAAAAGTTCATAGACAGACGATAGACACAAGGCGATCAGAATAGCTTGTTTCAAGCTTTGCCCAAGTGAGCTTAAAAGATTTAAATAGGGTCAATTTAAATTAAACAAGAACTTGCATTCAGTCATACGCAAATCAGGTATAAAAATGTGGATTTTTTAACAATCTTTCTAGTGTATTTAAGGAATGAATTTCTTTGTTGAATGTTCAAGAGATATGAACTAACATGTACCACAGTTAAAAGTAAGTTTACCCAAAACTTAGCAGAAAAGGATTCATGTAAAATTTGCACATTGCATGTAAGTTTATATCTCATAAATGTTCATCAGATGAAACCATTCCATATAATATCAATGCACCCAGTTTACACCAACATGTCCCATTATACATCATTCATCACCTTTCTCTAGCAAAGAAATCATTATTTTTGAGGATTTAAAATTCCAAATCAGTTTCTATTTTTGTTTTAGGTACAAATTAAGTACAAATACATTTTAATCTTTTTTTCTTTTAAACATCTGGTACACTGCTTTAAAGAAATGTAATTAAGTAACTAATTATACAATTACTGATAGACAGGTATGTATCTATAGGAGAAAATATACATATAAAAGTCCCGAACCACGTCTGTGCACATATATAAGTATAATTTACATTAGCAACAATAAAATATATTTTAGCATGATTTTAAGCAAAACGATTTTATAGTTTAATAAGGTCATAAACATGTAAAAAAAATTAATCATATTAACAGTTAAGAAAATGTATGCAATGCTAACTGCTCAAAACTACATGCATATGTATTTCAAAGTTCTGGGGACCATTTCACTAACATTCCTATGTTTACCAACTTCTTAGTTTAAAATTTAAAATTACGGGAAATTCATTAAATGTTTCTTTCATTACATAATTTTATGATCTTCTGTACGCCTTATTAAAAATATCTTTCTAAAATTTACAAAAAGACTGCAAATGAAACGTTCTGAGATTTCACAGAATATTTCAGTTTCATCAAAAACTTACTTGATTTATTAAATCTTGGACATTTTTTCCAATAGCATTATATTACTGTCAACACCTGCAACATGGCAAGTATTTTTTTATTCAAATGCACCAAATGTATATTTCTTCTTCAGAATCACAACACACATGATCCCAGCCTGATATTATCAAGTTGCTGACTCATTCCTAAATCCACTCCTTTCAAACAATATTGCACAATATTTTGAGTCGAGTAAAATTTGTGGTTTTTGTTAATTATATATATATGACGAATCCACATGACACCATCTCCCTGTGACGATTAGAATTGCCAGGCCGATCGTGCGGACAGATTGGATGTAGATTTACTTCGCATGTGTGACCTGAAAAGGAAATGGGAATTATATAAAATATCAAAATCTGTTTCTGTCAAAATTCAATCTGCAATAATCAAGCTAAAGTATGTATGGTAAACATTCATAAAAGAACCTGGCCGGATTCGCTCAGCCAGCATGTCAAACAATCAATCCAAGGGACGCGAGTTTGAATCCCACGTTGGAAACATGAAACTATGAGTTTTGTTTATTTTATAACATTTAGCGTTATTTTATGCCATCAAGGTCCAACACCATACCACTCTTTCCTGGGATCCTGGAAGGTCGACTCGTAATCAAGTATGCCTATCTCTGCAAATAACTGATAACTTTCCCACTTGAATCAGTGGTAAGAGATAATGCGATGTAATGTATCCAATCATCATGAAGACTGTGGCAGGTTGAGGATTCAAATTCATGACCTCTGAATGGATAGTCAGACGTGCTAGCAACTGAGCTAACTGGTCCTGGCTCTGTAATTTTTTATGAACAAGATATTGTTTTACATCAATGGCAAGATTTCATTTTTAAAAACAACTTACGCAAGTGGTCGAGGATTTTTACTGAGGAAAGCTGACTTTATGCTCATCTTGTTTGACTGGCCATCATGCTTATTTCCGTCACTTGAATTCAGACTGGAGTTTCTGTAAAACACAGGTAACTATATGCATTACATACTTATAAATACGATAAACAACTCCATTGAAATATACAGGGCTAGTTCAGTAAAATCATCAGTTAAAAATTAAATTACAACTTTTATTTTTGACACAGTCCAGCCTGGTTAGCTCAGTTGGTAGCACATCTGACTATCATGGCAGAAATCATGAGTTGGAATCCGGGCCCAGTCAGCCTCCTTGATGATTGTCATTTGACTCTGACCGCTGATTCAAGTGGAAAAGTTCAGTTACTTGCAGAGAAGGGTGTGCTAAAGTACTGGTTAACCTTCTAAGATCCCAGGAAAGAGTGATTAGGTTAACTGATCATCTGTTAGCAATCGATGACATAAAAAATGACATTTCCAACACTAAAAATTTCAATTTCAATTTCAAATTTAACAATAAATAATAATTTTTATTGAGAAAATGATAATGAACTATTATAAGGAAATTAATTGTTAACTTGTTTCTCTTTTCTATATAAAAAAAAATTAAGACAGTAAATCAATAAAGAATAATACAATTTTTTTTAAATACTAAGCAGATTTGTTCTGCAGTTTTTAATCTTTTTACATTAAAAACATTTTTAAAAAAAAATAAATAAAAAGAGACGTTAGGGTCAGGACTCAATTTTAGGGCCGGACAGGTTACCCAGGTCCCTTAAAACAGGTATTTTTTTGTCTGGCCTAATAAGTGCTATACAATAAAATGGATTTCAGTGTTGTCTTGAAAGTTTAACAAGAATGAATAAGGATAACCCTATACCTGGAGTTACTGTGTTTGGTCCTATGACTGTAGGCTTTTGTTGACTGCATGTAACCGGGAGTAAATGACTGGTTCTTCTTTAACTGACGCTTGTCTGGAAAGAACGCAGATTTAGTACAAGGCGAAGTTTACAATTTTATACCTTCTTCCGTGGCATAGTGGTAAAGGCGTCCACCTCGGAATCGGGAGTTCGAAGGTTCAAATCCCGATGGAAGCATTTGGATTTTTTCTGATGAGACTGGTTGCTCACCCAGCAGTTAGTTAAATTGGGGGATACCGAATGTCTAACAGCCTGACGCCTGGCAATGATAGCTTTCAGGAAGTAACTTTGTACAACATAAAGGTGTCTCATAAGCCCAGTGTGGCTGGCCCTTTCAATAGGGGTGACACTATAATAAACAAACACTTTACTTATACTTATTTTGTGCTAATAGCATGGGTTATCAAAATTCTATGTAAACTTATTGATATGTACTGTAAAGTGTGAGCATTAGTTGTAAATATCAAAGAACAAGCACTGACGATCAGTAGCAATGGCTACGACATAAATTACTTAAATCAGTTTCGTGTGGTTTACACTCTTCAGTAAGAATATACGAGTATGCGAAAATAAGGTGTTAACACGTGATGCTAACAGATAGTGAGATACCATTGTGTGATGTGATATATTTGTTTGAATAATTTAGCGTCATTTATGCCATCGAGGGCTAACAGATGATCAGTTGGCATTACCAGTCTTTACTGGGATCCTGAAAGGTTAACCAGTACTCGAGCACACCCCATATCCACAATTAACTAATTACTTTTCCACTTAAATCAGCAGTGAGAGATGAATGACCATGAGACATAATGTTGAATATCAATCATCACAGAGACAGTAGCTGGGCGGAGTTTCAAACTCACAACCCCTGGATTGATAGTCAGATGGGCTACCTGACTGTGCTAACCAGGCCAGACTGTAATGTGTTATATATGGCACTAGTATGTCAATGTCTTTTCGTCGCAAAAGTACCAGTGTGTTTTGGTCAATGTAAAATTATGTGACAATATGTACTGGACAGTGAGGCTGGGTACCAGTGCATGACTTAAGGTTACATGTAGGTACCTAAAGTGTGATGCAAAGTATCTCTACAATATAATTAATTAACAATTATTTATCAAGTTAATGAAAAAAATGTAACCAGGTACTCACTGGAGAACAAACTGCCCTCTATAAGTGAAGGGAAGCCATATTTACTGAGTATTTTGGAGTTGTTCTCCTTCTCTGCCTGGTCAACGTCAAACAGTCTCGCAGGTGGCATGCTATTGTGCGAGTATGGCTTGTTGAATGAACCTGTCACTCTCAGATGTAGGCAGGCTCCTGTAAAGAATGGGATTACCGGTATCACTCATTTTTGCAACAAATGATTTTAACAAGCAAAGTTTTGCAAATAACAAACCAAGGTAAAGGTAGAATCAATTAATGCTCCCAAAACAAGTGCTTGCTTGAGTAGTTTACCTTTCTTACATTCTGTTGTTTATTTAAACAAGCAAAAATAACCAACAAAAGGGCCACATTGGACCTAAACTGCTCACCTGTGGTAGAGGGGAAAGAACCAAAGAAGGAATTTTTGATAATGCAAGGGTCATACCTAAAAAATTTAAATGGTCAGTTGAGATACTTGTATATATATTGCAGGGCTCGAATTTAAGCACTCGCCACTCGCAAAATGCGAGCTGTATTTTGAAAATGCGAGTTGAAATTACTTAAGCTGGCATTTTTTTGCGAGTGGATTTCAAGTTGAGAAAATTACTTATTTTATTCATTTTATTGATTTTTGAAAATAAACATGTATTATCCTGGTAAAAAAAAACGAGTTCTTGTCAATTTTACCAAATTTCTTTTGCTTCTCGCGCCAAATTACCCCCTAGCAGCACTGATTGTCAATGACACGTATTAAATATTTATATATGTGTAGACTGCGTCCAATTGTTTTTTGATCTCAAGTTCATTCTGCAAAAAGGAAGTAAAGTTAAAACCCTGTCAACAACATAATGAGTAGACTGTGTCTAGTTTGATCGATCGCGCACTCACTCTATAAAATAAAAGTAAAGTTGAAATTTATTGTTTACATATTTTGTCAGTTGTACAAGTGGCAGATAAAATAACATCTTTTTCTCCATTGAACCGACGAATGAAAGATAGTCCCAATAAGAAAAAAGTGAAATAATCCTTCCGTTAATACTGTAATGAAATTGGAGTGACAGCTCAATATCACACAGTGCTTATAAACTTGACAATGACAAAATGGTGTGTCAATTGTAGAAACCACCGCGATCGACAGATCATCCATAATAATTAAACTATATTACTATGATATCACAACATTTACACATGTTAAACAATCCTCCTTGGCTAGATCTAGATCTTATTTTAAAACGAAAGGCCATTGGCTATATTAATTCTATAAATAGAAATGTGTGTATGTCACAATCTCAGCCTCTCTGTACACTTGTTATTGTTGAAGCCATGATTCATATTTTGGTTTAGTTAAAAGTGTTTATTTATGATATATCATTGTATGCATTTATTTATGGTAGTATAATAAATAACAAGGACAATTTTATTTTTTTAAATATTCTGTTTTGTAAAGTACTGCTTTGAATTGTACCTTAACATATATAATAACCTTTATACCATTGTCTATAAATAAAAAAAAGCTAATAATGCATATTAAATAACACTGCAGGCTTTGAAACAATTAATTTTGGGTTTATTTAGACATTTAGGACTACAAGTTTCTGCGAAAATTGGTTTGGCTAGTTGGTTTCAAATTTGGCCAGTTGAAATTTTAGGCACTGGCCAAAATTGCCAGTGCACAAGAAAGTTAAATTCCAGCCCTGTATTTGCTTACCAAAAATATTTCGGGGAGCTTGAAAATTGTACTTTTATAAAAATATTAAGCATCTGGTCCTAATTTACTAGCTATTTTCTTTAATAAAGTCTACACAATTTTATCTAACTATGTAAAGTTAATCACCTGACATGGGTTAATATGGATTTTATTGTTTGTTTTATGATTGATAACAGTGAACTAACCATTTATAATTCATTTATATAAAAGTAAAATCATCAAATTTATTTCTCTGAGAAATCTATAATTCAACAAAAAAAAGCATAAAATATATTTTTACCCATATCCATCACTCCTGTCTGAGGACAGTGGTGTGTTACTAGTGGCGACCTGTCGAAGAGGCTTTCTATCAGGAGTGGGCGTCCGTACAACATCTGCATAACTCAAAACTGTAAATGACAAGATCAATATAACATCGATACTGTAAACCTACTAACAAATACACCATACAAGCAAAGAAAGTTTCATTACAAGACATGTATAAAGAGATATGGCCAATTATATCTGACCAGGTAGAATATGACAAAGTTGTTTTACACATTTCACACTGAAATAATTTCATTCATGTTCATCGTACTGATCTACATGAATGTTGATTGAACATGATTCAGCTAAGTAAAAGCTAATGTTTAATTACTTCAATTGTGAAACAAGTTCTTACAACTTAGGCAAACCACACTCAAAGACTTCATGGTTAGAAGCTGTACTAAGCATATGCTGAAAAGGGTCTTGCTCAAGAACACCACACATAACTGTGGTGGAGGATTGAACCCACGACACTCAGATCATGGGTTCGGTGCTCTACCACTTGACCATGTGCTTGAATGTTCATCATGACAAAAACATTGGGTTGGTAGAAAAGCCTATATATTATTTAAATTCATATGGTTAGTAGGTCTGTTTTTTTTTGTTGTCATTTTGTTTTTGTTTTTATTATTTCTTTCTTTTGCACATTCTCCAAAAAGGTAGTGGTGAAACAGTTCAAATAATCCATGATTTGGTTCGGTTTTCGGTAAAAAGCTCTCGTTCGGTTATTTTCGGTTCAGTTGTAAGTAAAAAAGAAAACACATTAAAGTTACTTAACTTTTATAAAATAACACATAACTTGACTAGAAAAAACAAATATAAAACAGAAACATCTAATTTCAGCTATATGTGCATATTTTCCAGGGCCCAACGTAAAGTGTAGCCACAATTCTAACGGATCTGCGAATGTGGATGTGTTTCAAAGTTATTTTCACTGCTGACACAATATCCCCAATCTAGATTTTTTGTCACAAGACTGCATTAATTGGTGTTTCTTTTTATGCCAAAGAAATAAGTGTTTGACACTACATGACAAACAGCGAGAATACACGTGCAGAACTTTATATTAACGCGCATGCCGCCGAAAAGTTAAATCAACATTTTTACAGAATTTCATATGCACGTTTTTATATTCATATCCGTAGCGGAGGATTTGTAAACGTATCCAATACATCAAATATTGATATGCAATTGGTGAAATTTACTTGAGGAAAAAGCGTGTCTTATCTTGTGCTGCGACACAGCATCAAGGTATAAATTTTATAGTAGGCAATGTTATGGCCTATTACGAGTGTATTCCGACTTCCGATTAGCTTGTACTTTTCCGTATAAATAATTTATTCATGACCCAGAGTATGCGGGTAGATAATAATTATACTTTGTTCCAATAAACCAACTTAATGTTATGTCGTTGTCAGGTGATGTTATTATATAATGGCGATCTTAACAAAAATGAAAAGTCAGTTTGGAATGAAAAAGTTTATCAAAGATAATCCCTAACATATATACAGCACCTGTGTATTGAGTGTCTAACTGTGCAGTCGTGTGTAACTTACCATATATTCCCTTATAAATGCCCCCACTCTAATAAACGCCACCTACCTATTTTTCTGAAAAATTAAAAAACAAAACGTATATGCTATTTGAGTGTGTATTCGCCCATCTTTCCCTGATCGATTATTTTGTTACACAGTCAACAATTAGCGAAGTGTTTATAACCTTTGGACTCTTTAACCCATTGTTTATATCTTGGGTGACCACTTAATCACTTTTGGTTGAACAAATACTTCCCCATATTTGCTGTTTAATACTAGTAAAAATGCCGTCTGCCGATTAAAACATTCCAAAACGTCGGAAAATGCGGTTAGTCTGTATATGCTGAAAGCTCATTGTTCCACGTTGATAAGAGCAAGCGTCCAAGTGATTTAAAGTGAAGAGTACAATGACCATAAATTCGGATATTCCAGTACGCAGACTAGTAATTTCATACAGATTTTCAGCTTTTTTTCATCCTATGTCGATTATTTCATTCACTCTAAAATAATTCTAAACCACTTTTTCGGGGATTTAAACCAGATTCAAGTTTTTTTTCCATGGTTTTATTGTATTTTTAACTGTTGTTAAATTTGCTTTTTTTTTATCTTTTATAAATGCCCCCACCTTGTAAAATGTAACGCCCCTGGGGGCGTTAATTAGGGAATATACGGTAGTCCTGCTGATGTCAGGAGGTTGTGTATTACAATCGGCCAAAACATGCGTGTCAGTGGCAAACATGTAGGTCAAATCAAGGTAAATTTAAAAGACCTGCTGTTTCCACTGCGATGAAGATAATACGCTCGCCGAAATCTAGACGCTGCGGGATATTGAGTTTGGAAATAAAGCGCCTGGGGAAGGGCCTGTATGATAAGTATTTTATTATCATCCCTGAAAACTTGGTGTGGACCGAACCGTTTTGGTGTGTTGCAAAACCGAAATCGAAACGAGCACAACTAATCGTGATTCTCGATGTACTGTGGTTAACCCTTTTACCCTTACAAAAAGGGTAACTCTAGTCAAATAATTTCTATGAGGAACAAGTTGGAAGTAAAATTGTCTGCTAGTTCTATTTATATTTGCTAGACCTCTGGTCTGATTTATATGTTAAAATACATAGCTTGAAAAACATTAAGTTTCTTTCGGGAAAGAAATTCAGTTTTAAACTTTATATACCAAACCTTCCCAAAACGACCATCAGTGCACACATAAATGAAGTGGCATTAATCACTGTTACTTTTATTTTTTCTGCTTTCTTTGATTAGGTCAGAAACTAAAAACATAAGCATAATTTTACATGTATGTGTACCTTTGCTTAGGAGTACAGACGCTTTTCGTATTCTGTATGGTATCAAACTTGATTGATCGCACAGCCTTGCTGGATTTCTCACTTCCTGGTGGATGAACCTGCATTGTCTCTGGAACCGACTCACTCACCCCAAATGAAACCTTGGTAACAGTTGCTGAGCAACAGGATTGTACTTTATCACAGGCAGATATTTTACCTTCGCTCTGGTCAATTTCAGTATGATGGACAGTATCAATGTGTGTTTTAGAAAAACTCCCTTCAGTTCCTATCACATTTTTTTCAATGTCAGAGAGATTCTGTGATAGGTTTTGCCCGTCCACTAACGTGGAAACAGACAGTAAACTTGTCTGACTGCTATTGGACTGGTTCACAATAGTACTGGCACCAGAATCATTCTGTGGTCCATAATTTGATTGTGAGCCAGTCTGTAACATATGCTGGTCTGTTAAACAGGATGAATAGTGCTGGGCACTAACCACAGTTAAGGGATGGTTTTGTTTCACTGCAGAACAGTTCAAACAAGGAGTACTCCCAGTCTTCGCACTTTGAGAACTACTCAGTATTGAAATACCCAGATAGTTTGCATGAGAACTACTCTGCCGTGACAAATTCTGTTCCTCAGTCTGTTCAGAATTTATTGCACACTTTTGACAAACATTTGAACTTCTGCTGTTCACAGCAACTCCCGATAACAATCTTCCACTATCACAAAACTTCTTCGGGTCAACAGGATCAACACACGGTATTGATGATGGTGGTATGCAGTTCTGACTAGGGTCTATGGTAAACGTGGAATCTAGAGTGAATGTTTCATCTAGACCAGTTTCTTGTAAATTTCCACTTTGTGGACACGTGCCTTGTTTCACATGTAAATGTGAGAACTTTTTAGACTTTGAAATTGTGTCATTTAATCGTGAGAATTTGGAGTTGGTGACTTCCTCACAAACTAAACTAGATTTATCTTTTTGACTACTTAAATTTTCACCAAGAGATCTAGATGGCATGCTAAATACATTCCCACTTGGAATGTCACCCTGTCCATTTCGAACACCATTTGTGTATCTCACATTAGATTCACTGTGAGATCTCCGCCTGCCACACTTGGGAAACGTCTTAGCTGGTGTGCGTCTCCCCTTGTTGGTTTGTCTATATTCGTGCGAATGACCATGGTGGTCTACACGTCCGGCAGATGTTTGTGGTTTTGACGCCGTCAGCATAATGCGTTTTGCCTTGGGCGGTGAGCATTCGTCAACTATGAAAAAGAAAATAAAATTTTAATTATCAGGAATGGTTATGTAATGCAACAGAAAATGTAAACAAGTGAGTACATGCAGTGTTTAACAATAGAATTGACAACAAATATAGATGACCAAGTCAATAATAAGGATATTGTATTGTATTATTGTATTGTAATAATGTTTTCTCATATATGTTTACATATTGTATTAAAACCAATTTTATTCTACAAATTATGATTTCCAGTTGTTTAAAGAACTTTTAACTTCACAAGATCATGTTATTTTGGGATATTATACATTTTAGGTAACAATTTATTGACAATCATAACAGAACGTCATTATTCCTGTAACTCATAGTAATTGATATGAAAATTTTTGAATTTTAAAGATAATGAACATACAATATTAATGGAGAGTTAAACAAATAGAGCTTTTAACAACTCGGCCAAGGTTTAATACATAAATCAACAAATCACAGTACTGTGAAATCATTAATTGTCGTTGGGTACGTATGTTCGTGGATTTCATGGGGAGCCTAGACAACGAAATCAAATACCCACAAACTTAGTTTACGCTATGTAATGTTGTCAACATATAAATTACCTCTGTGTTCATATGCCTACGTGTATCGCATTGTGGTAAACAATTCATCCTTTATTTAATATTTTTCTTTCGTCATATCGCATCACTATTTACATTGATACTTTTGTAAACAGTGTAAGATTTTTTATACTCATATCATCTTTAATTCTACGTCCATCCGCTGATAGACGTGTGTGTGTGTGTAGTGAGGTGTGTTGTAATTTACCCCACTGCGCGTGTATACTTCAGTCAAATATCAGAGGTACTAAAAAAAGACCGTCACCTTGTAACTAATTGCTATCGAGTTGAAACAGTTTCAAACAATGTGACATATAGACCTACGGTAAACATTGTAAAAAAGTGTAAATCATTGTAAAGGGACAGTATGCGCGTACAAAGAAAACTAAAACACAAGTTTATATTGTTTCTCTTTATGATCATTATGATCTTAAAAGTCGTAGCACATTCATTTACTGTTCATTATCACAGTCACGTGATGTGGCATGTACTATTGTTGTTACTGCAGACGTGACTTCTGAAACCCTTTCTGGATTAGACCTCGTACTTCTCCTTTCCTCTCCTCTGGTTTGCATAACAATTAGTTCAATATTGTACTTGTATATTAGGGTACTAACTGGCATGTGTCAACTCTTATTGGCACAGCGAGGTGCGATAAACCCCGACGAGCAATGTGTACATTACAGCAGAGGTTAATTACTGGAACTGCACTATGCGATGCCGAATGTGTAAACTTTATTTTTTTGATTTTTTTTTTTTTTTTTTGGAAATTTGGTTTCAACGAATTTAAGACCCCACAGATATGTCTATGAAGTGGAAACCACGAAATTTAATACCCACGAAAATAAATGATTTCACAGTATTCTAAGATTTAATATATTAAAGGTACTAACACTTTAGTGGCAATCTCAATAAAATGACATTCTACATCTTTAACCAAAGTTACTGGATACAAAAATGTTGAATTTTGAGGACACTGAACATACACTGAATACATGTATACTATATCAGGGAGCATCTTGATGTTTTGTGTAATAATAGTTCTATAATCGTAACTAATCGAATGTGTAAAAATATGAAGCAATTTTCATGTTAAGTCGATTATAATATTTGTTAACTGCAAGAACCAATCAACTATAAAACATACATTTAAACATTTACCTTTAAATGGATAGGCAGGTACCTCCGCTACCTGACCTGTTGACTGTGACATATTTCTCTCTGTTTCTGTAACCGTGGAAACTGACGACTTGTCTGTATTTGTGATTATTTGAGAAGGCCCTGATAAAGTAAAATTGTGAAAATATATTTTGTTCATTAAATACAAATATTGCGTCTCTCTACTTAATGTTGATAAAATTAGCATGCGTAGAATTAATAATTTGGCGAATAATCATTCACATTTCACACATAAAATGTAAGGTGTATATAACCTTAGATGTTTTATAATGTTTTAAATACACATAATTTATTGACTTCAATATATAAGAAGTTTGAAGTTAAATTTTAAGTGCTATCTTTAATTTTTTAGTTGCGGATACAAATTTTGTAATCGTAAGTACTTCATCAATTTTAAACACCGTTTGAAGGGAATATTCTCGTCTTGTAGAGAATTACATTGTGAAAACAAGAAATGTCACTGGTAAGTGTCACATGCTCCTCAATAAGTCTGTGAAAATACAATATATTTTATAATAGGCAGTGATGTATCCGTGAATATCAAGAGTAATGGACTGATGTTTCAGACCAGACACACAATTTCATGTGTTTTTTTTTAAAATTAAAGTGTAACCCTGACCTTTGTGTGACCTTGACATCTGATGTAAAGGTCTGAGTATTTCTACCAGTAAATGGAGGTGACACATCATCATGATATGTTGATCACTCATTTCAAGCTAGTTTAAGACAAAGTTACAGACCAGTCATGAAATATCAAACAAACTGAGTGTGACCTTGACCTTTGAGGTAATGTTCTGGGTCTTAATGTGACACGTCATCATGTCATGTTGATCAATTGATAAATTGAGCCAGGTGTTTTGAAAATCCATTCATGTATGATAAAGTTACTGACCGGACTTGGAATCTCAAACAGACAGAAAGTGTTGTCAAACAAACTCAAAGTGTGACCTTGACCTTTGAGGTAAGGGTCTGGATCTAACGTGTGACACATTGTCATGTTCTTGATCAAATGAGACAAGTTAAAGACAAAGTTACATACTAGACACGAAGTATCAAACAAATTGAAAGTGTGACTTTGACCTTTGAAGAATGGTTCTGAGTCTTACACGTGAAATTTCATCATGTCATATTGATCAACTGAAATAAATCATCATGTCATATTGATCAACTGAGCCAAGTGTTTTTGAAATTTATCCATAGGTGACAAAGTTACAGCATAAAAAAAGAATACTGATTTGTACTTCTGAGAAGAATGGTACATGTAGTTACAATACTTGAAAATGAGATTTCATGAGATTTTGCGTGAATATGCGAGCGTTCATAATATATCAATCAGTTGCTTTTCCTTCTCTATATAAGTCCTTGGTGATATAAACATCATCCTTTTTTATAGCCAAACTCAAGGGCTATCCAATCCAGCGAAGATTCTCGTCTATGGGCAATGAATTTTTATTCTGATATCCATAAGACTACTTGTCCATATAGAACATTTCACTTTAACAAACTAAAAGACTAGAATCCTTTCCCTTAAAGAAGCCAATCAATGTGAAGTCCTTTTTCAATGCCATGTACTGAAGGGCTTTCGTTTTACCTTTTTTGAGTATACTCCCCCACACACTCTCCCACCTAATTGAACTGAAAATTTTCCCTCAGGGTGAAAAATTATTTCAGGAGGTAACTGTTTGGTTAAAGAAGCTACAGAAATTTAAGGCTGGTACGGCTAACGTTCCTTTCTTTTCTTGTTGTATGTGTATCATGAGTTTTTTTTGCATACCAAAGACATGATGTAACTTTGAAAACAACGCGAACAAATCAAAATCAATATTTAAATTGTTTTGTAATTTTTAGTAAAACAATGTTACATGCCTCAAAAAACATATCACATATTAACCAGGTAGTTAGTTAAATGTGTGTTATTAAAGTAGCAGTTGTGCAATGAAAAATCCTGATATATTCCCTTAAAAATGGCAATAGAACAGTTAGTTGGTCAGCGACAACATACCTGACATTGTCATCGTTGACTTGACATTAAGTGCAGGCAGATCCAGCATATATGCCAGACTGTATCCCCGAGTGTACCCCGTGGTCTCGGATTGGTCTTCCCAACACAACTCCTGACCTGTTACCCGTTGCTGGATATTTGTGTACTCTTCCTGTAGGTCAGAGGTCAGCATGTTGTGACCTTTGATGATGTAGTGTTCACGCTTCAGTAACTTTAGTAGCTTTAGAAGCAGTCTAGATAGGGCAGTGAATACAGATCTGATCAAAATATTTTTCACAACAAATCTATTTTCAATTTCATGACAAGTAAACTATATCTTAAAACATCTAACAGATAAATACAATCAACTGAGAGAGCTTGTGATTTGATATTAATTCCACTCCGATCCTAACTCCCAACTATCTATTCCAATGCCTTTACACCATTTCTCATGTAGATAATTCACCCAAACACAAAAATACTTATTACATAATAGTAACTGCTTCAGATATAACTTATACAATTTATTTTTGGAAGCTTCCTGGAAAGTAATCTTTGGGTTCAACAAAACCGTGTACAAATAACTGATCACATGATCAGCTCAGGTTATTAACTTCCGTTTTACACTTATTTATTTAAGCTTGATTGCAAATTCTCAGAGCTTATATGTGATGCTGTCAGATTAGTTTCCTGAGTAGAACCAGTACTAAGTATTATTTCTGAGAGACATCGGGTTAAGCTCATGATCGAACCCACAACCTCTGGTGTGAGTGACAACACTCTATCCACTACACTACGGTCCCTGTTTATAATATTCTAACTTCAATTTAGTGAAACGTGAAACAGCAATTAAAATGTGCAACATTTTTTATATAGTTTACCTCTCGTTATGATGTAGTTCCTTCTCCTGACAACGGATCACCTGTTTGGTATAGGCCAGATACTGTCTACTGTTCTCCAACTCTGACTGTAAGTGATGTGTCTGTACACTCAATGACAGAATCTGATTTGTAGATATACGTGTATGAGAAATATATTTGTTTAGTTTATATTAATTTATTTTAGCTTGGTTATAATGAAAACTCAAGAGTTTATGTTCTCGAAACAGCTCTCATACTGAGTGTTGTTTACTGACGGACATCAGATTGAGATGGGGATCAAACCCACAAACTGTGGCATGAGTGGCCAACACTATAACTGCTACACAAACGCTCCATTTAATATATTCAATTTAATTTATAGATGTTAAAAAAGAATCTGTGCATATTTTGCTTCAGCCATCAAAAATAAATTTAAACAATGACCTGACGACAGATGGTGCAGAATGGACATGTGCTAAATATACATGTATGGATCTACATGATTGTATAAAAAATTTGCATTCTGGATTCTTTCCATGTATCTTGGCCAGATATTGGATTTTCTTATCCATAAATCAAAGCCATTAAAGATTAATTTTCTAACCTAAAATTTATGTAATAATTTGATTTTGCAAAAACAGTAACACCAAGCTAGATGTTACTTTATAGAATTATGTTATCAGCATATGGTTTTATTGCAGCTATTTACCAACACAAGATAAAAAATGACCATTCAATATGATTATCCTGACTGGTAGACGAAACAATGCAGTTAAGTACCAGGAGTGTACAGTCCTTAATATATAATTATATATACTTTTTAATTGGATTTAACATGATTTTCAACACATTTAAGGTTATATATGACATGTTCAGTTTTTATTTGTGGAGGAAAGTAAATCTGAGTAGAACCATCGTTCTTCCACTAGTAACAGGCAAACTTTCTCACATAAAGTTTTTGGGGTGAGCGAGACTTGAACCTTGGTCATGGAGGACCTTCCTTAGTATATAAACAGTTTAGCTAAAAGTTGCCCTTTAATGTAAATTACTGAATGAAGCAAAAAAAATATTATAGAGATATCTGCATAATACTGACGTCGGGTAATCTGTTGTCGTCTGTCCCCACTGCAGATTTCATTTGCTGCTCCAGGATCACTCAACTGCTTGAAGCTACTTTCCAATTTGCTTCTCGACTGCCTTTGATGAGATGTCAAGACATGAAGATTTCTGTCGCATGCCATTAAGCATTGTTTCAACCTTCTTTAGAGACTGAAAAATAGTAGATTTATCATGTTCTCATTTTTGTGTGAAAATTAATCACTTTTCATCGTAACATCAGATTTCTTTACTGTTTTAAAGATATTTTTTATTTTCATTAAAGATTTATACGCATTACTTCCATACAAAGTCAACTACAAGTCTTTGCTGTTGAGTGCATGGTTCAGTGGTAATGCATAGGACCATGGATGGGAGGGTCGCGAGTTCAATCCTCCACCCTAGCTATGTGTGGTGTATTTGAGCAAGACCCTTTATCCCCATAATATATTATGCTATGGTTCTACCCAGGATGACTTTGAGCATGATTTGTAATTAAAGCCACTGACTTAAAAATTCATTCTGTAAATGTATTAAAATTACATACCTCTATGTTACATGGTTCATCAACAGCCTGTATCCTGGCCAGACAGCGCTCCTTCCTGTAGATCTTCCATTGTAAGTTCCTGCTCGATACCTCCTGCTGAATCTGGTTACAGCTGACAGACTGGTGCAACGTGAACAACTGAGCCAAGTCACGTTGATATCTGCCACAAACAAGTGTTTAAGTCAGATTGATAATAGAATGTGTAAAAAAAAGTCTACATGTACTTATTCAGGATTGGAAAATTCCACCTGCCATGATGAGTAAACATTTGTCCAGGTGTGGTATTCACTAACCATTCTTAAGAACATTCTTAGGTTTGAACTTAAGAATGAATTTTGAAGAAAAAAAAAAAGAAGCACCATTTTTTGAGATCAAATTTTGCAAGCATGTACGGACCTCAAATAAACTCTCACAAGTATTTTATCTGTCATGGTAAACTACATGTAGTGTCTAAGGATGAAAGTTGGATTTTCATGATCTTAAAAGCCTAAGAATATTCTCAAAAATGGTTGGTGAATATGACCCCAGTATACGTAAGAGTTAAGAAACTTACCTTGATATATATTTGATTTTAAGCAATCCAAAAAAAAAATAATTTGGGAATGAAGGACGAGCCTAACTCTAACTTTTATATTTCGAGAAATTTGATGCCCTTGTAGCAAACAATTTGGTGAGACGTAAAAAGATGAATAAATGATTCAGTCAAAATGAACAGAAGCTTGTAATGAGCTATCTCTAGCGAAAACATTTTTAAAACTTGGTCACATCTTTTATCATAAAGCAACCCATTTTCAAAAAGTTTAAATTAAGATGCTCATACATGCTGCGAGGCCCGGTTAGCTCATTCAGTAGCACATCTCACTATCAAACTAGAGGTCCTGAGTCCTGAATCTGTCTGGCCACAGTCTCCGTGATGACTGATTACAACACTGCGTCTGATTGTCATTCATCTCTCACCACTGACTCAAGTATAAAAGTTATCATTTACATGCAGAGATGCATGTGTTTGGGTACTGGTAATAACCTTCAAGGATCCCAGGAAAGAGCAGATACATGAATGTAAACTGATCGTTTCATTATTGGATGAAATAAGTTCTTCAGCAATCATGTTAACACATATATTAATTTACTACTCACCCAATGAAGGAAGAACTGGAATCAGTCAGTACTGCTGCATTTGGAGATATTATTTTACCTTCCTCATAAGATTTCAATTTGCTCTTTAATTCAACAATCTACAAATACAGAGAAGTGTTGCATAATCCCATTACACAAGCCCATCAGTAATTAAACAAGTGACCCCTTGATTAACAGATTTGCCAATCACTCGCAAGTGTGAACTGGAGGTGTGTACAGGTAAGCCAATCTGAACGAGTCATTTGAAGGTTACTCTGCCTCAATATAGAATGTGGTGTTCTGTGAAATTTCTTGATCCCAGATTGTTTTTCACAAGATTTAAAATCAACTACTGACCAAGGTGTCAGCATTATCTTTCAATTGATTCATTAACCTCCCAATCACATGAAGTCTGTGTAGTATGTATAATGCAATCAATCGGAACGAAACATTTAATAAAGTGTGTCACGACCATTTCCTAGATCAAGACAACTAGAAATAGATCGCAGTGTATAGTAAGGCTTTGTGCAAGTAAGCAAAACAATGAAATTGTAAAGGATTTTCTCAGCATCTTATTTCAACAAAGCTAGAATAAAATCCCCACTTAAAATGGTTTATTTTGTACATAAATTGATAACAACACCAGTATGTTGCCTATCGGATGTTAACAAATTTGAGAAACCCGGTCTAAAAGTCGATGCTTTCAAAAGTTGGATCCTTACAAATCGGTGCACCGGTTATAGCGGTCCCGTTTATTAGGGATGTTTAAGACTTAACTGTTAATGTTTCCTTTTATAAAATTTATACTTATTTGGAAATACACTGACACCTAATGAAACTTCTCAATTGTATTAACTTTGAAATATGACAAGTTGTCCACTTATAAACACTCCTTTACTATATTTTTATGGCAATAAAATTCTAATATAGAATAGAAACATATATCTGAAATGCACATTAATGGGTAGTTGGATACCCATGGTTTATCAGCATCTTATTTCAACAAATAAAATCCCCATTTAAAATGGTTTAAAATTTTAACATAGATTAAAGCTGTTTTTGTTCATTGGAAATACCCGGATGTGGTGACAGTCAAAATTTGGTTACTGTGGTCCAGTTTATGAAGGATATTTAGGGGATAGGGGAAAAAAGAATTTTTAAGAATAATCTACAAGGACTTGTATAGAATAGGATAGGATAGGAAACTTGTATTGGATAGGAAACTTGCAACTCCAGATTAAATGTAATAGCACACAAAGGATTAATTATTTGGATTGATATTGAAGCTTGAAGGAAAATGTATCATAGTTAACTTGCTGTTATGTTAGCTGCAGTAGATATTTTGAAATCAAAAGTATTTCAGCAATTTTAACACAAATTTCTGGGAATGGTATTGTTTTGACAATATCTCTCTGAAATGCAAGAATTTTGAATTTGAATTTTCAATGGAAGTTAGAAAATTGAAAAAAGAGATATTGCGAGATTTTGTGTAAATACACAAGCGTTCACAAAATCTCAATCAGTTGCCTTTCCTTCTCTATATGATTCCTTGCTAGTCATCCATTAAAAAAACATTAAATTTCTTTGTATTCATTTTATTGCAGCAATATTCTAAATAGAAACAAATACTTAAAAATACACCATTCATGAATGTCAAACTTAAAAACAATCAACACAGGAGGGGACACTCTTCCCGTACCCACCCAACCTATTTTTAGCAACATGCCTTCAAAAATTCCTGGGGGGAGCCCTGCACGTCGTCATGTTATATTGATCATTTGTAGCAAGTATCAACAAAATTCATCTTCATATGACAGATTCAGGCCAGACACAAAATACTGGACAGAAGGACAGACGGAAGGATGCTGCGATTTCATTTTTTTTGGGGGGGGTGTGGGGGACATAAAAACACTTTTATCTAGTGTTATTAAGAGCCTAAAGTATGAAAACTTAGATAACTTAGCTATATACATTGTTTGTATGATATAATGTAAATGTGTTTATGAAGTTTAGGCACTATAACATAAATACATGTAGTTCTTAAACAGAGTAAAAGCTCAGATTAACATTAGACTTTAACCAGTCAATGCTAGAGTCATGACATTAGCTCTTCTTCCAGCTAAAAATTATAACATTTCAAAAATGGAAAAACTGGGTGGTTGGGATGCAGTTTATATAACATGGTTATACATTATTTACAAGAACAGATTTTCAACACTTTATAGCTTATATATGGCAGCAAGCTTTCGAGACGGCACCTTAGACAACAAATGATTTCAAGACGACACCTTAGACCACAAATGATTTCGAGACTGTACCTTAGACCACAAATGATATCGAGACAGTACCTTAGACCACAAATGATTTCAAGACGGCACTTTAGACCACAAATGATTTCGAGACGGCACCTTAGACCACTAAATGATTTCGAGACGGCACCTTAGACCACAAATGATTTCGAGACTGCACCATAGACCACAAATCACAAGAAACAATGCTTATAATTGTATATTGGTTATAATGTCAATCATGGAAATGTTATAATGTACATGTATATATTTGCATGAGATCAATGTTTTGACAGGTGTCATGTACATACCTCCTTCCTCAATTCCTGTACTATCTGTCCATACTTGGCAACATGGAAGTCCACATTTAACACATTCTTTTTCAGCTGTAAATAAAAAACAAGGGACATAAACCTATGGAATTATGACTTAAAATCATTCAATTGTATCTGTGTATCTACTATAGTGGCAAAATCCTACTGCTCGTTATTGCATTCACCAGTATTTGTAAAAACATAAGTGTTTATGTACATGTATGTATGAAAACTGATGTATCAATTTGTACTTACTGTAGCCTTGATGTGTTTTGCCCTGTCAGCATATCTCATTGTGTTGTATGTATCCTCATATGACATGGCAGAGGGACTGTAATGAGACATTGGTACAAGTTATTTATGTCAGTTTGGGATGTAACTCAAACAAGCCCTCACCTCTATTAAGCAGTCGCTTGTCTTAAGCAACCACATTTGCTATTTCCCATTTCTATGCTTTCAGAGCAAATAAACCTGTATTAAGAAACAATCTGTCTTAAAAGGCCACTTTTGTCCCTTCCCTTGGCTGGCTGCTGAAGACAGAATTGACTGTATTTTGAAAACAAATTCTTGCAGTTTTTGTAAAATAGAATATTTCATTATTTTATAAAATAATATACTTTTCCAAGCTGGATAAGCCTCATCAACCTTCTATGGGACCAGCAGCTTGGCGCTAGGTTACAAGGGTATCACATGATCACTGGAAGCAAGGAACAGCTTGTACAAGCACTTAATAAAAAGTGGAATGCCATCCCCCTAATACTGAAGATGCCTTTTTCACAGTATGAGCATCAAAGCGGTAGTGAGTGCAAACTCGAAAATGGTCCTGATTTCTGAACTTTGGTTTTCAACCTTCAACATTTAAGACAATGAATTCCACATGAATCTCTCACTTCATTGTTTTTACGTGGCTGAGACATCTGACTCGGCTTAATATCACTTACCTCTACTAGCGAAGGTCGTAGGCTTGAGTCCAGCTCACTCCAAAAACTTTATGTGAGAAAGTTTGCCAGTTACTTGCAGAAGGATGGTGGTTCTACTGTCTGACTCAGTCTGAGGTCTTCCTCCACCAGTAAAACTTGATATGCCATATACAACCAAAAATGTGTTGAAAATGGCGTTAAACCCCATTCTTTCATTGGCCATTTGTTAAAAAGCTCCTAAACTTTTTTTATGTTTAATTTTGGCAAAAATAGGTATAGCAGTATCAAAATATACATGTAATGAATGTATCTCATGGTGTATTTTCAACGACTGTCAGTATAATATCGGGGTTTAAAAATTCCATTCGTCCTATCGTATTTACAAGTGGAAATTGGGCAGGGCGAGGAAAGATTTTATATCATTCTCCCTGCAGGACGTGTGCTAAAATTGTAGCTAAACTAGTAGTTTACTTGCCTCATTCAATCTTAGCAATACAAGGGCAGAATATTTGTTAAGAATCGCAAGCGACTATGTTGAAAATGAAACTGGAAACTGAAAACTGCAGCTCGTGACAACTATATGTTGGTGGCCTGTATCATTTGCAGGGCTCATGCTGTCAGTATATTAAGGACATTTCGCAAATAAATACAAGAGGCCCTAGGATGCTCTACAAGGATGCTCTACTTACTCATAGTGACCACAGCACTTTTTGAAATTTCACAATATTAACCCTCTTTGGGGGTCTTAACAACTTATGGATAAATACTCCTACCACACCCATACTGAACAAAAAGTTAACTGCTATGAAAAGGAAATACTTTTATGCCCATACCATTCATCTGTAAAAAAAAATCCCGATACAGAACCCTTATATATTTCTGCCATTTGATTTGTCAAAACTTCAATCGCCCACTCTTAGGGATTTGTTATGAGCAGAAATTTATGCTTTATTTTAAATAGAAGTTTTTTTTATACACATGGATGGGAACATTCCCTATTTATCCCAGCCCCTTGATTTACAGAATCTTCAATACCTTGCTGATATAATTTATATCATACATGTATGACCAAGTTTGACAGAAAGGTTATTGAGAGGAAGATTTATACAAATTCCCAATTCTTCTTTCTTTAGAAATCTACATTTTCAAATGCATTCTGTTAAATTTTGAAAGAAGATACCATAATGATTCTAAGAACAAGTTTGTGTCACACCAGTAGTGTTTCGCTGATTATTTCATAACTGTTTGTAGGACAAGTGAACATGGTAACAGGATGAGTGCATTTAGCAAGTCACTTGTCCTGCAGGACGAGTTGCATAATAAAGAATTTTTGTCCCCTGAGTATTTAATGTCACACACCTGACGGCAGCAATCATGACAGTTTGACAGTTACCACCGAGGGAATCCTTCAACAAACGCGTCAACTTGCTGTCTCTGTACGGTACAAAGCCTTTCTTCTGAAAAACAAGTTACAAAACATTCGAGTAAATTCATTTTGAATGACAGGTAGGTTATTTTGTGAGATTGCTGTTTAACTATCTTTAAAGTAAAGTTTAAAACTATCAACAGGGTATTGTTCCTTATTTTGGCAGGAGGATAATTCAATTAGCTGAACATGACTAAAAAAAACTTTCAAGAGTGTGTGCTCTGTTAGCAAATTTTTAGAGCAAACATGTCGTTCAGTTCGCTTCTGTTATCAACTGTTTTCAAACAAATCGAACGTTTAAACTGAACGCAACCAAGGTGACTTCAACAGTTTTCTATAACATTACAAAATTTGAATTTGAAATGCAGTTGAATAGTGCATATATATAAAAATTCAAGTACAAACAATTTTACTAACTTTATTTTCAGCGAGTGCATTTATGACATTTCCGAGGGCCAGCAGAGAGCGATTTATATTGGCACCTTCTCTGAACCTTGATCCACGGTTACTCGTCACAGTAGCACGCTCGGAACCAGCCAAATCTACCAGACACAGCTTTGCAACTCGTACTTCAGTTGATATATTGGCTGTTCTATCTTTCTGCCGGACAAATACCTAAAAAAAAACACAGGTTGAAATTTACACGCAAGTCAAAATTATTTTCAAAAAGATCTGTATATTTATACAAATATCAAGCCATTTAAAGATTGAAAGAAAGTTTAAACTTATGAAAACAAAAATTTAAGACCAGTGTACACTGTAATTTAAACCACAACCTCTGACATGAGAAGCCAACACCCTATCCAATACACTAATGCCCTGCTTTCATTTTCTTAATTACATTAAAAACAGTTGATATAATTCATAATAATGGAAAACAATGTGCCTAACAATAGTAATCATCATAAAATTGTTTTTTAATGCGGTTTACATCATTGTCATCACAATACAGGTTATCATATTTAGGGTTCTTTACAGAAAGGAATGCAAGTGCTGGGGTCAGAGCATGTAAACACCTTCAACAAATTTTCAAGTGCTGTGTAAGGCACTCATTGAAATACATTTCAATAGTAAAACTTGTATTAATCAGTTAAAAGTCATCATATTTAGTATGGTTCATTTTAGGCATTAAAATGAGAAAAAATATGCAAAGAAAAATAATGATTTAGAGGAAAGTAAGCTTTTGCAAAATTTTGTTCAAGAATTCAAGCGCTAGGGGAATACCATTTCTGACAGTCAAGCGCTGGGGTGCCCCTGTGCTTAAATGACCTGTGGAGAAGCCTGATATTTATGGCATATCAAGTTTTATTGGAGGAGGAAGACCTCAGAATGAATCTGAGTAGAACCACCGTCCTTCCAAAAAAAAAAAAAATTAAACTTTCTGACATTAATTTTTTTCAGTTAATGCTAATTCTTTAACATCATTTATTAACATGATTTATGGCATATCCAGTTTATTGGTGGAGGACTCAGACTCCGATCAGAACCATCATCCTTCCACAAGTAACTGACAAACTTTCTTACATAAAGTTTTTCGGGCTTTTAATAATCATATATTATAAAGAAATTGATTTAAATTCAATACTATGATACTGTAATTTACATTTTTTATCCAATACGGAAATGTAATATTAGACTTTCAATTATCGGGTAACTAACCTGCAATACGGCATGTGATCGTGATGACTCTGCATTGGCATCTGTGGGGTGCTGGGTCCGGTGCTGGTTTCCAAACTGTAGCATATACAGCAACTCCTCCGCTGTCTTTGGCTGTAATACAACACAATGTCAGGATAGCGCAAACAGAGATGTCACTTAAAAACACTGCTCACTAGGACTTATTACACCAAAAACCACAATATGCTACTTGATTTACTCCTTTTTAGAACAGTGAATGTTAATAAACTAGAACTGAATTACTGTACACATATTTTTGTCAAATATACATGTTTGAAGTGTTACATATAGTTCATATAAGTGTTGGGGATTGGAGATAAATTTACTATCAAACATTGGCAATACAATCAGTTTGATGTTGTGAGATTTGAAATATAAGCTACATGTACATAAATATTCACCTATATAACAGGGCTCGAATTTAAGCACTCGCCACTCGCAAAATGCGAGCTGTATTCTGAAAATGCGAGTTGAATTACTTAAGCTGGCATTTTTTTGCGAGTGGATTTCAAGTTGAGAAAATTACTTATTGTATTCATTTTATTGATTTTTGAAAATAAACAAGTATTATCCTGGTAAGAATAACGAGTTCTTGTCAATTTTACCAAATTTCTTTTGCTTCTCGCGCCAAATTACCCCCTAGCAGCACGATTGTCAATGACATGTATTAAATAATTAATATGTGTAGACTGTGTCCAATTGTTTTTGATCTCAAGTTCATTCTGCAAAAAGGAAGTAAAGTTAAAACCCGTCAACAACATAATGAGTAGACTGCGTCTAGTTTGATCGATCGCGCACTCACTCTATAAAATAAAAGTAAAGTTGAAACCCGTCAAATGTTTTGTTTACATAATTTGTCAGCTGTTAAAGTGGCTGATAAAATAACATCTTTTTCTCGATTGAACCGACGAATTAAAGTCCCAACAAGAAAAATAGAGAAATAATCCTTCCGTTAATACTGTAATGAAATGGGAGCGACAGCTCAATACCACACAGGGCTATAAACTTGACAATGACAAAATGGTGTGTCAATTGTAGAAACCACCGCGATCGACAGATCATCCATAATAATTAAACTATATTACTATTATATCACATTTACACATGTTAAACAATCGTCCTTGGCTAGATCTAGACCTTATTTTAAAACGAACGGCCATTGGCTATATTAATTCTATAAATAGAAATGTTAGTATGTCTCAATCCAAGTCTCTGTACACTTGTTATTGTTGAATCCATGATTCATATTTTGGTTTAGTTAAAAGTGTTTATTTATGATATATCATTGTATGCATTTATTTATGGTAGTATAATAAATAACAAAGACAATTTTATTTTTTTAAATATTTTGTTTTGTAAAGTACTGCTTTGAATTGTACCTTAACATATATAATAACCTTGATACCATGGTCTATAAATAAAAAAAAGCTAATAATGCATATTAAATAACACGCAGGCTTTGAAACAACTAACTTTGGGTTTATTTAGACATTTAGGACTACAAGTTTCTGCGAAAATTGGTTTGGCTAGTTGGTTTCAAATTTGGCCAGTTGAAATTTTAGGCACTGGCCAAAATTGCCAGTGCACAAAAAAGTTAAATTCTAGCCCTGTATAAGAAAATAACCTAATTTCAAGCTATCAATTTTAGAAATCCCAACCATTGCTTGATTTTTTAAGCTTAAACCAATAAATTATTGATTATGATTGATCATTGGAACATTGCTATTATACATGTATATACAAGTTATGACCCAAATGAATGCATGTAGTATGTGTTATTCACCAACCAGATAAGTTCACAAACTGCCCTCATGATCACAAATTGCAATGTTTTTTTTTACGTTTTTGGGGGCTGAATTTAGCCCATTCTCCTCCTTAAAACATTGTTTACCCCTTTAATCTATGAACAAATTCCCCTAAAAAAGTTATTTAAATAGGGTTTAATGCTATGTAACAGTTAAAAACAACAAAGAACAAGGATGTTGACCTGAATATGGTTTTAAACATACAAATTTACGATTTTCATTGTTTAGTTATTCCCCCACCCACCATTTTTGTCAATACGATGCTATTTTCCACTATGGAAGGGACCTGCCCAAATTCTCCCAAAACCAAAAAAAAACAACACTGGAATAAGTCATTGATCAGTTGTTCTCTACCAACATGACCAAGAAGCTATATTTGTCACCAGTAAACTTTTGTTCTCTGCCAAGAACCAAAACAACATTTGTTATTACATTCATTGTTCTCTATCAAAATACCAAACATTTACTATTATGCTATGTATACCTTGTGTAAGGACAGACCGGGAACCACAACTCCTGTATTGGGATCTTCCCTTATAGGCAGGGAACCGCCTGGCAAAAGTAGATCTCTGATTGTCTCATTGTACACCTGTGGCAATATAAGGTAGATAATGTAGCAAACATAATCAAGTAGGACTTACAAATACAATCATGTAAATTGAGAAAATTATTTGATATACAAAAGATCTTTCATCTATGTTTATTACAATATTATACTGTCACTGTGGTTAACAAACAATGAACAAATATAGAAATAAATTAACAAATTTGTGTGTGTGCGGAGCTTCTGGACAAAAAACAGGTTATATGACAATAACAGTGGTTCCAGACTGACTCTCCATAGTACAAAAATAACAACTTTACATACAGATAAAAACAACAACAGCAAAAGGCATTAACAAATTAATATGCAAAATGAGCCTTGAATTACCTACAGAACTGTAATATCAGCAAGTACTTTAATTAAATAATCAATTTGCAGGCCCCTTATAACAAGCATATGCATGAAATGTTCCTATTCTTGCCATCACTCATGTAGCAACCTGGAACTACACACAGGTGGTCAAGTTCCATGTACATGATAAGTTGTCAATTGTTTAAACCACAGGTCAAAATAATAATACTGAAAAGGGATTTCCTATCTTTGCCAATGCATCCAAGCTTAACTAAAATAGATTTCCTGTTTAAAATCACAACTTATTTTGTGATGTAACAAATAAGTCACATGATTTCATTTTGATTTAAAATTGATGAACATAAATAATTGTTGATTTTTTCGGGTTCAGAGAAGAAGTTGTTTGAAGCAAAAGTTAATGACAGACACAGAGCGATCACAAATGTTCATCTGTGAGCCTTAGGTTCATGTGAACTAAAAAAGCATAAAATTGAAAAGTGAGAGTTCATAGACAGTAAATAGAAACAATTGTCTTTTTAGTTGTACAATAGAACACTGTGCACATTGATAGTGCATTGATATAAATACATACTAGAAGCAAGCATGCTATTAGTTGTGCGATAGGACACTGCAAATAGTAATTCACTATATAATAACTCATCTATTCCAATTTGAAGTGCAATAAAATACTTATGATTCATCTGGTTTTGTATTTTTACGCAGAATCCCTTTTGAAATCAATTAATGAAAACCCCTGAGGTCAAAATAGTTATCTGGAGCCCTGCATGTGTATCTCATGCAATCTTTACAGTGGATTTCTTTGGTTTTGGGGGAATGGGAACCAGTCCATTCCATAGGAGAAAATACTGGTAGTGTCGTAATTAATCAAAATGGGGGGAAACTCAAGTAATGAAAATTGTAAGTACATGTACATGTATGTTTAAAACAGTTGCAGTTTAACATCCCTGTTCTTTGTGTTTTAAAAAGTTAAACGGGCATTAAACCCTAATAAACAAATTGAGAAAAAAAAAATAAGGAGATATTTTTCTTACATCTGGGAAAAAAAACATGTTTTGGAGAGGGAATTGGCGCAAAACGTCTTAATTAAAATCCCACATTAAGATCTGTCACATCAGAATCTTAATTCCGATAAAATCATGTATGCCCTAAATATTACAAACATGGCAGAAATAAATAGCACAGTCACTACAAGCATGCCAAGTGTTCTTATATACATGTATAACATCTACCTCCAGATAGGACATGGCCACATCACATGTTTTATTGTCCTTCATGTTGTCTATGCGATTATACAGATCCATCATTGTGTGGTACATCACACCCGGGTGTTCTTTACTCCCCAACATTGTATGCGTCTTACCCGCACCGGTTGCACCATATGCAAATACTGAAAACATTATTTTTAGACAATTTAAGAAGGTTGACAGAGCTTTGATAATGTCTTATGATTGGTATTAAATTAGTTTCATTTGTGTTAAGACTTATCAGTAACTATGGCCTAAAATAATTAGTAGTGTGGTTCTTATTACATGGAAATACAAAATAGGGTAGGTATGTAAATTATTTATTTATTGTAAATTATTTATTTTGCATTGTAGATACTATCTATTTTCTGCGAGTATATGTTATGTCTGTATGTGGACACACTTGTCATACATGATGGTGAGGCAGCTCTTGCTGGAGGCTGCAATGTTGCTGCTATTGTTATTATGTTCACTTCCAGGCGGTGCACATCCGGCGATCGGGTATAAAAGCTTAAGGCCTACAATACAGCCAAACCGTTGCAACTGGAACAAAAGTTGTGGACACAACAGATATGGCCTATTTTTTTTAAAGGGAATAAATGGAAATAATATGGACGATTGGGAAACAGGAGTCACACTATTAATTAATTTAGGCCTATAAAGTGGTCTCAGTTTGAGCTTGTATTTATACCACCTTGCCTGAAAACTTTTGAAATTGTTGCTGATTGGCCGGTTGGAACCAGTTTAGTTTAAACATACTTATATCACTTCAATGGTGAATCAAGTTGTTGCAACAAATCAGACTCAAAGTCTCCTTGGATAGAACCAGTACTAAGCATATGTGGAAAAAGTGTATTGTTCAAGGACACCACATGTAGCTGTGACAGAGGATCGAACATATGACCATTCAATAATGTGTCAGATGCTGTAGACTACCACGCGCTCCACTTGAACCAGTTTGAGAAGTACATTATGGGTTAATTTGCCGCTTGGATGTTGATATTTGCCATACTGTGTGCTAATTACATTATTTTTTGTTATTATGATAAAGCAGTATGTGTACAGAAAGAAATAAGTTTGGAAAGGGTAAGTACTGTACTAATAATGGATATAACGCCATTTTCAACACATGGCAGGGTAAATATGGTATATTCAGTAAAATTATTGGTGAAGGAATGAATCTTAGTAGAACAATCGTTTTTTCGACATGTTACTGGCAAACTTTGTAAACCCACCATTGATTTTTGTTCTTTATTCTATAGTAAATAATAAAAGTTTGAAGGCTTGTCATTCATAGAGAGACCCAAATTAAAGGAGTGAAAACTTACATTTTACTGTTTGTCAACCTCTGCACTATCAAAATATGATGAGAAAAGTAGGTGTCATGTGTCATATAAGAGATTTTTTTTCTGCTCAGTGTGTACACTGGTGACAAAGTGAAAGTAGACTTCTGAAATCATGTATTCATATCCCAATTTCCAAGCATCATTTTTTTTTCTAAATTCACAATTCAAACATGACAATGCTATCAAAATGTTTAAAATATATCAATAATGCCATTCAAATAAAAAAATGAGCATTAAAATAAGGAAAATGCATTTTTAAAGAAGAAGAAACGAGGATTATTTATAGCCGCCAGTTACTGCGACTACCCCACGGAAGCACTTCCTTTTTGCAATGGTGGTACTATGCCTATAAGGAAACTTTTTTTTTAATTTCACAATTACCTCTTTTTTACTAAGTACTATCAATTTGAAGTTATACTGCCAAGTTGCAGGCATTAAATATTAAAATTTTTGTCAAAATACCACTTTTTACATGATCATTATATACAGGTGTAAGATGTTGACCGACATGCAATTTTGATGTGTTGGACAAATTTTACCACCAAACATTTTTTTTTAACTAATTCCATTAAAATTTTTACACCAAAATAGTCTAATGGCACATTGAAGACATTATCTTACCAAAATACATTATTCAATACAATGTATATGTTAAAAATTGCACATTTCAATCATCCAAAATAAAAAATCTTCAAAATTTTTGTGATTTTTCATGAAATTTCAATGTAAATATATGTACATATATGCTTTATTTGAGGCATAAACTTGCCAAAATGTTGTTTTTTATGAAGCAAATGTTTCCAATTTGTCATTTAAGACTATGGAAGTGTAAAAAAGAGGTTATTTTACCTACAACTAACATTTTGGAAAATCACCCCCATCTCACTGAAGTCTCTCTTATAGGTGTAAACCCACCATTGATTTTTGTTCTTTATTCTATAGTAAATAATAAAAGTTTGAAGGCTTGTCATTCATAGAGAGATACCCAAATTAAAGGAGTGAAACTTACATTTTACTGTTTGTCAACCTCTGCACTATCAAACTATGATGAGAAAACTTTTAAAGTAGAGGTCATGTGTAATATAAGAGATTTTTTTTCTGCTCAGTGTGTACACTGGTGACAAAGTGAAAGTAGACTTCTGAAATCATGTATTCA
The DNA here is from genome assembly GCA_029582155.1 of Panopea generosa. Classification (NCBI taxonomy): domain Eukaryota; kingdom Metazoa; phylum Mollusca; class Bivalvia; order Adapedonta; family Hiatellidae; genus Panopea; species Panopea generosa. Next base: position 59,502,246 of record CM055902.1, read on the forward strand.
TACCCCAATTTCCAAGCATCATTTTTTTTTTCTAAATTCACAATTCAAACATGACAATGCTATCAAAATGTTCAAAATACATCAATAATGCCATTCAAATAAAAAAATGAGCATTAAAATAAGGAAAATGCATTTTTAAAGAAGAAGAAACGAGGATTATTTATAGCCTGCCATTATGCGACTACCCCACGGAAGCACTTCCTTTTTGCAATGGTGGTACTATGCCACAAGCAAGATTTATTAACAAAGTTCTTTAACTCATTCAGTTTTAATGAAGGTTCTTCATAATAAAGTTTGTACGACTTTAAAGAAAACCACTTACCTATATTAAATGTTTCGTGAGCTAACATGATGCTTATAAAACTATACATCCCAACTTCACCAATTATATATCTCTCCAGTCATACTTACCCGAACAATTGTAACCATCTAGTAACCCTGACAGAACTACATGTGTGGTCTCATTAAATACATCTTCATTCGTTGCATCTGGACCAAACACATAGTCGAAGGCAAACTTTAAATCTCTATTTTGTCTCTTTCTCAAATCCCGTGGTCGTTTACGACTACCACCATAATCAGAAGAACAGTTTTCCTTTGGGTCAAACACAAGAACACTTTCATCCATTGCTTGAACAACAATCTTGAAGTTGCCTTCTGACTCCCTCGAGTTTGGTGGCCGAATTCTGACAACGACCTTAACATTCTGTCCATCTCCAGAACCTCCAGTCCCATTGTCGGGGCTATGCCGCCGTTTTCTTGATGGTGGCAAGGGCATTTCTGAAACAAGGAATAAATACTCTTTGTAACAAATGGTTTAAAAACATATTTAAATCAAGAACTTTGCATAATAATATTTATATTGATCTGATGTTATAATTCATTATCAATAATCATTGACAAACAATTCCAAAAATGTGTTTCAATTGTTATAAATACTAAAAATGTCAAAAATATATCAATTTTTAAAAAATTAAGCATTGCAACAGTAGTAGGTGGGAGATTATTCCAAAGACGGTATATAGTTCTCAGAAAAAAGGAGAATTTAAAGGCATTGATCAATGGGGTCTGCTATAATGGGCTTGGTTAGAAGACCTGGTTTGTAGTAATGACTGGGCAGGAGAAATATATTTTTATTAGAGTGGGGGCGTTTATAAGGGAATATACGGTAGTAATATTGCTTATATGCAATACCCAGTCAATAACTGATGGTGTTCAGTGAATTGACATTGTTATGGAATAAATCCATTGAGATATATTCACTCAGGTATGGTTTTATCTTCTTTCATTAACCCTTTGCATCATATAGATATTATCATATCAACCATGCTTAACCAATACTGTGTACTCCTTATCTCAGTATCTGTCACGCTCAGGTAATGATAGCCAGATTACACTGTCCCCATGAAGGTATTAGGAACATGATGATAATTTGACACCTTGCTACTATAACATGCATTTCCAACATTAAGACTTCATTTTATGCTTTTTTTAGTATATGGAAACTTTGTAGAGAAATTAATTCTCTTTGTCACAGTGTAAAGTTTAGAATTGTAAGGCAAATATTAAATGAAATATAGGAAAGAGAAAATAAGAGGAAGTAAAAATTTATGTATAAAATTTACTTTTTTGGTTTATTTCATTTCCAGAAATAAAAAAAGAAACATGTAGTGATGTACAGCAATCAAAACTAGATCTATATCTACATGTTTGTTTTATTTTTTTAAATGAAATAAACATAAAATATTGAATGTATATGCAAACTAGATCTACATAATAAAAAAACAACACAAATCTAGTGTTTATTGGTGACCTCATGTGACAGTAAAATTCCCTAAACGATTGAAACAAAGTCGTGTATAAAAACATCTGATGCAAATTTCAATGTCCGTTTCATCATTTGACATGTATGACCTATTTCTCTTCATATTTTTGGTATTTTATTTGTACACGCTGACGTCGCTGAAATGTGAAATTTAAAACTTAACACGGTTCCAAATTTAGGGTAATTTTATAGCAATCGTGTAGACGTCGTATATAAAACATGTGCAGGATTTAATAAATACATGCATTATGGTTGTTGTTTATGCGTATGGAAATAATATGAATCTTTATTAAAAATTATCCCATCAATTACAATACTAGCGAGAAAACAACTTTTCATTTTAATACAGGTAAGTATTTTATTTATTTTGATAATACAATCAATCTGCTTGCTAAGAGATCATTTATAAATCTTACAATATAAATCTATTTACGAGTATGCACTATTGTTTCTAATTAAATACCCAATTGAAAAAAAATTATTCAATCTTTCAAACACAGCAGGATACCGGATTTGATCTCTTTTAATTGGCAAACTCTTACTGATATCAGTGATTAATTGCCCCCTGTTTGGTCAGTACGACACTGTGATATACCCATGAAATTGTGTCAGCTGTGAAAACACAACAACTTCATAAGTGTGCTGAAAGTCAGCTCGCGTATAAACATAGTTGAATTTCCGGTCAAATCTCACGTGGTATGCAAAAAAATCTCCAAAAACACAAAAATAGACTGTTTTCAGAATTTGTAATTGACTCCGATTTATTTTTAGATTCCCACGCAAATCATGGAAAGTTCCAGCACTTTACATAATGCGACTGGGCGATAGACCTCACTTGATCATGCTGGACCCGTATGTTCGATTGGATGCTATTTTTATAAAAACTTTGAATAGTAACACTATGATGTCATGGGTAATTTTACTTGGGGAAATGTTATTTTACACAAATGTAAACTTCATGTCGCGGAAAATGATGTTTATGTGTGTTTCTTTGTGATTGAAATACATGGGTGTGAGTTGTGATCATGAGGCTATCGATAAAGGAGGGATTTGTCAGTAATCACTGAGGCTATCGATAGAGGTGGAATTTGTTATGATCATGAGGCTATTAATACAGGTGTGAAAAGTCATCTACGAGAGGCAAAGGGTTTTGCACTCCTACAGCCTTATGTCATTTTAGTTTGACACATACGTCATCCAGTCATGTGATCGAAATCTTCAGACCCCACTTTGTTGGAAGCATATTTGGGTCACCATGATCTACCATGAATGGTAAAAGCAATACCCAGGATCATAAGGTCCCTGGGTTTGCTCTTCCCCCAAGGCTATGTGTAGTGTCCTTGAGCAAGACATTTTTTCTGCATATGGTTGATACTGGTTCTAACCAGGAAGATTTCGAGCATGATATATATCAGTTGTAATGACTTGTTACAAAATCGAAATAAAACTTTGTAAACTTTTTAAACCACCATATATTTCTTTTGCAGTTCTTATTTTGATATTTTGCCATATTTACTCAAAATTACCCGATCACGAACAAATTGAAGCTTCGAAAACAGCAAATATTTCCATAAGTGTGTAAAATAATCTGAATATTTACCTATTTACCATAAATACAAGCTGTAAATAGGTAGTTATTTGGTAAAATATTGATATTTTCTGTCAAAATTTACAGTTCCATTTTTCAAACTGCCCACGCCAGAATGAAACGGCTCTTTTGATTGGTTAAAAATTAGAATAAAGCTATCTGCACGTTGACAGTGTTCATATCTACTAACACGACTTACGTGTAGGTAAATTTATTTGATATCCAGTAACAGTTGTAATATTTATTTAAATCTCATTTTAATATATAGGTCACCTGAAAATATATAGTATATAACTCATTTGTCGAGTTTTCTTGTTTGCGGGACAAACATAAGAAATAACGTCTCATACAACGTTTATAAAGAATACCAACACATCATATCTATTTGTCGAGCCGAACACATTCAGGTTCACGTCAAAGCGCAAGGGGTGGATGCAAAAAAGTAATTTCATAAATGAATTGTACATAAAATGATCATTGACTTGTTCATAACTTATATAAATTGAGACGTTTAATTTAAACGATTAAAAAACATATATATTTGAATGGAAGAAAATTTACTGGCTGCAGTTATGAAAAAAATGATACATTTATATAAAAAATCGTTGATACCTACGTAATGCATTAATATGGTGGCTGGTTTTTGGCATGTCAGGAAGCACCACCTTGTAAAAATTGTTTCAAAATATCAGCGTCAATAAATCTGATAACTAGCGCCAAGAGGCATAACCTTGTAAATATTGTTTCAAAATATCAGCGTCAATAAATCTGATATAACTAGCGTCATGAAGCACCACCTTGTAAAAATTGTTTCAAAATATCAGCGTCAAGAAGTCAGGATGCATCACCTTGTAAAAATTGTTTCAAAATATCAGCGTCTAGAAATCTGATAACTAGCGCCAGGAAGCATAACCTTGTAAAAATTGTTACAAAATATCAGTGTCAAGAAATCTGATAACTAGCGTCATGAAGCATCACCTTGTAAAAATTGTTTAAAAAAATCAGCGTCAAGAAATCTGAAAACTAGTGCCAGGAACCATCACGTTGCAGAAATATTAAACTGATACGTAAAATTCAACATGAAGAAGCATGTAACTTATATTTTCCTATAACTATATTAAATACCCAATTACTTACCTTTTAACTCATAATCCATATAATAATTTATTCCAGCTTTGCACTTGACATAATGATAAAATATGTCCATATGATGTCTTTAACAGAGTGAAATTTTTCATGAATAATAAATTCGGTTGGATTAATGCTATTGCGAGTTTTTTGTATGTTTGATTATATAATAAGGTGTTTGATTATTCAATAAATTAAATGCCGTCATCCAAGCTGCTCAAATGTGCAAACCACGAAAACAGCGCGTGCCTTATTTTAATTAGGTTTCTTTACAAACAAACACAAGCTCGCTCACACGCGCGTTTAGCGGTTAGCTTGTGGACATGTCTGAGTTAATGTCAAATAATAAGTATAAAATGAAATTAAAATTTATCATCGACACACAATTGTGTATCTCAGCAGACAATTAAAAAAAATTAAAATGAAATTGAGGAACAATACAAAGAACAAGTCGCACCCTACTAAACAGAAAAACTTATACCATCTTTAATTTATTAACAATGTTCCTATTCACTGGAAAAATTATCACTGTGAGTCTATCAATCATATACTAAATTTAAATTAGAAACCATAAACAATTGCCCGATCTAATAAACATGCTAGAAATGGAGGTGTTACACCAGGAATCGTTGGTCAGGGTAGCATTGTATTGGCCATGGTGACTTTGAGTTTGCCCCAGAGTTTGTCTACAAATCCAACTCCAGCTACATTTCACACAAAAAAAAAAAACACGAAATTTTAAGGAAGCAAAGACTATACCAACATTTTTTAAACTTTGGCAAATCAAGAAAATTCCATGACCCATAATGTTTTTTTAAACATAAGCTTTAACTTACGGGCTGTTAGGCCGTGCCTGGTGTAATAGCATATGTATGTGTGTGTTTATTTGATAAGAACACATATCTTAACTAATTTTCTTGATTTGCCAAAGTTGAAAATTTAAAATAATACTACAAAATAATAAAGAAGAAGAAGAATAAATCATCATATAGTCCTTTGCGTATGTAGTCCATGACACCCCGCGCTTCTTGACTCTTCTTGTCGCTAAATAGTGATATAACCTATAACGAAACATTTCTTGACGCTTCTTGACTGTTCTTGTCGCTAAATAGTGATTTTACCTGAAAAATTTCTTGACGCTAAGTTAATTTTGGCTTGTTGTCAAAAAATAAAATTAAAATTGAAAATTTCCATTATGTATTCAATAGTAATTTATCAATTAAGTGTGGAATAGGTATACTGTATAGTTATATTAAATGTAGATCGATATATAGTTTGACGCTTCTTGACGCAAACGGGTTACTATCCTTTGCATAAACAGAATGGCGGATCTTCTTGTCGGTGTCACAACTGAGAAACAAAGTTCAATTATGACTTTATTAATAAGTGGAATTTAAAAATCAACTGATATATGTTTATATAGGTATAATATACACCTGGTTATTTCCTGTCGGTAACTTTTATTAATAATATAGCTCTTGACTCTTCTTGTCTCTTCTTGACGCTAAATAGAGAAGTTTCAAGTTTCAAGTTTATTGGCATATCAGCAAAACATTGCCTATGGCCATTTACACATTCAAATTAATTTAAATATGGCATAGACATACAATTATATGAAATACAATCAAATACATACATATCACATATTCAGACTGAAGCAGTCATGTTATTTATACATCTATAATTACAGAATCATTTATAATCATATCAATAATCAATCAAATTGTTTAAAGTTTCTTGCCTTAGCTTTTGAGCTTCGGTTATAAATTTTGCCAGATTACAAATACTTTTTTTATTCCTTGATGACATAATGTTTTTAAAACTATTAATATTTGGAAAAGCACTATGTTTAATATATTTACTTCTGATTGTTCTATATGTAGGACAACATAATAGAAAATGATACTCCGATTCAACCAACCTCCCATTACATACACTACAAAAACGATTTTCCCTTTGTACATTTGTGTATCTCCCAGTTTCAATTTCTAAATTATGCGCACTCAGTCTAAATCTTGTTAAATTTTTACGGTTTGTTTCATTTGGAATAAAATCCAAGTAAAATTCATATTCAAGACATGTTTTAAATTTTCTTAAATAGTCTAATTTGGGCATATTTTGAAGAGCTGTATTCCAATTTTGTAAATACTGATCACAAATCCTTTGTTTTGACGCTAAATAGAGAAACCCGTGTTTTCGCCTCGCTAAAACGAAAACACGACATGGCAGAAATCAGCCACCATTCTTTACTACTATAAACAAAACGATATATCACTGAATCTGGTGTGATTAAACAAACATTTAATAATTATACCATGCATATACAAGTCGGATTAAGATCTTCTGCCATTGTCTTGTCTTATTCAATTTAGTATTCAGCGCAAGCACAGGTGGGGACACTATTTAAACTTAAAACGCAAACAATGAATGTGTACTGACACAAGTTCAATTAAAGTTATCAGACAGTTGATAAAAACACAGTTCAAAGACTGACGAGTGATAATGGCTACTCCTATGTTCAGTTTTGACTTATATAGTTTAGTCAGAGACATATAAACAAGAAGAACAAGAACAAGAACAAATGTTATTCAGCATTAAGCAAACACAATATGCTTTTAGCCTACATATTACATACAATACAATGCGATAGAAAACATAGAATGCAATACAACAATTTTATTTTAAAATTACAACTAAGAGAAAGCTTTAAACTAAATACTCAAAGGATTGTTAAATGGTTATAAAAGACATGATGGTTAATTAGTGTTTACATTTACAGAGAAAAGCGTCTACAAGTGCTTGTCTAAATTTCGGGTGGTTCGTTTGGTGTTTTCCAAATCTTAGAATACAACACCTTCTAAAGATTTTGGTATAAAAAAAAGTGCTTAATTTTAACTTTAAATGGTAAACTTTTCTTTTCAAAATTAGGCTTACAGTTATATTTTGTGATCATTTTCTCATTTTAAGCCGATTTTTAAAGAAAGCAATAAAAACATTTCTTAAAATATCGATTTGAAATTTTCGCCAACCATGGATGACTTACTTCTTTATCTTTCTACATAATATTTCTATGATATGATGTTAAAATTTTTTGTTGTTTTTTGTTCAAACGAGAACACTACCTCTTCTGTTAAAAAAATAAAATAATATTTCGTAAAAAATTCAACATTTTTTATTTTCTACCCATAGTAATTTAAATTCAGTAGAAAAACACTAAATAATTAATCATTGGAAATAGTCAACATTTACTTTGTTACCAAAATTATCAAGTTCAGACAAAGGTTCAAAGAGATATTAAAAAATACTAAAAAGGTGCCACTCGAAATTTAGCCATGTATATTGAATTGATATTAGCCTGCCAGTCTCTGTAATAAAGTCACAGATTTAGTGTAACAAGAGGGCCAGAATGTCGATAAATCGCTCACCTGTGGCAATCAAATTCCCCTTACTGGACCCCAATACATCCTAGCCCCTTCATTTGAACAAATGTGAAACTCCTATTCATAGGGATCATTTATACAAATTTTGCTGGACAATTCTTGAGAAAAAGATTTTTTGCCAAAAAAAAAAAGTCTGCTCAGGTGAGCTAAAATACACTCACTAGTAATCATTTGGAACTTTCGACTGAGCCCTTTGTTTCATAAATCTTAAATTAAACGAGGACGAGTTTAGGATTCTCTGTATTACCTATAAAACATGAAGCACTTAATTTTAATGAGAATTATGGGAGATTCTGGGCTCTTTCTTCATGTACGAAAATAACGAACAATGATACTCATAAAAATAAGCATATTAAAAAGAAATGTTATACATAAATGAACATAAAATCTTGAAAACTGTAAAAATGTTGAATTTCAGCAAATTCTACCTAATACTAATTTTGCCACTTCTTATGACAAACATGAACTATAACAGAGGTCTAACTTTATTTGACTGTGTGCACATATATTTTGTAATCAATGACAAAGGCCATTGATAATAACTGCCAATATAATTTTATAAACATAAGCTTTGTGATACATTGTTGTTATTATCTCTACACTGTACTATGCGTCATTGATCTTTATACAAAGAAATAACTTGAATATCTGAACACAGCATGATACACCTAAAACTACAGTAGCATAGATTTTCAAAAGTCCATTACATTTAGTTTTTCAAATTCCACAAGTGTAAAAACATGATATTGGTGATAAAATTAAATGAATTTGAATAATTGAATTGTTTTATTGTATTAATATTTCAACATATAATTTAGGTATTAAACTCATGATCATTAACAACGAAAACAATTGATAATATTTAAGGTTGCGTGCATAAAGTGTTGACATTTAATAGTGGATAAAAGTTTTGTTTTTGTTTTAAATAATGGTTATTTTAGACATTGGTTAGGTGAAGAAAGAACATTTTGAGGACTTATTGTTACAATCTTAAAAGAAAAAAAGGACATACACCAAATATTAAATTAAAGAAAAACAATGTTTGATGCTTTGATAGTTGTAGACAACCGTGATGAGATTAAACAGTGTGTACATCAAATCACATCAACTCTGCGAACGGTAAAATCAAAACGGCGCATCAAAACAGTGAGCATATACGACTTGTACAATAAGTTCAATAACAATTAAAAACCTCGGTGCAGGAAAGTTCTTTTTATGCTGACAGAAACCACAACGTCTCTCTGGCTGAGAGTCAAATCATGGGTAGATGAGCTTCCACGGAAAAAGGGGAACAAAAATAAATATTTTGTGATAGATGTCAATGATAATACAACAACGGATATTGGTGAAGAGGAAGTCAAATTAAGTATTTGAATAAAGACAACATTCTCAGTGTTACAAATCTTAAAACTATCTTTACTTGGTGGTCTCCAATTTTAAAGTTTATATTCATAAACAATAGGCCGAGAATGTGTCTAAGCAAAACCAATGCCAACTTTTTTTGAAACAAACAAATGATCCAGTTTTGAGAATGGTAGACATGTTTGACAACAGGTAAGTTTTTAGAAGATTTTGGTGCACAGAGAAGTCATGCTCCTTACCAGTGTAAATGTGGTCTAGTGTTTATGAAGCACGAGGATTATGCTATTACAAGCCTTATTACTCGACCTCGACAAAAATAACTTGATCAGATTAAGACTTTAATTAATGCACTTAATGAGAGGCACAACAAAGAATGTGTTTACATAATGACAGGCAGCTCTGCTCCCATTCCAGCTGACCAGACTGGCTCACAGCAAACTACATATAATGAAATGCTTGTTGTGGATGCCGGTTGACTTACAACTCATTACGGGCAGGAAATATGATCCACAGTTAGGAGATCTGGATTCTGTTATCAACGTGTTTTATCTTTATCTCACACACCAGTGCTTGTCATCAGGAGGATTTTGGCAATACTTATCTTTTTGTACAATCTTCCGGTATTCATCATTGATATAAGTTTTTATTTGACGTTATTGAGTTTAGCTGCCTTATTTGACAGGATTTTTAATGAAACTTACAGCAAAAAAGGATATGATGTGATAATGAACATTATATACACCATTTTTTCTTTATCTTCTTTACGGATTCTGTTTATAGAATCTTCCATTCAATTTTCAATTAGGATTTTTCATTTACATTTTGCTGCCATTACATTTCACTGGTTGGTTGACCATAGTGAACTATATCTTGAAGAAGTATAATTATCACTTAAAATATGGAGTTTATAGCATTCCTAAAGAAATTTGGTGATCCCCAACCCCCAAATTCATACAGGAAGTAGTTCAGTGTTTTGTTAATTATTCATGATGGTAAAGATAATGTGTCATAAAAAATGTACCTGTTGTTTTTTTAAAGAATTGGAAGGGTGCATTTAATAGCACATTTTTATGCCTGTACTATTTTGTCAAATTGTCTTTCAGTGTGAAAAGCAACACTTTTATATCAGTAATATAATCTTTGCTGGCTCCCTTTCATGATACAAATGTATTTACAAACAATTAAGCGTAAAGAGATATCATGGTATTCTCTTTCCAACGATCTTATTATATATACTAGACAAAACTTCCAACGTCCATATGTACATAAGTAGCAATAGTTCATTTAATATTATACCAAAAACACTGCAATTTGACAAGAGTATTTCATAACTATCCTGTAACAGAATGAAAAACAAAAACTCAACAAAATACCACAGTAGATTACAATAAAATGCATTAATTGATTAAAAGGTGCATTTTTAAAGTTCGCAGGATAAGTCAGTAGCGGGTGTGACCACCAGCAGCATTCACCACAGCTAAACATCTTCTTCGCATTGATGCGATCAAGCGACGCACAAAGTTCCAAAAAGACAACGCCCGTCCGCACGTAGCTCGTATTAACATGGCATACCTGCAGCAGAACGGCGTCAACATTCTTGATTGGCCTGCGTTGTCACCCGACATGTCGCCAATCGAGCACCTTTGGAACGCGCTCGACAGGGCGATCCGCCAGCGTCCGAGACAGCCTAGAAACCTACAACAACTAACCAATGCGATTATCCAGGAGTGGCATGTAACTGTGAAATGACTTCCCATAATATGGGCATGTTTTCGAGTGTGGTCGTCATCTAAATTTCAATCTACTAAAATGGTGTGTTTGGCATCTTTACAATGTCTATGCTATGAAATGAATAATTTGCAATTTTTTTATAAAAAATAAAGTCGTATTTGGGTCTAAAATATTGAAAGAATGTTCAATTCATTTTAAAACACAGCAAAGTTAAGCAAAAACGCCATTACAGATCTACAAATGTTGGAAGTGTGGTCATATCCGTGCTGTTTGGGAAATATTATCGAAGAGTACTCAAAAAGCAAAGCATTTTCGTCGCATGTAATAACATCACTGGAAAGAAATAATATTGACATCTTTTTGCGCTCTATTGTTTGTAAATTGCTTCATTAATATAAAAGTTATTGGCAATTTCTTACCTAAATTTCTCCGTTTTCGTGAGATATTTGGTGTGGCGGCATCATTTGTGGTCACGTGATATCTTTTGTTTCCCCACCGTGAATACAAAAGCAGGGAATTCTATGCCTGTTCCACAATTCATAGCAATTGAACGCTTACTAAACTGTGACGTCATTCAAACTTTCAATTGATGCAACTGACCAGCCAACGTGCTCAAATGTGGCTTTCCCAGTATTGCAACTTAACGGACCAATCAGGAGAACTGGATCCGTACTACAGACTATGTCTGAGTTCATAATGATGTGCTTTTATTATATTCTAAACTGAATCAACAGCATGCCTATGTGTGTTAAATTTATTTCAGTTTTACAACAGATTTAACAAGCTCGTATGGACATATTGTCAAATCTATTAATGGTGTCACTGCCGAACAGTACATTCTGGCCTTTCAACAATAAAGGGGAAATAATACCCGTGGGAGAGATGATAATAGTTTACTACATTTGATTTGTGTGCATTCTTTTTATATAGCTTAGCATTTTTCTGTCAAATACAATAAACATGTTTATGGCACCGTTCTGGCACTAGTGTGGTGGGGTTGTTTTTATTGATACTGCCTGGTTTTATGATGTGATTCCTGAGAGAAGAACGAGGTTGTGTGGACTCGTTAACCAGTCTTAAGCTTCCTGATGGCGGATTTAGTGTGTGTAGCAAAATGACCAAGGGCCGACAACTCACGAGGGTAGAATACAAACATACACAAAGTAAAATTTACAATTTTAATTTTACATGAATAAAATTACGAATATACAATTATACAATATATACAATTTAAAGATACTTACTCAACAAAAAAAACACAGCTGGTTTAAAAGGACCTATGATGGTATTAACACTTTTTTACACAGTTCTATCTCCTACACGTTCCGTAATCTTTACTGAACCAAAAAAGAAACTTTCGCTAAGTTTGAATGTGAATATTTTGTTAACATTTAACTAAATTTGGCTGAAATCTTCTGTTTGTTGTATAATTATGTCTTATCAATCTACTGAAATAGCTTAATTGGACATAAATTATTAATTTTATTGTTTGAATTGAATTTAAAACAGGAAGGGATGGATTTCAAAATCGGGTAATCAGTAGCTTGTGCTCTCAATGCGACGTCGCTGTCGACCAGTCATCATCGCACGCGGTGGCCACACACGCTACTGATTACCTGATTTTGAAATCCATCCCTTCCTGTTTTAAATTCAAATCAAACAACATCTCATATATGACCTTCTTCATTCTCAAAATAGCAATTATATCTCTACATAATTTCTCATTATAATATAAATTACCGACCAATTCTGTATCTATTCGCGTTGTGGATATCAGAATAAGTATCAACAAAATTTAATTACACATATCAATCAATTCTAACATGGTGAATTTTAATACTTCATTGTAAACACGATATCAACAGCTCAAAATACGTTCTCAGATTCCTCGGCCTATATTCTAACAAAACGCTTCTCACTACCGTGGATGTGTGTTAAATTACAGACATTATCGTCGGAATGGATATGAACAATTTATACAACTTTACTTAGATCTGATTATGTCAAAATATATCTATCAGACAATTAAATACAACATAATATAAAATTCACATACCCATCTGCCGTTATGTACTGGAACAGTAACATGCTCAATCCTCGTCACAACCACTCCAAAGATGTTTTTGCTAATACTAGACAGTGCTTCCATAATACAGTCAGAATATATAGCAAAACAGTCAACATACCTTAGTCAATTTCGTGCAAGTTATGAAACAACAAATTTTCATGTGTCGTACGCAATCGTACGATGCGGATTTTACGCTAGTAGGTCAATGCACTTAAATTAGTTTTATGACAAATAAAACCTGTTTAATTATTCTAACTTTCTTAATACTAATAATGGAATTTGATCAAATAAACTTCAAAATGATTTAATCTTTAATCAAAGAATGAAAATGTAAAAAGCTCTTAAAAACGTTACTCCTATCGAGCAATCGATACGTTTTAACATTTCCACGCTAGCTTTTCCAAATATAGCCTATATCATTACAATGGACACGTACTAGCTTACACTACTAAATCAGGTCACAACACCCTAATTATTTTGTAACAGTGGGTAAAACGAACCCAGCTCTCCCGATTGTCAGACCAGCAACTGTCAGAACCAACTATTAAGTGTTTAAGATCCGCCTCCACAGTGACTAATTCGGAATGCGCTCCTCCCAACCCATCGATTAAAGTGGTATCGCTAGTTTCTGAATATATACCTTGAATAAAGAACGAAACAACTTGATTATGCGCCAGTAAAAAGGATACAGAATATCTCTGACAAGATAACACAGTCAATGAACTCTGGAATAATGTTTAATTGTAATCAATTGCTATAATTAGCGAACATAAAACATTGTCATATCGAAAGCCGGAAATAGGAACAAGGGAGACAACTCCCGTAACAATATATCAATAGTACAACCAGCAGTTACTGCATACTGGCGTGATTTCTTCTTTTTTTTCCTTCTTTTTATTTAAAGAAAACACTAAGTTAAATGATTGTTTTACCTATTGGAAACAATATAAGATAATAATATACACCTGTTAATTATAACTGAAATTAAAATACAGTCTTATACAAGTTCTGAATCAGATATTATACTGCAGTATAGCAAAGACTAACAATGTAAAACTTATGTTCAGCAAGAAAGCACATTAGACAAATAATTTAAACAATTCAAACTTGCAATTTAGTGTATAACTATACGTGTGAACAGAGTTTGACAAAACCATAATTGTTAATTGTTAAGTAAACAGGTAGTAAGTTACTATAAGAAGTTAAGAATATCCTAAAAATTGTCTTTTTCATTAAACTACAACAACAGTCTGTATTGACAACCTATATTACGAATCTTTCACATTTAAGCTATGTCTCATAGTCTTGTAAGTACTTTGGAGGTTTACGATTACGTTTTGGTCTATCACATTGCATTAAATCACTGCCGTTAGGAAGCTGTTCTGAATCACTGGCAATGTTGCGGTCAAACTGAACTGAACTATTAGTGTTGTCATTGTCACTTATAAACTCTCCCAGGAGAATCGGATAGTCGTCTTGGTTTGAATGTAAAACATGTGTATCAATAGTTTCAGCGGGTAGAGACAATTTGACTGGTATATCAACTGGAGCAGGTGGATGATAATCAATTGGTGCGCGAATGTCATTTTCATCGTCACTATCGTTTAATTCGATGTTTTGAGTTTGTAAAGAAGGCATATCACTTGGGACTCGAAAACATTCAGAAGTTTTTATTTTATATGACGTAGCGCGTAGCTGGTTGCCCGAGAACTTTTTTATGAAACACCATTCCCCATCAACTGAGACTACTAAATAGCGGCTACGAGCCTTGGATTTGTCGTGATCAGAATACACATATACTAAGTCACCAACCGTAATATGAGACTGTTTAAGGGACATGTTACTTTTGGCTTTAGAGAGCTCACTCTTTGGGTGATTCTTTATTCTCTGTCTATGTTGGTTAATGATTATGTCTCTATCGGACACTGGACGCTGATCATGGGTGAATTGACTTCGTTGTGTCCACAATTCTCTGGCGGACAATCCCCCTTTACGGATACGTGAGTTTAAGCGCGCGATAGCAATTGCCAATTGAAGGTCTGAGACTGGTCCTCCTCCGGGTTCTTGGCGGAGAATCTCTTCTCCAAGTTCTCCAATGGCTCTTTCAGCAACAGGATTTTTGTTAATGTTTTTTACACGGCCAATCTCAATAGAAATACGAAGTTTTTTTTAGCAAGTCATCATCTCTTAAGCTCACAAAGCCCGGTGCTGGGTCGACTCTGATTACAGCATGAGGGCCGTCCAACGGATGTAGGTCTATAGTTAATAACGCGATGCCATCTCGGAGTGTGTCACGTTTTTCATCTTTTATGATGCACACGGTAGTAAATGAGGTTACAGATTCACGAAGAACTAGTATCAGTTGTCGATTGCGTTTAATAACGTCCGCAGCAAAGGAAACGCCGACCATTTCGGGAGGATCTTCTGATAACTGTTTGATTAAGGTTTTCGGAAACTTTAGTAATGAGGCACAAATATGACACGATTCGCTTACTCTACTTATTACTCTATTCATATCAAGTCCATAAAACTGTCGTTTCATTACCAACTGAAGTTGATGATTGGTTGGGTGGTCTAATTTAATATGAAGTGCTGTTGCAAGACCATCGAGCACGGGTCGCGGAACCACAATAGCCTCTGTAGACTGTAAAAGCGGATCATTACGGCGCACAATTAAAACGCCGTCTTTGGCAATGGAAACAACGTTCAGATATCTCTTTACATCTTTGATGTTGGTAAGTTTCTTTGATGGCCGAGTGCCTTGTTTAAGGTGGGCATGTGTGCGACGAAGATCTGGGCAATCTGACTGAATGTCGATCCATGCAGATCTAGTAGTAAATGGTAGACGTGTCATATTATCAACGACATCTTGGACATGTATTGACCTTACAACTGAGTCTTCGGTTTGTATAATAAAACAACAGATCTGACAACGTGGTTCATTGCAGTCTGGTGCATTTCGACTAGAGAAATCTGACGGAACATTTGCAGAGCCTGCAAGATGTCTAACATTTACTAGATATCTACTGACAGTGGATAAGAATGACGTGACACGTGGACTGGCTGAGAACTCTCCGCGACACAGCTTTTCTATGGATTGAACACATGGCTGGCTGTCAGTTAGAACACATGCTTGGAGTTTTGATTGAATGATGAATGGACTAAAATGTTTTATTGCGGCTGCGATACACAATGCCTCTATCTCGCAAGGTAGCCAAGTCACCTGATGCTTTCTCAATTTGGCACTGAAAAACCCAGCTAGCTGTAACTTATCTTTCCGCGTTACATATAAAGTCGCCCCGATTCCATGTTTGGTGACAGAGCCATCAGTGACTATCCACAATTGGACTGAAGGTCTTGGAAGAACAATAGATTTGTGAGTAGCAAGGGCCATTTGTGCATCGGAGAAATGTTTGTACAAGTTATCAGTCCAAACTACTTTGTCATTCGACTGCTGGCCAGCTATCGCGTTGTCTAATGGAGATAATAACTGCGAACATCTCTGTAAAACACGGCCAAGTACTTTGTAAGCGCCTATAAAGGACCTTAAACCACGTACAGTATCTGGAGGTGGACAATTTGATAACACCGCAATCCTGTGAGGGCTGGCAGTTAGACTTCCTTGTGACCAAATCCATCCAAGTAGAGTTGTCGATTTTGGACAGATAACAGTCTTGGTGGGTGACAATCGTAGACTAGCTTGTTTTAATGCTCGAAGTACGCGTTTCCAATTTGTCAGCAGCTGTTCAGGTGAGTCAGCACCACAATATAAATCATCTGCTAGCTTTGCTACGATACCGTCTTGAAGGCAATCACCATGCACCCGACACATGAGTTCTTCAAGGGCGGTTTCTGATCCCGGCATTCCCATAGCACATCTTGAATAAACTCTTACTCCGCGAAACGGTGTTGCTATCCCACAATACTTCATTGAGGACTTCGCAAGCGGTATTTGGTAAAACGCGCTGGTAAGATCTGATACAATGATGTATTTCCAATGTGCGATGCTTCGTAGTGTCGAGTCCACATCGGGCATCAATGAAGGCTGAGGTTTGCTATACCGCCCAACATCCGCAAATGCAGTCACAAGTCGAAAACCGCCTTTAGGTTTCCTCACAAGGAATGATGGGTTAAGGTATTCTGCTGTAATACCGATATCCTCTGGTCGTTGAAACACTCCTTGACTTTCAAGCTCATCAAATTTCTGTTGTAATTCGACAAGCTTGTCTCTAGCATATTGCGGTACCCTGCCCTTTCTTTGGGGGGTTGCATTGGGCCCATGTTGGCATTTGCTTCGAAGGGGCCCATAGCGCCGTTATAACCCATTATGCTTGTATCAAAAACTTCGTCAAACTCGCGCAATGTGTTATTAAATTCTTTTCTCACATTTTCAGTTAATACATTGTCTGGGTCGAGTAATACAGTGTCTGAATTCAACGTGAACTTGTCTGGTTTAATGACCTTTTGGGAGATTGGGATCTGCAAATCTATTTTCAAATCTGGCTGAACGGTGTAGCGCACCTGGCAAAAATGTTCATTTTTCTTGAGAACTTGAGGTTCTTGAGTGTCATTTATTAATCTTACTTTACCACCAATTACCTCGGTGATGTGTGGATGTGGCCAGTTTTGGGATAGTTTTGTACAATCTTTGCGTGGCTCTATGGCGAGAGTAGTTTCTGGGTCAATTTCATTATCAACATCAATTTCTATGTAGTTCCCAGGCCAAACCGTGGAAGAAGTTCCTGATCTTAAGACATAAGCCTGAGTACGCCGAACTCTATTACCTGTAGAATCGGATACAGTTGGGCCATTGTAAATATGCACAGATTCGCCGTTGATGATTTGGTGTTTAGCAGGTCTAACAGATATGTCATTAGTCATCATAAATGGAATTCCAGCGAGAATGTCAACATCCATCTCGTTGACAACGAGTGCTTCGAGCTGCAGCTCCATGTTGTCTCTCGATAAGGTAAGACGCGTCTCTCCAACTTTACTTAGTGGCGGTAACCCATCTGCTTGGAGCGCACTTTGGTCACTTTTCTTAATTATAGCTCCAATATATTCTGCTACAGAAGTTCTGATCATGCTTATTTCAGCTCCTGTGTCCAATGTTACTTGTAAAGGAAAATGTTTATAAAATACCTTCATCTGAGGTGACTTTTTTGTACTAACGCGACGAGAAGTAACGATAGGGTATTCATTGTCAGTTTTATCATTTCCTAAATCGTGGAGTTGGTTCATGGAGTTGTCATATTCATTTTCATTATCGTTTTCAACATTTCCATCAAAGCTTTGACGTACTCGAGTCATAAACATTCTGTCTTCCTCTGGTAGGAATTTGCATGAACTGATAAAGTGTTGAACATTTGGACGCCCAGCTTGTTTGCACAAGGCACATATTTTGGATTGACGTCTTGAGTTGGAGTAACGTGTGGATCGTTGAGAGGTATCGTAAGCAGTTCTTAATATTTTGGCATCTGCTGACGAATGTATCCCATCCAGGAGACTGTCCAATGCCTGGGATATTTCAGGTTTTAAAGAGGAGAGAGTTTGCGATCTTAGTTCGGTTCCGTACCTTTGTTTAACCAAATTCGGAAGATCGTTATGTATTAAGCGAAGCCATGTTAAGACTATGAAATTTTCAAGGGACGGAGACATTTCTTCATCGGTTTCTGGTATCTCGCCATGGTGGCGTATGTTGCCGTCTGATTTTAGGAGGTTGTCTTCAATAAAGCTGTTCAGCCTTTGGTAAAGATCCTCATGACGCTCTCCCTGTTCGATGCGTATGTTGTTGAAGTCTATGAAGTGAGCACCAGTGGATTGGAACCCAAAATGTAATCTAACGGATTGCCATATACCGGATAGAGATGTTGAATTTTTGACAATAGTATTTCTAGAGATGATTGGGCAGTAGTTGGCAATCTGCCCAAGCATCAACTCTAGGTGAGTAACTTTCTGGTCTGCAGTTCGTCGTTGAGCCTCTGGAACTGTCTCATCATCGTCCACTAAACCGCGTCGAGGGTTGGCGTGAGATTTTTTTTGCCAAACAAAACCGTCAACGATAAATGGAGCGAAATTCCGGTCCAGAGATAAAGTATACTGGAGATTTTGTCTCCAAGCTTCGAAAGACGTTATATTTTCGGTTTTGGTTAAGGACCATTGTTTCGGTGCCCGAATGTTCGCCATTATACAAAAGAAATGTCAATTCCACGCCTGTGTCGTTTAACAGTTACTGTAAAAACTGCCTTGTCCGAATACCGTTCCTGGTCGAAAACGTATCAACTTTACACTGAAGTTTAAAAGTACGAATGTTTATGCACTTGATTTAGTCCGTAAATCCCACCGCTGCCACCACGCCAGTAAAAAGGATACAGAATATCTCTGACAAGATAACACAGTCAATGAACTCTGGAATAATGTTTAATTGTAATCAATTGCTATAATTAGCGAACACAAAACATTGTCATATCGAAAGCCGGAAATAGGAACAAGGGAGACAACTCCCGTAACAATATATCAATAGTACAACCAGCAGTTACTGCATACTGGCGATGAATGATAAACATTTCCATGAATTCTCATTGTATTATAACAGTCGATACCTCTCTTAAAGAGGCCTCGCCTATACATTTATGTCCACAAATGATCCAACTGTACCTAGTCTGAAAGAAACCCATGTTGGTTGAAGAAATCGGAGCAATTTCCTCAAACAACACGTGTTACTTTCTAGAAATAATTGTTTAAAAAGGTCGTGTATGAAGAATTGTATTTGTGATTGATTCTAGTGAAACCACTTCCGGATTGTTTCGGAACGCATTTCGCTGATGACCGGAAATCCGAAGATGTGTTATTGTCGCTAGGGAATTATTGGATTTAGGTCATTTGTTGATGTAGCATTAACAGAGGGACGCAACAACAACACTTCACTTTCTGGTTGTAAAACACGTATTACAGAAGCAGAAAATGACACATGCTTCTGAACAAAAAAAAAGCTTTATAGATATGATAGCATTTAAATACTCAGTGTTAAAAAATATCCTTAGAATATCGGACTTATAGGTGATGCCTCTTTAAATTATCGTAAAACTTCCAATTAAATCGTATACACTCGGCCATTTCCGCCATCCTTTAGTTAGACTGGTCGCTAGATATGTGCAAATATATAAATGCATAATTTTTTATATATATATTTTTTTTTTGTTGTAACTTTTTTTTATATTAGAAGCCGTTTATGGAGCACTTTGAAAATAGTGGTGCTTTTGAAATGAAAAAAAAAATTATCTGTGATCGACCGAACTACAATCCGTAGATATAACCACTGTTCCTTGTAAGAACACATCAAGATCGGCGGTATAACGCTTAGTTGAAACTTAACATGTTACCCGGATTGAATCGATGATGCCCGGAAATGTCCGGATGTTTACGGATATAACTACTAAATAATTTAAGTAGTTCTAATTCAAATATCGCCGATAATAACGAGTTTAAATACATTTTTTTTACAATAAACGTGATCCAGATTGTCGCAATTTATAAAAAAATGTTACAATTCTACCAGTTTTTTTATTGGTTTGCAAGGACGCAAATACTGGTTATATCGCTTTAAATTCCATGAGTGGTTAATTCGATGTAACGGTACAAATACCTGTAATAAAAAAACATACAACAGAAGAGAAATTTAATATGTGTTGAAGAATTGACCGAGTATGATTTATGTATAGCAAAAATCTGGAATCAAAATGTCTTACCATATTTGGGCATGCATGCATGCGTGTGTTAAGTATATCTAAATCTTGTTTTTGGCTATTTATGGATACACTTTTAGAGATACATATGATTATTTGTGTACGTAACAGTAACAATGAATGTGTTCGATATATAGATCTATATACACACACATAATAAATTATAATGTGGTGATTTAAACAACAAATCTCAGGCGAACACCTTCCTGTTTTAAGTGTCTCACTTACGTATAATATATTTTGTTCGGAGGGAGGATTCAGTTTGTGACATAGTTGAACTTAAATATATCCTATTTCATTCAGACAGGACATCCGGCTACGTCTAGATATATGATAACGTGACATGAGTAACATGCAAATGAACTATAAAAGGGACGCACAAAAATTACCTGCGCAAGTGGGCGTGAATTCGACAGGTATAAACACGGTTAACCTAGCTGTTTATGCGCACGTAGACTTAAACTAAAGTACATTGGGAAAAAACATTTATAATAAAACAGTGTGCCGAGCAAGCAGCCATATCTCAGCGTCGTCAAGAGAAACACCAACCAGGCACTATGTACAGTTTAACGAAAGTTCTGGTTGTCGTGCTCATCTCAGCAGCCAACTCGACATTGAGACCGTAAGTATTGGTTAGAAGTAGTTTACACTTAAAAAACTTGAGTTGTCAATGTATTATTGCATTACTATATTGCTTGTTTACTTCCTCCTCTTCTTTCTTCTTCTTACTCTCCTTCTTCTTCTTCCTCTTCTTCTTATTTTTACTCTCCTTCTTCTGTTTCTTCTTCTTTTTACTCTCCTTCTTCTGTTTCTTCTTCTTTTACTTCTTCTTTTTTTATGATTTGATGACCGAACTGAAGAAGTCAATGTATTTACAATTACAAAACGGTTTAAAATCGTATCAAGAATCAAGCAAATTGTTTAAAGTTTCTTGCCTTAGCTTTTGAGTTTCGGTTATAAATTTTGCCAGATTACACATACCATTTATTCCTTGATGACATAATTATTTTTAAAACTATTAATACTTAGATAAACACTTATGTTTAATATATTTATTTATACTTGTTCTATATGTAGGACAACATAAAAGAAAATGAAACCTGATTCAAGATACGTTTATAAAACTTAATGTGTAATTTATCTAATTCCTTATTTTCATTTTTTTAATTGCAAAAAAAAAAAAAAAAAAAAAAAATGAAAAACAACGTTTGCTGTCAAACTGAATTATATTCTTCGTCTTGATCATCTGTGCTTTTCTAAAAGACAAACGTCTTGAAAGGTTCGATCGGGAATAAAAATGTAACGGTTATCAGGTTACGTTTTTGATTGGCTGATTCAAACAATCGGATTTCCTCGGATATTCCTATAGAATTTCAAAAGATTATCGTGCCGATGTTTATTTCTATATTAATTTTTATTATTAGATATTTTCTGTTTGACAAACATCTTGTACAAGATAACTGCCATGAATAAACATATAAATATTTTTAAATTTCATTAAAACATAACCGTTACAGAGCTGTGTTTGTTTCAGCGTCGCAAATGATTAAAACTATATATTTAAGCGACGAATGCAGTAAGGATGTCACCATGCCACGATGCTGCTGTCTGACCTTCGAGTACACAGTTGAGAATCAACACGTGGGGGAACATTTCAGAAATACACTCACACTATTGGTCGACAGCAGGAAGGCGTTTATTCATCACATGGAGGATGCTGTTATGCAAAATACAGACGGATTTAAGAGGTGAGTCATAATGTCATAATTTTACATTGACCCTCCGTGGCCCAGTGACGTAGAAAAGCATTGTCCCAATAACCGTTGAAGTCGTGGGTTTGTTTTTATCTCGGTCCAAACACAATCGAAACAGCGTTCGGCCATTTCCGCCTACGGTGTTGCGTTTGGGTCCAAACACTTTCTGTAACAGAATTTGCCAATATCTAGCAGAAGGTCACTGGTTCCACTCTGATTCATGCCCATTTATTTGAAATCTTCCTCCCACGAATACATGGTTGACTTGCCATAAACAGTGGCGGGGCTGCCTGTGCACAAAAACGCAACTACTTAAAGCAAATACGAACATTCAAAATTTTAATACTTCGAAAAAATACAATAAAACTTGAATATATTAATAGGTTAGGACCTCAACACAGTGTATGGTACAGAGAAAAACAGAGTGTTTGAGGAAACAGGCATGCAAAATATTAAATAATGGAACGTCGCCGAAGTTCTGAAAATGTTTCGCTATGCCTCTTCGTTTTAATAAAGTAATCGTTTGCATAAATGTTTTCCAGTTAAACGAAGTGACCTTGAGAAAACGATCTCTTATTTGGTCCAAAATCGTACTTTAATTGGACAGACAGACAGACAGACAGACAGACAGACAGACAGACAGACAGACAGACAGACACGCAGACAGACAGACAGACGGACGGACGGACGGACGGACGGACGGACGGACGGGCGGGCGGGCGGGCGGGCGGGCGGGCGGGCGGACGGACGGACGGACGGACGGACGGACGGACGGACGGACGGACAGACAGACAGACAGACAGACAGACAGACAGACAGACAGACAATGCTATGTTAATCCATATAATGCGATATTTATGCATGCGAGTGTATTTTGTGTTTAACGTCGACATAGTATTAAGTTCTAACAATAGAATAATTAATAAAACAATCGTTTATAAAAGGTACTTAAAACCATGCACATGTAGGTATGATACATTTTGTGTTTGAATTTATGTATGCATTCGTTTGAATGTGTGTCATTCTATGTGCATATCTATTGTATTTGTTCAACATATATCGTCAGATCTATCACTGTTATATTTATACCTACCCAATAACCCCGTGTTATTTAATAGTGCATTATTTCTAAATACACGTCTTTATCGTTATTTCCAATAGGTTTGGACTGAATAAAATGTTACAAAGTTGTTGTTTGGTGTTTAACGTTTAAAGTCGCAACCCCACTCCCCCGTACCCCAACCAGCCACAGGGGTGCATCTCCCTCTTAGCACCCCAATACTTGATTACTTTTTGCATATTCCAAAAAGATATAGATACACGACTAATATATAACCTGTAACATACCGGTTTGAAAATAACATTGAGCACAATTAAAAAAAACAAATTAAACAAGGTCTTAAGTAGAAGGATGTCTCTACTAAATATTGATAAAATTGCACACGAAGAAGTAATTTGGCAAATTAATCATTCAGATTTCGCAATAAACTGATTTCTTACACATGAAACATAAACTGTGTGTAACCTTAGATGTTTTAGAATATTTTAAACATGCAAAATGATCTTGAATTAAAAACATTGCAGTTAAAAGTAAAAATTCAAGTACTTTCCTTGTTTTTAGTTGCAGTATACACATTTTGTAATCACAAGTGAGTCCCTCCCAGGGGAACAATGGCCATTACTTTTAAGAGATCCAGGGAACAGGGACCCCGCTGGGAGCGCCTCACAATGTGGGTCAAGGACTAACATATATCCTTATCACAAGTACCTCAATATATATAAGTTTGTCCTTGAAATTAACGTATGCTCTGATAGTGTGCATGTTATCACCTAAATAACAGCGCGATAAATGGTCAATATAAATTGGATATCACGTTTCATGTGTGTTTTATCGGTCACTGATTAGGTGTAAACAAGCTTTATACACAATGTCATGTTACTATATATAGTAGCAAAAATGAGCATTTTTATCCAGGTCCTCACGTGCTGATTATCGTTATCATAATCGGTCCGGTACCTTTGGCATAAAATGTCTTAAAGAACTTATGTATATTTGAGATACCAAAGTCTAGAATCGGCATATATTAAAAAAAATTTTTATTGAAGACTGCATATCTCGATTATCTCATTTTAATTTTCGAGTTCCTTACCACTATATATTATTTGGATTATTTGAAATATTTAGCCATTGTATGCAAGCGTCAGTTGTAGTAGTGAAACCGAACATCAATCGTGAAACATCGGGTATTTCCGTATTCCGTATCCGCCGTCTATTGCATAGCATAAAGGCCGATGCGAACATGTGTATTAAAGACATATAACACACGACAGAGCCGTGTCGGGAGGTGATAATCGGCCCGGAATTGTTAATTGCCCTTGGGCTAAAGCCCTCGGGCCATTATTCATTATTCTAAATATTCTGGGCTACGTTCAAAATCGTTAAACCATTTGATAACGTGTTCCCTTAATTCATCGTGTAATGTGTATGGTGTACAATTAGTGTCAAAAGAACCGGTACCGGTGTACCGCTATTATGACGGTGCGTCGATATTTTTGTTTTTAACGGTGCACCGATAAAATACATCGGTTCAGGAAAATAATCAAGCGTTTAACCGTGCCAGGAGTGCGGTTGGGATACGGATTGGTTTATAGCCCGTCACCCTTTTTGAACTCAATAAAGCTGAGACGGCGAGTTGCATTTTGTGATCCAAGGGACTTATGGACACAAGTAACACGAAATTATTGTTTTCTGTTGTCTGTCTTCTCATGACTGAGTCTACATATCCACGTTCTTGTGAAAGACAAAAATGACAGAATATCAAGAATACGGGGACTAAGTGACCTGGATGGATACATATAAAAGATCATAGACCGCGGCGAAGTGTTTCCAAAGTGACCCAAGTGATCCTTCAAACCATGAGTTTTCTAAAATGAACTGATTAAAATCTTAATAATAACTTTTGTATGTATGCATGATGTATAGATACGATATAGTCAACATGTCTCAGACAGCTTTCCATACAGTAGTTTATAATACATTTCTGCCCGCCTATATATGGACTCACATTCGTGTTTATTTAAAATGATTTTCTGATATTAATACTGCATTCTTACTTTATGCGAGTACACATGTTGTGGCACGCCTGTAATCACTATACCTCCACTTACATATGGTAGTTTATCTAGAATGCTTACAGCAGTTATTAAGATTCATATTACGATGATATTATGTAACTATTTGTACGATACCGTTAGATGAGATAATTGAGGTGTTTTATACAGTGTATAGCGTGTATGGGCATATATCTGCTTTGAGCATGGTAAATTGTAACCGAAACCATGGACCTGGACACGAATAGTATATCCGTGGTTTTAGTAACAGCTAACTACATCACATGTGCAGCATAGCCGCACTAAACCGCACCCACAAAGGAAGACTCTCATGCTATGAAACGTGTCTGATTTTAAACATTTTGTATTAAAACATGTAAAAATATTATAGAAACATGTGATTTTAATATTGATGGTATAGATAAAACTGTATAGGTAGAACCCTGTTTATGCATGACAAACCACACTATGTAATCTCGGCTATATAATATTGTTACTGAACTATATTGATCACAACCGCCACCAGTCTTAGTTGCTTATCTACTGCTGAGTATTCTAAATAACCCTACAGGTGTTTACCTACACATCAGCAGCCGTTTCGGCATTTAACCTGTATATTTATATATATTTTCTGTATTTGTTTTTCTTTTGGAACAGTATATATATGTTGTGTTCCTCAATTCCTATTGTTTGTACAATATAACCAGCTGCAGACTGTGTTGCTTTCTCATATGTATGTAAATATATTATCTCTCAATAATATGTGTTCATGTGCGCGCACGCGCGTGCGTGCGTGTGTGCGTGCGTGTGTATGTAACTTACGTGATATCGTGCATGAGAGTATGCGTATATGTGTATGTATGTGAGTGCGTCCACACGTACATGGCTGCTTGAATACGAGCTAGCGTGCGTGCGGATATTGCGTTAATATGAATGTATTATGTAGATTCTCAAAGGTACTATTGTACATTAGTCACAGATAAGGCACGAATGAGAAGGTTGTACTAGCTATTGAAGCTCGATCTATAGTAAAATCATAATTACCTTACTTGATTGTTTTTATGTGAGGAACACTTCGAAGCGATATGGGTATGAATACTTTTTTGTTTGAAATCAGTATTAGGTTTTGTTTTTGCTGTTTACAAAATGTCAAAATATTAATTGTCATTTTGTTCTTCGTCGAAAATTTTCTTATATGTCCATTAATTTTTTTTAAGGAAAGTGTTTTTATGATATGTAACAGTTTCTGAATTTAATCACGTCAACTAATTAACAACTATAAGTATGTTCTAAATTCTTTCACACTTACTTCTACGAAGTTTTTATGTACTGTTTTATAAAAATAATAATAATAATAATAAATAATATAATAATTATAATAATAATAATAATAATAATAATAATAATAATAATTATAATAATAATAATAGTAGTAATAATAATAATAATAATAATAATAATAATAATAATAATAATAATAATAATAATAATAATAATAATGATGATGATGATGATGATGATGATGATGATTGTTTTTGTTGCTGTTGTAGATATTATGCTATAGTTACTAAGGTTATAACTGATTTATTGTTTCTAAATAAGGCACACTTTCATTTGACAAGGGTAGCCTTCTCCATATTTTTTTTCTATTTTTTACTTCCTACCTCGAATATATAAAAAAATAATATATGAAATGAGAATATCCACAAACACCTTCCTTCATCTAACAACTTGAATGATTCTCAAATCGTTTCAAGTTGCCTTTATTATTTTTATATCCTTTCTTCTTTCAGACTTTTATTCCTTTACCTCTCTTCATCTCTGTTATGTCTGGGTCATTTTGCTCGTTTTGTCTCATCGGTCGCCCCTCTCTGGTGATTGTTATGACTTTGGAATTACATAATGTGTGTTGATTTAAATATGTACAGGGCGAGAATAGGAACATTCGCCCTTACTCAATCTAAGACTAAGGGACTTAAGTCTCTCACAAGTTTTGAACTATTGTCTTGGTTAGCTATAATCATAATGCAACATGGGGATATTGAATCCAATCCAGGCCCAATCCATACACTTAATTCGCCAGTCAATAACGAAAACACTTCTCATCAACATAATATGTCAATAGTTCACTACAATGTCCAGAGTTTTCTGCCAAAGAAAGAATTACTCTATGCAGAATTATTCAACTTTGATATATTAGCATTTACCGAGACCTGGTTAACAGACAATGTGTCAAACGATGATATATTCTTTGACAATTATTTAGTCCCATTTCGTAAAGACAGACCATTAGACGCTCATGGTGGTATTATTGTATATGTAAGCGATAAATTACACGCAATAAGAAGAACTGAACTTGAACCCAATAATATCGAATGCTTATGGATAGAAGTCTACATTAATAATAAAAAGATGCTTTATGGTACGTTTTACAGACCTCCAAATTCTCCTGAAGCTACATTAAATACTATTGAAGAGTCTATAGGCCTCGCTGTGGATACAGGAATACACGATATTATTATAATGGGAGATTTCAACCTTGATGTTCTTAAACCAAATACTAATAGGAAACTTATTAATCTAATGCAAAGATTTGACCTTTCGCAAACAATTGCAGAACCCACCCATTTTACAAAATATTCTTCATCTATTATTGACTTATTGTTTGTATCTAAACTCGCTACAATTGCTGCTAGCGGAGTTGGCGAACCTTTTCTTGATCAAAATATGAGATATCACTGTCCCATCTTCTGCCATATCAACATAAGCAAACCATTACCAAATTGCTCCAAACGTACTATTTGGATGTATAATCAGGGCGACTATGACCGTTTAAGACAAGAAGCGCGTAACACCGACTGGAACTCCCACTATGACAACGACATTGACACATATGCAAAAAATATATCAAACACAATAATTAAACTCGCTGAAAGCTCAATTCCAAGAAAAATTGTAACAATTCGCCCAACTGACCCCCCTTGGATGAAATCTGAAATACGTAAACTTATGCGAAAACGTAAACAACTATATGACAAAGCTAAAATTTCCAACACACTTGAGAATTGGTCAAACTATAAAAAACTTCGAAACGAAACAATAACAAAAATACGCAAATCCAAGCAGGAACAATTAAACAATCTATCTGAAAAGTTAAAGTCTAGTTCCTTATCAACCTCTGACTGGTGGAAACTCCTAAAATCATTTATTAAGCCAAATTGCACTTCATCTAGCATACCCCCACTTAAACATAATAACACTATATATACAGACGGTCTTGAAAAAGTTAATCTCTTAAATAATCATTTCACTTTACAAACACAACTTAATGACAAAAATATAGTCCTGCCAGATATATTGATAGATCAAAATAGACCAACATTAAGTGTTATCGTAATTTCACAAGCAGAAGTAAGAACAGCTCTACAACAGCTAAAGCTTGGCAAAGCGGCAGGGCCTGATATGATAAATAATAGAATTCTTAAAGAACTATCACTTGAGTTAACAGTTCCATTGACTAACCTTTTTAATCGTTCGCTTGAAATAAGCGAAGTCCCTTCCGATTGGAAGTTGGCCCATGTTTGTGCTATTTTAAAAAAAAATGACCCATCCGATATTTCGAACTATCGACCCATATCATTGTTGTCAACTATCGACAAACTAATGGAAAGAATAGTACATAAACATTTATTTCATTTTTTTAACCATAATAAAATTATAACACCCCTCCAATCTGGCTTTGTCCCCAATGACTCTACTACTAATCAACTTGTAGACATATACAATACTTTTTGCCAGGCCCTAGACGAAGGAAAGGAAGTACGTGCTGTGTTTTGTGATATATCAAAAGCCTTCGATAGGGTCTGGCATAGAGGACTTGTTCTTAAACTAAAGTCAGTTGGAATAACGGGTCCTCTATTAAATTGGATTACAAATTATCTCCAAGACAGAAAACAACGTGTTGTTATTCCTGGCCATATATCAGACACTACCTCAGTTGAGGCTGGAGTTCCGCAAGGATCAACGCTCGGGCCTCTTTTATTTTTAATCTACATTAATGACATTGTCTCCCAAATAAACTGTCAAATTAAATTGTTTGCAGATGATACTAGTTTATATATTTTAGTAGATACACCCGAAAATGCTGCTACAATGATCAATCGTGACTTAGCCACTATTAACCACTGGGCAAACACATGGCTAGTTACTTTTAATCCTATGAAACCGAATCAATGGTTATTTCGAGGAAAATTAACAAACCTGTTCACCCAAACCTAATAATGAATAACGTACCCATTAACGAAGTAAACACTCATAAACATTTAGGTCTAACTCTATCTTCAAATGGAACATGGCACGAACACTTTTATAGTATTAAAGAAAGGGCTTGGAAGAAAATTAATATTATGAGAAAATTAAAGTTTCAATTAGATCGAAAATCATTAGAAATAATGTATTTAACATTCATTAGACCCATCTTGGAATACGCAGATGTAGTCTGGGATAACTGTACCCAATACGAAGAACAAGAACTAGAATCCATTCAAACAGAAGCAGCTAGAATAGCAACTGGAACTACTAAACTAATCTCAATTCAAACACTTTATCAGGAAATTGGCTGGGAATGGTTAATACATAGACGTAAAAAACACAAATTGTCCTTATTTTATAAAATGACTCACAACCTTGCACCATCTCCTCTTACTGCTCTAGTCCCTGCAAACATCGGTAATACAGTTACGTACAACCTGCGAAATTCAAATGACAACCGTACATTACCATGTAATACCCAGCTTTTTTACAAATCTTTTCTTCCCTCTACAACAAGGGACTGGAACGAACTATCAATAGAAATAAAAAACTCAGAATCAATTACAGTTTTTAAGAATAAACTCAATAGCAACCGACTTATTACTCCAAAACACTATTATGCAGGGAAGAGATTATCACAGATCCAACACACTCGCCTAAGAACATACTGTAGTCCTCTTAATTATCTTCTATACACTAAAAACTTAATCAACAGCCCACTTTGTACATGTGGATTAATAGAAAACACAGATCATTACCTCTTCATTTGCTCTTTGTATACGGAGCAGAGAGACATTATGTTACAAAAAATACGAGAATTAAACATACAACCAACTGTAAATACACTTTTGTTTGGAGATCCCCTGTTATCCATTGAAATCAATACAAGCTTATTTCTAATAGTACAAGACTATATAATAGCATCAAAAAGATTCAAGTAGCGCATAAACCACTTAACAGTTAATATTTTCAAATCCTTTCAAATCTTAATTTTAACTAACATTTATCTGAACTTAGTTTCGATATATCTGTACATAACTGACCATACCATTAAGTCCCTCAATGGCTATTCCTATTCCTGTTGAGACGAACAGCAAAATTTCACCCATCTCTCTCCCTCTCTCTCTCTCTCTCTCTCTCTCTCTCTCTCTCTCTCTGTTTGTTACAATATGCAAAGTTTCTTGACATATTCTATTAAGAAATTTATATCTCTATATATAATATGAAGGAACATCTACAGATCCTTATACTATCATTCATTGATATATATATATATATATATAATTGTAATACTGTCACATATTTAATAGATTGATTTTGGGAGACAGATTCACAAAAGCTGTAAGCTTTCTTCTGAATCCCTTTCATAATTGTATACACATGTGTTAACTAATATGTGATATTTTCAATGTAATTGTATACTATTTGTGAATAAAATATGTTTAAACTACATATCCATGCATTGTATAATCCAGCAGATTGATCAGACAAAATGCCCATGTATGTTTTATATTTCAGTTTTACAACCAATTTCACAAGCCCGTATGGACATATGGTCAAATCTATCAATAGTGTTACTGCCGACCAATCGAACAAAGCATTCTGGTCTTTTACCAATAAAAGGAAAATGTTAACCGTGGGTGAGTTGACAATGTTTTACTATATTTGATTTATGTGCATTCTTTTTGTATAGCTGAGTATGTTTTTGATATACACATGTATATGGAGTCGCTTATGTTACAGACTATTATGGTGGGGTTACTTTTTATTGATACTGTCTGGTTTTATGATGTGACACCTGGAAGAAGAGCGAGGTTGTGTGGACTCGTTAACCAGTCTCAAGCTTCCCATTTTGCTACTCCCCGATGAAAAAGTCCCAGATATCTGCCAAATCAGGTCTTTTTACCCCCATGGAAAAGCAGGGAAGCCCATGCTTTTCCCACAAGTCATAGCTAGTGAACGCTAATGAAACCATTGCATCATTTAAACTTTACCTGAAGCAACTGACCAATCAACGTGCTCAGATGTTATTGCTATGTAACAGACCCAATCAGAGAGAGCTGGGTTCGTTATACAGACTAGTTCAAAAGCGACGACCTATCTTGTAACTTCTGTATGTTTTATTAGCATTTTTTAATGGTGAGTATTTAGGTTACTTTTTCTTGTTTCTTGAAATACTCTTACCTTTCCTAGTGAGCATGTGTTGTTTCTTTTATTTTTATAAACGGATACAGCATGAGCACACTTTGATTGACGTCACAGTTTAGTAAGCGTTCAATTGCTATGAATTGTGGGACAGGCATAGAATTCTCTGTTTTCAATTGGGGTTAATAGACCTGACTCGGGAGATATCAGGTTCTGGGACAGACTAATACAGTTGTAAGGAAATATATGCATAAATTACTGATTTGTGAGCTAACGCTGATGTCATATCTAACAAGCTGAAGCTAATAATTAAAATATCGGATGTCGAGGACAACATACTTTGCATTACTCGGGAGGGAGTTTATTTCAATGGAAAGTGAAAACATAAAAGCGATTGATATCCGAGTTCATATTTTATATACTTGCTAGGAAGTTGCTACCGAGACGTGCTTTCCTTGCAAAATACTTTTTCCAATAGTTAAGTGCCGCGTGATGAATGATATGAATACAGAGTTCCTCGTGTACCTTAGTGACTGGGGAAAAGGCGACTTTCGGTACATCCCTAAAGCAGGTTTAAGTCCTTAGTGGTGTTATATATATATTTTGCTACTGACTGTAACATCAAAGCAGTTGTGACACCTATTCTGAACAAGTTTAAGTCAGAAGCACAGGGGTATGGCGCCTAGCAACTAGCAAATACCCCCTCAACACACACACAAAATAAAAATAAAAATAAAAAATAAAATAAATTTAAAAAAACTCTATATGCCCAATAATTGAAAAAAAATATATAAAAAAAATAAACGAATATAGAAATAGGGAAAAGGGATAGAATTCGATCCTCTCTCAAGTTTGTGTCAATCCACACTTGATTAAGAAACGGCTTAAAAAATATATTAAATAGTGTTACATTATCGTTTAAACAATACTGTTAGAAAGACAATACATTTCTCTTTCCAACCATATATAATAAAGTGTACTTATATAACAGTAATCGGTGAGGATCGGCTAAAATGTCAGATTCTCCCAAATTTTATCAGA
This sequence comes from Panopea generosa, assembly GCA_029582155.1. Classification (NCBI taxonomy): domain Eukaryota; kingdom Metazoa; phylum Mollusca; class Bivalvia; order Adapedonta; family Hiatellidae; genus Panopea; species Panopea generosa. Next base: position 59,535,495 of record CM055902.1, read on the forward strand.
TCGGAAACGATGTCGTTCAGGCACACGACTGCATAGCATGGCTTTCCATTTTCTATTTTGTGTATTTTAAACAGTTTCTTGATCGAGTGTGGATTGACACGAAGTTGAGAGAGTGTTGAGTTCTACCCCATTTCTATATTCGTAAAAAAATATTCATTTTTTCAATTGTTAGGCATACAGAGAGTTTTTATTTTTTATTGTTGTTTTTTTTTTTGGAGGGGGGGGGGGGGCGTGTTGAATGATAACGTATTTGCTAGGCCCGTACCGCTGTGGTCCAAAGCAGTGCTTTTTGCTACTTACAGTATCAAATCAAAGTGGTTACACCTATTATCATTTTTTTTTCAAAGCAATGAACCCAATTATCACATTTAATTTATGTATGTCAGAATGTATATTTTTGTTCATGCTTTTGTGCTGGACGTGTCCTTTGAATGCTGTATCTCATGTCGCACATTTATAATGTTTTATATTTCTTACTGTTTTGTTTTTCAGGAGTCAGTACGTATTATCCCAAACCATGTGACGAAATTGCCTTGACATATACACCATACTAAAGACCTCTCTGGACCATCATATGTGCCACCTGTGCTTTTGATCGATTGACGTAGCTACTATCCACGATGCTTACCTGTTTCCAAGCAAGAAAAGATAGCGTCACAAAATTGTGTATAATAAAACATTTATTTTTAAAGTGTTTTTTTTTTTATCAATTATAAATGGCAATGTATATTACATATATTACCATTATCAATATGATATAAATACTTCTTATGTTAAACTAATTACACAATATATAATATAAATAAAAATATTTTTTGTAATATATATTGTCTTTTGTTTGTTAATAAATACGAATATGAAAGTAATGCATTTTTTTATATACCGAGTTCGAGTTGTTTCTTGTTTTGTAGGTGCACTGGATATTTGTCCTCATCCCCATTTACCCTTGGTTATTATTAGCTCGCCGGGGAGAATGTCAAGGAGAGCTATTGCAATGATCCTGGCGTCGTCGTCGGCGTCGTCTGTAGACACACAGGTCAAAAATTTTGCGTTTAGTTGCGTTTTAGTTTTGGTGTTTGCCTCCAATCTCAATATTTGCATTGGTGGTGAGTTTTATCCCATAGGCGAGCTTTGTTGTCTTCTAACAACTCTTGTTTTTTGTTGCCATGTTTTTTTTTAAATGTATCTAGTTAGTTTTTTTTTTTTTTCTTTTTCAAATATTAAATATAATCCTCATATATGTGTGTTTTACATCAACATGCAACGGTGGTCTAGCGGTAAAGCCCCTGTTTAACATGCGGAATGTCTTGGTGTGGGTTCATCCCCGATCGGGCGACATCAAATACTTTAAAATTGCTACTAGACGCTTCCTCGCTTGACACTTATCGTTTAGAGGATAGTTCTAGACAGTGTCGATGAAGGCCGTGGGTTCAAGCCCCGCTAGACATTGTCGATGAAGGGCGTGGGTTCAAGCCCCGCACGGTCCTTACATTTTATATGAGAAATATATTCATTTTTCTGATTTAAACATATTTTATTATTTTATTGCCAAATGTGTATAAGTACATTGCAATTGGGTCGGGCCACAAGTGATACCACATTAGTTACGGCCTTTCCCTAAAATTGAGTTTACAAATAACATGAATATGGCTAAACATATATAATAACATATATTAACATCGAGTTGAGTTAACTGTTAACTAATGTTGCCTTTCACAGACATACATGCACGCACGCACGCACGCACGCACGCACACACGCACTCACTCACACACAATCGCATTACCACCCACACATTCAAAAGATAGAGAGAAAAGGGAAAAAAGGAGATGATATGAGAGAGAGAGAGAGAGAGATAGAGAGAGAGAATTGTTATGTAAGTAAGTGCTCGATTTCGGAGTCGGAAAAACAAAGTATTGTGGGTGAAGTAAATGTGGTTTAAGTTCAGTTTAAACTTGCAAAAATTAAAGTTCACATACTCGAAGCGATAAGACGCGGCAATAAACCCTTGAACTGATCTGAACATATGCACATTTTCCTCGTGAGATAAGTTTGCACTTCCGCAAAGCAACAACTCTAAAGTAATAATACCGTTATTTTGTAGAGATGTAAACAATTGTTGACGTTGAGCAGTATAGTTACTACAATCAAAGAAAAAATGATACGCATTTTCACAAGCATTTCCACAACTACAACTAGGTTCATTTACAATATTAACTCTAAACAAATCATAATTAAGTGAACTGCATTGATACCTTAAGCCTGTATGTATAATATTTAAGTTTTTTTTGCCGTGATTGTAATAATCAGGTAATGAAAATAACGAGTTATTATCATTTGTTATAGCTGTTTTGAACTGTGCCAATGATGATAATTTTCGAACATTAAGATCTAAATTATTCCATGTTCTTATAGTTGACGGCACAAAGGATTTATTCGATAATGTTAATCTGTTATTTGCTAGTATATAGTCTCCAGAGTTACGGAGACGATACTGTGATATATTCATTCTGAGGTCTTCCTCCACCATATAACCTGGATGTGCCATAAATCACATGCATGTGTTGATAATGGCTTTTACGCTCCATTAAAAATATGTGAACAGTAAATTATCTATCGAATGGTGTATGAAAGTGTGGTATATCCCTTGTATACCTAATACCGCGATATACCTATTACCGCGAATGCACGTATAACAACAATCGTGGAAGACATGCGCAAAGCTCCAACTTCCGTTAGCGTTTGCATTTGTTCGCATTTCGTATCGACAACTGTTTATTACTCAGCATACTTGAGTAACCTTATTACTGTATTGATACCATTCTTTACATGGTTGAATTTTTTTTAGACTCGCGGTATTAGGTATGACCAGTATAATATAAATATGACCTTTGAAACATTGTAATCCCTTTAAAAACCTGGTGGTATTTACGATCATTAGTAAACCATGATAAAACATCAAAATTATCAAATATTTAAAAGCGTTTATTATCTGATTTTTTTTTGCAATGTAATTTTATCAAGTATGTTATATACATTTAAAATTAGAGGAAGAAGTTTTTATTGCAAATAAATAAAAATCAAAGACCTGGAGGATGACAAGATGTTACCCTAAGCAACGACATATCAAACAAATTGACTGATAACAATGTCGTGCTATTTCTTTCAAAAACGCATACAAAATTATGTTTTATATTAACTTGGACAATTGTGTCCCAAGAAATTAAACATAGAATTATTGATTTGAATATCTCAAATTGACAATATGCAGAATAAACATGCATAGGACAGGAGGTACTTATTTTGTTTTTGTTTCCATAATAAAAAGAGTCCTATATCATGCATGTATACATGAATGTCCAAACTCTATCAGAAATTCATGAAAATATTTCAAATCTGCACCACAGGTCATAATTATTGAACTAGTTGAAACTCATATTGATGTTCAACTGTTCATAAAATGTCGCTAATTATAGTTTAACATCTAGTTATTAAAAACAAATCATTATCTCTTAGTTATACCAGAAAAGTACTAAATATATTGTTAAGGCTTACATGAGAAGAAGTACATTATATAACTAATGACTTTCCAAACAGCCATAATTAATATGTTGTTATGTAATTACCTTGTATATATTATTTAATTTTTTTATTATATTTAATTACAAGCATAATTCCATGTGAAATAATATAATTATTTATTTGTATAGGTGACTTATAGGTCCATTGGGCCAGGTGTGTTGTTAAATTTATATATATGCATATCATTTTACATGTACACATGTCACTATAATAAAATATTTACTTACTTACTTACTTAGTTATACCAGTGGCTTAATTACAGAGGCTTGTTAATACAATATACACACCTGAAATGATGGGTGACACCTTTATCAACTCTTTGTCTGAATTTAATACTTTTGGAACCAAAGACTGGCGACTTTTTCCAGTTATTAATTATTTAATTTTTTTTCTGAATTTAAATTATTACTTGCTGAAAATGAAAAATGTAGTAATTTTACCAATTTTTTAAATTTGTTTAACACCCCCAATCTAGAAAAAAACAATAACAAAAAATCGGTAGAGTACTTGATTTAGCAAATACATTTTAACAACACACAATAGAAATAATAAAAATGAAAATGATGAAGCAATATCTCCATTGATGTCATGGTGGGGAAGCAAATAATGCAAAGTCAATGTCATCGCAAATGAGCTATCCACGCTAAGAATGGAAAAAACGCGTCGATTCAGATTAGAAACGTTCTGTAATTTTTTAATATTTAAATAATTGTTGAAACCTCTTTAATTTAGTTGACGGTATTATGTGGCGTTTGTCTGTCTAATGTTTCACCTCCAAGGACGCGACATTTACGACATTTCATCGAACGTTAACAAATCAAAGATTTAGTTTGGAAGTTCTCCTTCAAGTTCTTAGTGGGGAAATTCCCATTACATTCATTTCCTTTTTTCTCTATGAAATCGCGGCGAATGTTCTATTTCAAAAAAAATCTACACAATTTTATAATAACGAGTGTCACTGATGTTTTTTCCCGAGTCAAGTTTTAAATAGTTTGATAGAAAAAAGTGAAAATTACTTTCTTAACTTTTTGCGTTTTCAAGAGAAAAATAAGTTTTGGGCATAAATTTTAATAGATAACAAGTGGCCGGGTACGGTGCGCTTTACCGCATGTCAATTGTTGAAATATTAAGAAATTTACAGAACTGTTCTTACTTGAATCGACGCTATGTTTTCCTTTTTTGAGTGTGGGCAGCTCATTTGTAATGACTTTTCATGACGTTGCATTAATTGCTTCCCAACCGCGGAACATTTCATATAACTATTTAAAGAACATTTTCTTATTTCTTGCTTTAAAAACTGGCTAACAATGAGAAAATGTTTGCAAAACTAACTGTAAACTTAAAAATAATCATTTTCTTTAAAAAGTATACATTCACTTTGTCAACAGTTTACACACTGAACAGAAAATAAATCTCTTGGATGACACATGACCCCTATTTTTCTCGTCATATTTTTTTAAACTTATTTGGTAATGTAGAGGTTGACAAACAATAAAATGTAAGTCTCTCTATGAATGACATGCATGCAAACGTTTTTTGTTTACTATAGAATAAAGAACAAAAGTCTACCCCATCATCTCTCTGTCCGGAGTATTCAGGGTGATAATAGTGTAGTGAGTTCTGAAGGGTGCAGGACGAAGCGTACCACTGTCTTTCCGTACCACTGCCTTTACGTACCATTTCAGGACGAAACGTACCACATATAGATAATTTAGTAGTAAATACCTGGTGGGACGCTCGATAATACGTTGTCAACTAGGTGTGAATAACAAGTATCATTTGCTCAAATCAGTGGTAAATTAAAGCAAACTGACAAAAAGAAAGTAGTAATGGGTATTATCAGGTTAATTAATCCCGATTAATTGTAAAAGCAGTACAATATAGTAATTGTAAGTTAGGTTATAAAGAACGAGAAAACATATAGATCACTTTCTTTTTTGTATAAGCATTTTATTTTTTTCGCATAAAATAAGCACAAACATACATACATACATTTTTTTCTTTATTCATTCATAATAAAAATCATAACTCATCGATCAGTATAAGCACATTTCATATAAAGCACATAATTATAATTAATAGCCAAACATACATTTTTTTCTTCATTCACTATTAAAATTTCAATATTTACAACAATTTCATATATCATAACACGTCAATCAGTATAAGTACATTTAACATTTATTGAAGCTGTGACATGTAGTGTCTGTGATGTCAGCGGCAATTGTGTCTGTTGATTCTGATCTACATTCTCCACAAGACCATTCCAGATTGATCTGCCCCCTCTACAACTGACGATACTGAGCATGTGTGATCCCTGCAATAGAATATAAATAAATAATTAACACATGTCTTCGAAACTATACTAGACCTATTCAAAATTTAATTTATTATTATTCTCGCTTTATTTTCGCTATATTGTAGTACTTATCGATGCAAATTAGACAAGATGAACATTAGATAAAAAAAAATAACATAATACACATTTGAACAGTTTAACAAACAATACATTAATATTATTAAATTATCCCTATATAATCTATATGTGGTACGCTTCGTCCTAGAAACTGGTAGGCTTCGTCCTGGTACGGTAAGGCAGTGGTACGCTTCGTCCGACATTCGTTCTGAACACAGTTATCTAACTGCGTGGGTACAGAAAACAGCTGTTGTAAAAAATACTTTCTGAAAGAGTCCCTATACCAGCGCAGACAATGTTTTAATAGGAATGGATGTCTATATAGTGATGTGTTGAGTGTGAAAAAAAACGACTTTTAATTAATAATAATAATATGCTTATATTTCCTCCATATGCAGTGACGTAATACATGAGGTTAGGGCAAACAACAAAACATATATACTGGTTCAAACAAATGTATACAATAAGTAGATTTACTTGCATTTGGCTATGCAACATTGATTTTTTTTTTATCTTATTGTTTAATTATGTGATGTTATATTTTATAATACTGAACTACTATGAATTTTTATTAACACGTTCCCTTGCTGATAAAAATAGTCATATAGATCTATCCGGCTGCCGATTTGATAGACACAAACAAGGAAATGATAAGGGAGAGCACTCCAATGATATAAACAAAGGATTCTTGAATGCTGATGATTATACGGATTTAAAACGTGAATTTATTCGGTGAGAAATACAATTAAGGTAAATTGGTGGTTCAAGTATTATATTTCTTATCAGCTTGTAGAAATTCAATAGGATAAGTTCTTCAGTTTGAAACACAATCCGACCAAGCAACAATTTTCTTCTTGTTCCTAGCTCCAATATGCCAGTCAATTATATTACTTTAAAGTAAAAGTAAAGTAGCCAATTACAAGTATCTATTTCAATGGTAATCAGGTAATGCCTAGTGAACACTCAGTAGTCAAACTCACAAGCCCACGTATTAAGTGAACACTGTACGTATCATTCCAAAAGATTATCATTATTTGATCATTCTAACAGTTATCATATCTATATGATTAATAATAATTACATGTATATGAACACATAATGTAGAATAAACGGATTCGACTAAACCACGTCTCAAATTCTACACAAAATAAGGTAAACAATAATTCACTGCAGCCTACTGCTACTACAAACCTAAATCTTTACAACCAGATAGTTGACGTTCTGCGATATTAACAATATATAAACAACAAACGTACAATGATCTAGATAAAACGTGCTCCAATGCATACCCAGATTCAATTTTTCCACTTAATTAATTAAATTGGAACGTAAACATTACAAAAAAATATCAGAGACCTTGTCTGTGATATATTTGACCAAATTCCACTCATATTCTAAGTAAAAACTCTATTGATGTTTCGACAAAAGCTAACAACATACCTATCTACATAAATATGTCTCCAGCGGCAGCTGAAAACATATTGTAATTCTTTATAATTGTCATTTTTATGCCATCGAGGGCTGTTAGACGATCAGTTAACCTTACCACTGTTTCCCGAAATTAACCAGTACTCGAGCACACCCCATCTCCACAAGTAACAGATAACTTTCCCACTTGAATCAGTTGTGAGAGACGAATGATAATGAGACACAATGTCGTAGATCAATCATCATGGAGTCTGTTGCTCATTGTATATGAATGAAACTAAATGAATGTGTGTTCACTCATCATCAATGGACCACACAGAGACAAGAACCATAACTCTGAATTTTATTTTGGCAGAGTTATGGCCCTTTTAGACTTAATTTTTCATCTGTAGACACCCAGGTTAAACTTTTGCGTTTAGTTGTGTTTAAGTTTTGGTGTTTGCCTCCAATATCAATCTTTGCATGGGTGGTGAGTTTGATCCCATTGGTGAGCTTTGTTGTTTTCAGACAACTCTTGTTGTAATTAGATATGACCACTTATTTATAAACAATTACTAAACACATAGAGTAGCATCATTTGTATTAAATATTAATAAACAATGATCAGAATGGAATCCTATGTGTTGGATAAATAAAATATCATTATATAATACAAAGTTTGAAATGCTGTACACAGGAAACAGTGCATTTAACCATTATAAAAATTTTTTTTCTGTGGAGCCCATGGTCAGTAAAAGAGCATTGAATAGATGGTCATTGGTGCGATCCTCCCCCACAGCAATGTGTGATGTCCTTGAGCAAGACACTTTTTCCGCATATGCTTAGTTCTGGTTCTACCCAGGAAGACTTTGAGCGTGATTTGTCTAAGTTGCAAGAACTTGTTTCACAATCAAAGTAAAATAAACTATATTATTATCTGTCTTATGTAGAAATATATTACTGTTAAGCACAAACAATGCATTTAGTGTATGAAAAGTTGAAAACTAAAAACCTTTTAATTCATTGGAGCAGCCAAAGAACAGAATTTGTTTTAATAAGGCCATCCTTAAAAAAACTGTATGTTTGCTGTGCTCTGACTAGTATTTTTCATGGGGGTAGGTATGTAGCTTATTTTTTTTTTTGCTCAATTTTGATTTTGCATTGTCATTTTAAAGAAAAATGGACAGAAATCATGAAAAAAAGTTTAATGCTTTGAAAGTCAATAAAAAAGTTTGGGTAGCTGTAATTTTGAGTGAGAAGATAGAAGCACAGCAAATAATTTATTTTTTAAGGATGGCCTAATGCTTTTTATGATATATGGCCACAGAAAGGCCATTTTTATGTACCACACTATTTAGCTAACATTGTTTTTGTATGGAACATAGCAGCTCTCAGAACAAGGAAACATTGGACTCAGTATGATATAATTTACCAAACTGATATAATTATTTCTATGAATAGGGTAAGAACACATTACAGAATAATCAGAAACAATGGTGAACACGCCAATACCACACAGCCTGAAGTCTGAGGCAAAGAAAGCAGCTAAGATATTGAGAGATTTTACAGTTCCTACCGCCAAAATGGGACCAGATAAACTTATTCCAGGTATCAAATATTTTGATATATACAAACTCTAAAATTTTAATGATTTCTGCTTGCAATATAACTGATCAAAAGTTATATTTGTTGTGCATGGTTATAATCACCAATTTCAAATTTGCAAAAGACTTTCGATAAAAGAAGAACAGAAAACCTGTGTAGGCATAAGAGAGTCCACAGGTGCTAGACACGTTGATTGGACTCCCATGGGATGACCCCCGCCAGACCCCCACCCTCAATCTACAACCCTGAAAACCCACAAAATGGCACAAAAATATCTTAAACACTTACAAATAACAACAATTCAAACAGTAAATAACTTTTTTTTGAGTCCAGCAATTTTTCATTTTTCGTTCCTTTATAAAGGTCACCCCATGGGAGTCCAATCAACGTGTCTAGCACCTGTTAGAGAGTCATAATGCAAAAGGCTCCTTAGCAGTAAGAGTAAGATGAAGAAACTGACCTAAGTATTTCTTTGGTTTTAAGCATTCATTTAAAAATGTTGGAAAGAGGCAGACAAGTGGTTTTTATTTGAAATTTCTAGCCCTGCTTAGGACAGATGCCTCTCAGTTTAGGCAAAGGGCAAAATACGCTCAGGCGGCTCTGTAAGGCAAGAGGCCCTCAGAATATTCATAAAGCAGAAGGCATACATGTGTGTTAAAGACCTAGCGAAAAATACTCTCAGTACCATATTATATGGTAAAAGGTTCTCATTATATATGCATGAAACAGAAGTTAGTTGTTAATGATATGGGCGAAAGACTCTCAGATGGTCTCTCTGTAGAGGCCTAGGGAAGAATGAATTTGATAGGAGTGGGGGTGGGGCATTGCTAAAATAATTCAGCAAGACAGAAGGACCATCACTAGTGGAATAAGGCGAAAGGAATATGATTTGGTAGAAGCATACTTCTGATAGAGCTGAAATACCTCTATAGAGGCATAAGGCATATGTAGATGCATATGAAAAAAACTTAGTAGGACAGAATGAGATACCATTCAGATGGACACCGGGCAGAAGACTCAGTAGTGTAAAACCTATTTGGAAGATACAGAGTGTAAAATATATGAGTATTATAGAATGTCGTCAATCAGTAGAGCAGAAGACATATAAGGCATTTGGTCTAGATGTATGTGGGGCAGAGGAAAATATCTATTTAGGATCCTTGATGGACCTGTGGAAAAAATATATTTGGTAATGGTGCAGAGCAAACAGCTCTCTGTAGGTGAGATGTACCTGTAACACAGAAAGCTGTCAAGAAGGCAATTTGTGATCAATAGAAGTGTTCATATACGACATATTGCACGTCTCTAAGGAGCCTTTTTATTTTGTGTCTCCCAAGACCGAAAATGAACATCAAATCATATATCCAAATAATAAAAAGCTGTCCATCAACACCTGATTTAAACAGGCTAGAGGCGTATGTAAGAAATTTTATATTTATATTCAAATGATTTTGTATGTGTATATTACAGCTGGAATATTCATGAAGGCTAAAGGTCTGGCTATCTTGACAGTGGTGAAGGCGGGGTTCCTGGTGACAGCCCGTGGGGGAAGTGGCATTGTGATCGCAAAAGTAGGCGACGGCATTGACTCAAGTTTGTAACCATTTTTGTTGTGTCACCTTCTTATTTGCTGTATTCTTGAAATAAAATATTGTATAGTGTTTTATTTAGTTAAAACTTATCTATTTTACTTCAATTGTGAAACAAGTTATTACAGCTTTTACAAATCACCCTCCAAGTCGTCCTGGGTAGAACGAGTACTAAGCACATGTAAATATTGTGTCTTGTTCAAGGGCCACACACAGCCACGGCAGAGATTAAGTATTTGTACATGTATTGTGTTTGATTGCCAATGGAATTTAAGTAGCAAATGAATTAAACTTTCAAAAACAAAATCAGATGTTTCTCATAATAAAAAACAGATGATAATTATGTGATTTAAATATTTAAATGTATGATACGGTGCAGCAATACAGTGTACAGGGTGTTGGCTGCTCCGGAGGTCATGCGTTCGATCATCAGAGGTGCTACCGACTGAGTTATTATTAGAAAACAAAATTTTTATTTTTAATTCTTTGTTCAGTGTTGGCATGATTCTTTCTTATGGTTTTGGTCTTTATTGATTCCTGCTAGTGATGAAAGTTATTTAACCCTTTTCTCCATAGATACGCGTTTTCGCTGCACCAATCACAGAAGGCCTTTGAAAACAGTGCAGGAAGAGTTCAGATTGCTTGTAACGAGCAATCTGAACACTTCCTGCACTGTTTTCCACTCTGTCAGTTAATATAAACATAATTCACCCATTGTTGATATGTGGTGAATTAATGCTTTCAATTTGCAAGAGTCGAAGAAAATGCTTATGGAGCAAAGGGTTAATTGTGCGGGACTCATTTCTTTTTCAATCATTCTGTTTGGTTGGTGCCTCATACTTAAACACAGTCTTGTACATGGAAGCCACTTTATTTGGTGCTTTAATTTTTTTTAATGGATTTATTTTTCAGAATGGTCAGCACCTTCAGCTATAGGCATAGCTGGACTTGGTGGAGGGTTTGAAATAGGAGCAGAGGTGAGTTTTTTGTAAAAATGTACATGCAGGATGAAAATACTGTGGGTTTTTTTCCGTCACAATTTGAAAAGTGGAGGGTCATTTATTCCACATATGATGAAACTTTATTGACAGAATTTTAAGGGATAGTTGATTAAAAAGAGTGACAAAAACACAAATATGTGGGTCAAGGAAAACCCTGAAAATAGTATAAAAAAAACAACATCGTGTCATATACTATGTCATTCTGAGGTATTTTAATTTCATATTTACATAATTTAGATATATTATTACATGAATAAAGTGGACCTGACCTAAGAACAGGTATTGCTCCTCCCACTGGCCACGTAGCATTGTTTGTCAAAGTAAATACAGTGTCGTGTTTGTACTTAGATGTCAGCTTGTCTAAGGAAATAGCAGAGTAGCAACCAGTATCAATCGGTAATTGGATTATCGACTTGTTTGATTGACAGCCCATTTCAGGTCAATTTACATGTATACATTTCATATCTGACATCATCTTCATGTTCACCTTTGTCATTATTTTCTCATTTGCATCCCTAGTCTTCACTTAGTATAGCCCTGATGTATAACGATATTCATTTGGTCGGTCGCTTGGTTGGTCAGTTGATCGATCAGTCATCCTATATGGATATGATAACCAGTATTCACCACTTTGCAACAACACCTTATATATGCTGAGCCTAATAGGGACAGGAATTTATAAATGTGTTATAAACTAGTTTGACAATAATTCATAATCATGTGATACATATAAAAGTATATCTTATGTATATAGGTCACAGACTTTGTTATAATTCTGAACAAGAGGTCGGCCGTTGATGCCTTTTCCAAGGGAGGTAACTTGACACTCGGTGGTAACTTCACCATTGCTGCAGGTCCACTGGGGAGGAACTTGGAGGCAGACGTTGCTCTACGTAGTACGGCCGCCATATATACATATTCCAAGACCAGAGGTCTATTTGCCGGAATCTCAGTGGAAGGTAGTGGCCTAATTGAAAGAAAAGATGCAAATAAAAAGTATGTAAATGTCAGGGAATGTGATGTTTTCCTAAAAGGGATTATATTGGCATATTACCGTCAATTCCCTTTCCTAAATACACACGTCCAGTATGAAGAGACACTTAGAGATATATGCGTCTAAAGTGTCTAATTGCATAACCTCTTTATTACAAACATCGGGTTTCTGAAGCCACATTTTTGTTTTTGTTTACATTTGCCATTTTCAACAAACCGCTTTCGGATTTCAGATCAATCATCGCATAACATCGTGAAGACTCGTTCCCGATCTCGTTTTCGAGGCTTTGTAAGTTTATGGAGTTCAATGTAAACATTGCGCAATACTTTATTGCGGGACGTATTAAAGTTTTGGCCAATATTCAATTACTGTTAATTTGATAACTTTCAAGAAAATAAAGGTCATACGTCAATACATAAACATTATTTTGTGCACACTGCATACAGGAAAAGTCTGGATTAACAGCGTGTTTGTATTACTTGCCAATATAATCCCTTTAAATGCTACATTTATTGAGAAAGAAATTTCCATTAATTTTCAGTGATTTTCTGTGTTCTTTTTTAATATGTATTCATTTGAAACTAGCTAGTTTTCTGGACATTCTTAATTTAATTGCTAACATTGATTTAAGATAGTAATACATGTTCTTGGAAATTAATGTATCATGTACATGTACATGTACTTATATTAACAATTTTATTTTGCTGTCACGTTGGTATCAAAACTGCCATTGTTAAGCTATAAGAAATAGTCTTTATTGTTTTACACTATAAACATGTACATGTATGTATAAGCAGTTGACCCAATTAAGCAAGCACCTGTGTTAAGCAGTCTTATTTTATTATCTCTTTCGATTGTGTTAATGTAAATCAACCTGAAATAAGTGACCACTTACATTTAAAGACAGGTGTAAATGAATCTCAAATAAGCAAGTACCTACCTTTAGAGATCTGTGTAATCATAAATGGACCTGAAATAAGCAATCACATACCCATACAGACATGGGTTAATGTAAATGAACCTGAAATAACTAACCACCTGCCTTAAGAGACAGATGTTTTTTTGTAAGTGAACATGAAATGAGCAACCACCTACATTTGGAGACAGGTGTTTATATAAATAAACCTGAAATAAATGATCACCTGCCTTTAGAGACTGGTGTTTTTGTAAATGAACCTGAAATAAATGACCACCTACCTTTAGAGACAACCTCTGCAATCTTCCTTGACTAATTGCTTCAGAAACCTGTTGGACATAATTATATATTGATTTGAATCAGATTCTATGGGCAAGATATCAGGGCTTTTGAGATTCTACGTGGTGATGTTCAGCAGCCCCCTGAGTGCGTCTGTCTGTATGACATGCTGGACAGCCACAGGAAGAAAGCTGAAAAAGAAATGATAAGAATGGCCAAAACAGAGGCGTTAAAACATGCATCAGCCCAATCAGAGAAACTTGGGATATCAGATAAACTGGGTGTAAGTAAACCTTCATAAGATAGAGGAAATGTTTGCTTAATATTATAGTAAACTATTTATTAGTGAGAACTTTATTTTTGCTATTATTCGCGAGTTTTATCCCTCATGTTTACTCTCCGAATGTTTACTACCAGTATATCCAAAATCCTGCCAGTCCAATGAAGACGTATTTCAAATGATTATAAATTGTATCAAGACCTTATGTGGTAGATTAACCCAAAGTTACATGTTACATAGTTTATAAACCATTTTTAGTATTTTTGATTTTCGAATGTTGCAAATTCAACATTTCGCGAAAAAATAAAATTGGACAAATCAGAGTAAGTTCGTGAAATACAGTATACTTGGCAAAATGAATCTGCTCAATCAGAGAAACATTTGAACTGGTGTAGCGAGTCGTCTAGGGGTAGAACATCGGACCCAGGGTGGGAGTAGGAGGGTCATGGGTGTGATTCACCGTCGGGACTGTGTGTGGTGTCCTTGAGCCAGACATTTTTATCTGCATATGTTTAGTACTGCTTCTCCTCAGGAAGGCTCCAAGCATGATATGTCTAAGTTGTAATAACTTGTTTCACAATCGATGTAAAATGAATTAATTTAAATCAACTGCCAAGTCTGAAAAAAAAATTCTGTGCTTCTGCAAAGGATTAAAAATCACAAAGGCAGGAAGTTTGAATGAAAATGTAGAGAAAGTTTAATTTTTCACTATAGGTCTGTTTGCACCCTTGTGAACTTTATTACTCTTGATAGTTACGTTTTATTTATATTTATGGACAGTTTGACACATATATAATTATATAGGTTACATAATGTTTGAAATATAGACTTTAAGTAAAATAACTACAATGTATAAACTTTCTGTTATGCATTCTGTATTTAAAATATGAAAAATTCCCATATAAAATATGTTTGTTAAAAGAGTTATGAAGCAAAAGTGATTTATTTTATTTTTATATGAGATTTTGTACATCTGTTTACTTCAGAGCTTTACGCCATCTTTCATGAAATCGAAAAAAAAGAAATCCAGCGACAAGGGAGGTCACTCTCCAGGTCAGGATTATGACTATGACTCTGACAGTCCGGAACCTTCACCTCAGCCGAGTAGACACGTTACGCGGATATCAAAGTCGACAAAAACTGTTACGAAGAAGTCTAAATCATCGTCAGCAGTTTCAGCATCATCAGCAACAACATCTACAGTGGCAAAGTCTAATCGGTCACAAGTTGGCAGACGCAATATGCATTCCCAACAGCCAACTGAAGTACGCACAACCAGACCCAGATCTGCATCAGGTATTACAAGATTTATCTCCCATGCAAACAATCTTAGAAAATGGGGATTGTATGCATGTATATTACATAAATGCCTCTTTTCTGGTGGATTTATTTTTTTGCTTATAATATCAGTTGCATCTACCTGACAGGGATATTCCAGTCACATTGATTGGTGTGATAATCTTAGAAATCCAATCCTTAGGTCAAGAGATGTTCAAGGAATGAAGAAGCTCTATTTATCTATCTTTAACCCTTTACTTCATATAGACGCCTTTGGACACCTCTAATATAGAAGGCTTTGGACACCTCTAATATAGACGCCTTTGGACACCTAATATAGAAGGCTTTTGAATTATTGGGTGAATTATGTTTATATTAACTGACAGAGTGGAAAACAGTGCAGGAAGTGTTCAGATTGCGCCTTTGGACACCTAATATAGAAGGCTTTTGAATTATTGGGTGAATTATGTTTATATTAACTGACAGAGTGGAAAACAGTGCAGGAAGTGTTCAGATTGCTCGTTACGAGCAATCTGAAATCTTCTTGCACTGTTTTCAAAGGCCTTCTGTGATTGGTGCAGGAAAACGCGTATCTACGGAGTAAAGGGTTAACCCTCAGCTGATACAGCCTTTTATAACATAAATTAAGATGCAGTAGTGTAATAAATCCATGACATGTTTTAGATATTAACCTAGTGTAGTATCACTTCTGATACATCGTTTGATGTTTTCTGTTTATTTTCGAGTCTCATACGTAAAATACAGAACTATTTTCCAACTTGCCCGAATTTATCATTGATGGTGAATTGTCATAGTAAATGATTTTGTTTCTAGACTTTACGCCATGTGACGACTGATAGAAATAATTACGTCTGATTTATTCTCATTCCTTCTAGAAGTGATCTGAAAAATAAGGGGTAAATGTAATGAATGTGATGAAACAAGTTTTACAACATGCAAACCAGTATGACGTAGCAAATCGAAATGGAAATGAAATCACGTGAGTTGTTTGATACGCCACACAAATCTTGCAATTTTAAGCAGGAAATATATTTAGTGTTCACTGTATACTTAGTGCTGTATGCAAGAAATGCCTGTGGTTTTAGCTGCAGGTGGAAAGATCCGTTCACGCCAAAACAGTCATCCTATGGGATGGAATTTTTTATTTGCACATTATAACCAATATTGCTGTGGTGGTAGTTATTGTTATCATGTCGCTTTGTCTTCTCCAGGTGCCAGCAACTTCTCAGCGGAATCCTCAGATGATTCTTTGTGTGAGATTAAAGCGACTGCGGTATATCCATTTGAGGGGCAGGTGATCATGTGATCTTTCTTTTAAGCCAGGTAGGTTGATTTTCTGCTATTCAATAAGTATGTTTTTGTACATAATTAGGCTAGAAGTCGTGGAGATGTTAATGCATTATATAGTTCAAACTTATTTATTTGCTTAACCCTTTACTCCATAGATACCAATCACAGAAGGCCTTTGAAAACAGTGCAGGAAGAGTTCAGATTGCTCGTGACGAGCAATCTGAACACTTCCTGCACTGTTTTCCACTCTGTCAGTTAATATAAACATAATTCACCAAATTATTCAAAAGCCTTCTATATTAGAGGTGTCAAAAGGTGTCTGTATTAGAGGTGTCCAAAGCCTTCTATATTAGAGGTGTCAAAAGGTGTCTGTATTAGAGGTGTCCAAAGGCGTCTTTATGAAGTAAAGGGTTAAAACAAATTCTTACAACTTTACAAATCACGCTTAAAGTCTCCCTGGGTAGAACCAGTAAAAATGTACCAAATGTGTCTTGCTCAAAGACACCACACATAGCTGTGGCAGAAGATCAATCCACAACCTTCCAATCATGGGTTTGGGGCTCTATCAGTCCACTGTACCATGCACTCCACATAAATGCATTACATGTACACGATATATATAGTC
The DNA here is from genome assembly GCA_029582155.1 of Panopea generosa. Lineage (NCBI taxonomy): Eukaryota > Metazoa > Mollusca > Bivalvia > Adapedonta > Hiatellidae > Panopea > Panopea generosa. The sequence goes on from CM055902.1 coordinate 59,552,778, forward strand.
TTACAATACTTTCATATCTTAACCCTTTACTCCATAGATACGCGTTATCCCGCACCAGTCACAGAAGGCCTTTGTAAACAGTGCAAAAGTGTCAAAAGGCATCTATATGAAGTAAAGGGTTTACTTGCTCCTGTTTCACCAACATATACTTAAATACTTACGTAATAACGCATTAAGCGATTTCTATTTTTAACTTGACTTTTCAGGTAAACATTATTTTGTTTATTTTTTGAAGGTGATACGATATTAGTTCTGACATACACTGACAAACAAAATGATTGGTGGGAGGGTTGGTGTCGTGGGAAGACGGGAATATTTCCAGCAAACTTTGTCAAAGTCAACAAGTGAAAGGAGGCCTTCAAGATCGCATATCTACACATGCTCCAAAAAGCAAAATCAACAATTGTAATATATGCAGACATTTTTTTTAACTGCCGAAATCTTGATATTATGAAACTATTGATATTATAACCATTCAATTTTTTGCTGGTAGCGATCATAAATGAATAATTCATCACTCATTTATAAATAGTTCAAGATGAAGTGGTACGGTAAATGTGGTAATTTATTTAAATAAAATTCGAGAAATGTCTTCTTTAGCTGGAACTAAATATTATTCAGCCACAGATAATTCTTGCATTGGCAAAAAAGAAAATCAGTTTTAAATACCTGTATGGTATTGATTGTTTGTAAATAATGTACCCTTTGCGCAGGCGCAGTAAGTGGGAATACAATACAATTTGTAAAATTATTGTATTATTTTTATATCTTTACAAAAGATATCAATGTATTTTTGTGATATCTGTCAGTGTTGTTTACTGTGGTTAATTCATTGTGATAATTTTTTTTATATTAACAGTAGATTATAAGGGGTATATCGGGATTTTTCAAACTATTAAATGATTCACATGATTTCATTTTGATTTCAATTTGGTCTGTTATACAGGTTTACATGTAGTAAAAACGGTTTCATCTAAATAAGAGCCTGTATAATGATTTAAAGGTCATCAAGCAGTAGTTAAGTGCTGTCTATTTTTAGAACTGGGATTTCGTTTCAAGTTTACCATCCTCATTTAAATATTGTTTTTTGTCATGTTTTGGTGAATTACCAAACAATTCAAATCTTATAAATGATACTGAAATTCATTTTAAAAATAATTTTATTTTTTAAGACAATTATACGTTTAATGATTAACTCCCTTTTTTAAACCCTATTTTAAACAAGCATATAATAGTAAGTAGAGTATTGGCCACTTATGCCAGAGGTTGCAGGTTCAAGCCCAGCGTTGACCCATTAATTTCTCAAAGAAAGCAACTACAGGCTCTAATCAGGAAACAAATTCAAGAGTGATTAATTTGGGCTTTGAGTTTTCTTTGTAATCAGGCTTAAATAAATTATTACATGTATAAGTTAAAACATCAATTCATCAATAGATCAAGGTTATTTATGAAAATTCCTATTTTGCAAATGGTTTTTGCTAAAACCATCAATTCAATATAATTGCTGGGGATATTAAGTAACTCGTTGATGTCACTCATATTTTACTGTTGACATCAAGGTTCTTCACTGATATCTTCACTGGAGTTATAAGGATCATTTACAGCACAATAAATAAGAATTACATGGTTAGTAGCTTAGAATGTCAGCTGTATTTTGGCAACTGTTAGAAAAGTAATAAATGTTAGCCTCAGGTGAGCATTGATTTCTTTCCGTCAGGAGCCAATTTACAAGATTACATGTATATGAAAGTAAACCAGTGATTGATATATTACAAAAATCATTAGAATGGTTTGTGAATGCCACAACTGATCTTATGTCCACTCACAGGGAGTCTACATGTTGCTTTGTCTCTATTATAAATACATGTACATATGTATATGTAAAAAAAATAATGAAAAACCCAAGAACGTTGTCATTTTATTTATGCAACAAAGCTATAATAGCTATGAAAAAAAAACAACAAAAAAATCTACATAATGGTCATGATTTTTTTTTTTTGATGGCCATTGTATGGTTCTGTTGTAAAGATAAAATAATGTGCTTTCTAAAAATACAATTTTTTAATACATATGTTTAAACAGTTTACAGTAAACGGAACTGTTAACCCACCACGTGACATTTTATGTACCTGATATTTTATGACAATGTCTATAATAAACTCTTTTTTTATTATAGACATTGATATATTTTCTTCCCTTCGGAAGATTGATAGTAAAATTTGATATTTTATGTATTTTCCTAAAAAAACATCAAAGCAATTTCCTGAAAATTTAGACTTGAATAAGAAAGATCATTAAGGATAAGAATGGCCACGTCTCTATTATTGAATTTGTCAGTTTTCTGGAATAATTTCATAATTATTGAAATTGGTTGTCAAAACAGTTTCCACGATAGTAAAAAAAAACATTTATTGGAAATACAAAAGTGGTGGATTAGCTGTTCAATTCAATATAATAGTAACAAAGCAACACATATACTGCTGCTGTTAAATGTACATTCCATTTATGTTCTATGTATATGATGTTTTATTGTAAGATTATTTGTAATACATGCGTAAACTCTGTCAAATTATTAACAGTTTAATCAAGGTTACAGTTTATGACTGTGTATAAACAACTTGAAAAATTAACTAAATCATTATACATGTAATTTCAAATTCCAGATAAATTGATTTAATATCTAAGATTATTTGATGGAAATTGCATATTTTCTATATATGTAAGAAATTTATACTGATTGTGCTGAATTTAATTGTTAATATTGAAATCGTGCAATATAATATGCTGTAGATTTGCATGAAATTTTATACATTTGTTACTAGGTACTTTTTACTTTACGTCTCACTACACAGTTGTGCACTTTTTTGCCTTGGTAATACAATTCTTGCACTTAGAAATACATGTTAGTCCTATGTTTTGTTTGAAATATTTTTAAAATGATTGATAGCGGGTTTTTTTGTGCTGCAGATAAGTAGAGCAAAAGCTGTCACAGCATATACTGCAATAAGACTTGCTGGTTTTAACAGATGCATGCTTTTATAAGCATTTGAAGACTTCTTTTTTTAAAAAAGTCTCAGGGTGTCACTGCACTGTCTTTAAAAAACACAAGCTAATCAGTCAACCAATTATTGTGCGAATTGTGTGCACCGAAATCCTAGACCTTATTTTATATGGAACAAAAAGCAAAATTCATCTGTGTAGTGAGGTCTTTACGTCTTGTTTTGTTTGCTATTTTCTGTTGAAGACGCTTTTTGATCTTACCTGTTAATTACTACGTGAAGAGGTAAAACAGAAATATTGTGATTTGATAGTCATCTTGTTTATATACTGTCTTTTACATGTACATTGTAGTTATAATTTGTAATACATTTCATGTATTTATTTTTATTCATGTCTTGTTAGCTTGCTGGCGAGCTATTTGGATTGCCCTGTGTCAGTCATCTGTGTGTTTCTGGATAAGAATAACATCTCTGTCAGTCTCAGAAGATGGGTGTTGTGTACATTTCATCATTTTTTTCGTCCAGTGTCCCATTATGAGTGATGGAGTATTGGCCCTTTTTAATTTCCAAGAATTATGTTATTGATCGTGTGTGTACTCTAACACCTGCAGTTTTCTTTGGATCTTCACCAAATTTATACAGTAACTCCATAAATAGTGTAAATCAGACAAGTTTTTGAACTGGCTTAATTCGATTGGTAAATGTTCGAGTTATGGCCCTTACATTATCAAAAAAATGCTTTATTTCACCTTGTATGCACTCTAACATCAGCATTTACCATTGGATTAACATCAGTCTTATACAGTAGTTAACTTATATCTGGAATGTTGTTTTGAATGCATCTAATTTGATGATAAATGTAGAGTTGTGGCCCTTGAATTATTAAGAATTGCTTTATTAATCTTCTGTGCCTCAGGTTAGCGATATAGGGTTATTGGATCCCTCTTATTTGCCATTTACTATTGAAGATACTATATGACCTTAGCTGTTAATCAAGAGACAATACTGAAATAGCTTTTCTGTACATACTGCATCTTGCGTAACACGACGGGAAATCTCAATGTGATGTTGGTTCATACAGCACAGTGCACCAATATAAATGCTGGGGAAACATATAAATGATACTTCAACCCCTTTGTGCATCAAGAGTCTATATGTACATGAACCTTGAAGGTAAATAGCACCTTTATGCTCTGATGGGTCAACATGTGACTGAAGACAGTAAATTAGTTTATTCTGACATGCATTTGGTGGATACAGATTAGCTGAAATATTTTAAATGTATAATTAATGTTGTTAATGAGACTTTTTATTAAAAACTACTTAATAGCATGATTGTCAGCTAGAACTTGATATAGCAGAACAAAGTTCAGTCTTTACTCACCCATGCAGAGTTATTGCCCTTGAATTTATATTTTTCTCTTTATTAAAACCTGTTGCTTACACAAAATATTGACTGATTGACCTTTACCACTGACAGATCATTATCAATTATTAGGGGTGTTTAATAAGTAATGTTATTATAAAACATTACTGATTGAATGTCCCTCGTATGTTGTGTGGCTGGTCAGAACAGTGCAAAATAACAGCTTTTGGTCTTTAATACACATTTTCTATTTAATAAACACTTTGAACATGCAAAAATCTAACTCGATATCCAAGGTATAGTAAACAATCATACTAACACTAACCCTATTGTAATTTATGCTTTAACTATGTTAATATGATAATTAACTACATGTTTGTTAATAATAATTTATGATACCATATATTTAAAGACCTTTCATTTCAATATTTATTTCAAATAATTTCTTCTCTTGTCAATCTGCTTTTATAAACAGAAACCCCATACCCTGTGAACATTGATGAGGTATTTTGTAAATTTACACAAATTTAATGGCGTCTGTGATGGTCAATTGTGGTGCACACAAAACTGTGATAATCTGTCCATGATAATTTGAGGGAACACATGACATATTAATATCAATTTTACTTGTGTACACACATCAATTTTTTTGAATAGGGTGTAACACCATTTTTAACACATTACGGGTTATATTTGGAATATCCAGTTTGGTGGAGGAAGATCTCAGAATGAATCTGAGTAGAACCACAGTCCTTCCACAAGTAATTGGAAACTTTCTCACATAAAGTTTTTGGAGTGGGTGGGACTCAAACCTACAATCTTAGCAGTGAGAAGTAAGTGATCTTGAAAAAGTTGTTGTTTTAGAACAGCATCAAAATAGTCGAGCGCGCTGTCTCTCCGACGGTTCTTGTTTTATATAATATAATTGTATATTTCAATTTTCAGTTTTCTGGCTCTTCCTCTCCATGTTGGGACAGGTTGTTGAAAAATTTAAAGACAATTTTTATGTACATGTATATTCAGAAATGAAAATTTATCAAATTGTCATGTTTCCTTTTAATCCCTTTTTGTTCCATTATGGTATATTTTGTCTACATTCCGCCAATACTTTTGGGTGTTTCATTGGAGAAGGAGCGAACATGTTCCAGAATGCATTGAGTAAAAAACAATTGTTAAAACAAATAGTATTGATGAGCTAAGGATATCATACTTATTTTATGTTGCATGAAATTGATAGAAATAAAAAATTATATTTCTTCACTATGTGTTATTCCTATTTTTATATCAATAAAACTATATATGCCCTCTCTAAAATCATTGTTTACCTCCCTTTGAACAGTTTGCATCCAAAAATCTAAACCTGAGCAACATAAAATCCTATTCCACCCCCTCTGCTAATACGAAATCCTAAATTAGTTCTTGGGTACTTGATGAACACTATAAAAGCAGGCTGCTCTTTAAACCAGACTACAGTATAATGTTTTTGAAAATATTAATATATAAATATTTTGAATTATTTTTCTGTAACTAACTTTGTTTCTGTATCAAAAACACCTTAAGTTTCTTCAAATGAATTTAAATACTTAATTCAAGAATGTTTTTGTTGAAAAGCAACTAGAAAGCTTCATTTGTCAGAAACAATATGGATCTGTATCAATTTAGATTTTGTGTTGTTAACATAATGTGTGATACTGTAATATGTGATTTTGTGATGTGTGATAACATCATGTGTGATATCGTAATGTGTGATTTTGAAATGTATTGTTATGTGCGATAACATAATATGTGATACTGTATTGTGTGATACAGTAATGTTTGATTCTGTGATGTTTGATACCATTATGTGTGATACCATATTGTGTGATACCATAATGTGATGCCAAAATGTGTAATGCCATTATGTGTGATGCCATATTGTGTGATATTTTGATATGTGATGTCATAATGTGTGATATGATGATGTGTGATGCCATATTATGTGATATGGTGATGTGTGATGCCATTTTGTGTGATATGGGGATGTATGATGCCATATTGTGTGATATGGTGATGTGTGATGCCATTATGTGTGATATGGTGATGTGTGATGCCATATTGTGAGGTATGGTGATGTGTAATACCATAATTTGTGATATGGTGATGTGTGATATATTGATGTGTGATACCATTATGTGTGATATGGGGATGTGTGATACCATAATGTGTGATATGGTGATGTATGATACCACAATGTGTGATATGGTGATGTATGATGCCATATTGTGTGATATGGTGATATGTGATGCCATAATGTATTATATGGTGATGTGTAATGCCATAATGTGTGATGTCAATGGTGTGTGGTATGGTGATGTTGATACCATTATTTGTGATATGGTGATGTGTGATACCTTAATATGTGATATAGTGATGTGTGATACCATTATGTACGGAATGGTGATGTGTGATGCCATAATGTACTATATGGTGATGTGTAATGCCATATTGTGTGAAATCATAATGTGTGATGCCACGTTGTGTGGTATGGTGATTTGTGATACCATAATGTATGGTATGGTGATGTGTGATACCATAATGTATGGCATGGTAATGTGTGATACCATAATTTGTGATATGGTGATGTGTGATATCATAATGTGTGGTATGGTGATGTGGGATACCATATTGTGTGATATGGTGATGTGTGATACCATAATTTTTGATACCATAATGTGTAGTATGGTGATGTGGGATACCATATTGTGTGATATGGTGATGTGTGATACCATAATTTGTTATACCATAATGTGTGATGCCATATTGTGTGGTCTGGTGATGTGTGATACCATAATTTGTGATATGGTGATGTGTGATACCACAATGTGTGATATGGTGATGTGTGATACCGTACTGTGTGATATGTGATACCATAATATGTGATATGGTGATATGTGATACCATTATGTGTGATATGGTGATGTGGCATACCATAATGTATGTATGGTGATGTGTTATACCATAATTTTTTATACGGTTTTATGTTATACCATAATGTGTGATATGGTGATGTGTGATACCATAACGTATGTTATGGTGATTTGTGATACCATAATGTATAGTATGGTGATGTGTTATACCATAATTTGTGATATGGTGATGTGTGATACCATAATGTGTGGTATGATGATGTGTGATACCATAATGTATGGTATGATGATGTGTGATACCATAATGTATGGTATGATGATGTGTGATACCATAATGCGTGGTATAGTGTTGTTTTATACCATAATGTGTGGTATGATGATGTGAGATACCATAATGTATGGTATGGTGATGTGTGATACCATAATGCATGGTATAGTGTTGTGTGATGCCATAATGTATGGTATGATGATGTGTGATACCATAATGCGTGGTATAGTGTTGTGTTATACCATAATGTGTGGTATGATGATGTGAGATACCATAATGTATGGTATGGTGATGTGTGATACCATAATGCGTGGTATAGTGTTGTGTGATGCCATAATGTATGGTATGATGATGTGTGATACCATAATGTATGGTATGATGATATATGATACCATAAGGTATGGTATGGTGATGTGTGATACCATAATGTATGGTATGGTGATGTGTGATACCATAATGCGTGATATAGTGTTGTGTGATGCCATAATGTGTGAAACTGTAATAATTTGCAGTATATATCACATTTCCTACTAGGATATATTGAAACGCAGAACACATCCACTCATTTCAACTAATTTAAATTTTATATTTTTGTACAAATACATGTATAAGCACAGGAATATGTAACTGCATGTACTTTTCTAAATTTGAGTGGCTTCACAACTTCTCCTGAATCAAGCAAGAGCTTGTTTGTGATTGGGGTTTTAAAAGAAAGAGCGTGATTGTATTTTTGGGTGGTGAGTCACTGACCTACTGACATACAGGCTGACAGATTAATCTACTTTAAAACTCTAGACGTACCCGATTAGCTCAGTCGTTAACGCGTCTGACTATCAATCCAGGGGTCATGAGTTCGAATCCCCGCCTGCCAACAGTCTCCACGGTGATTGATATACGACATTGTGTCTCATTATTATTCGTCTCTCATCGCTGATTCAAGTAGGAAAGTTATCAGTTACTTGCGGAGATGGGATGTACTCGAGTACTGGTTAACCTTTCAGGATCCTAGGAATAGTGGTAAAGTAAACTGATCGTCTGCTAGCCCTCGATGACATAAAAACGACGCTAAATATTCAATCAATCAACCAATCAAATCAACTTTATAACCCAATTACAATGCTTTGTCAAGTTGTGTATAAACTAATTTCGTTAACACACAGATCATGTAGGATTCATTTTTATTTAAGCACTTTTTTACTTAGAATTGTTAGAGCTGAACATCATCCGATATCACGTGACAAAATAAACTAAAACTGGTTGGTATATGTAGTGTAGTTGATAGTGTTTTCCGCTCATACCAGAAGTTATGGGTTCGGTGCCCAGCTGGACCCGATGTCTTGGAAAAACCAATATTATGTACTGTTTCTACGAAGGAAGCGGGCTCAAGGGCGATTCATATAAGTTTTGAACTGTTTTCACAATCGAGCTAAAATAAACAAAAACGTTATAAGCTCCAATTCTTCATTTGCAGTCATGAAACGAAATATGACAGCTACAACAATATTTACATACTAACGCCCAGAAAGATTTCGTTAGCAGTGATTGGTTAGAAATAATGTAGATCGAGAAGAAAGTTTGAAACTGGTTGTAAATTATTTTTATTCAGAAAATTACGTTAAAAAACAACAAACAGTTGGGAGTCCACTAGTCTTATGCAAGAGACGTTCACACGAGTTTTTAGCTTACTTTACGTTTAACTAAAAGTGTAATAATTGGCGTTTTAACCTGTGAACAAAAGTATCTAAATAGGTTTGCAAAGAACTTAAATAGTTATAACAAGACTATATCAAACAAAACCAAACAAAAGTATTGTTTTAAAGTGTAACATAATAGCAAGGACTTGTATAGAAGGAGTGGAAACTTGTATATCTCTACTAAATGTTTATAAAATAATATGCGAAGAATGAATAATGTGGCAAATGTTTTATACTGTTTTTAATATGTAAACTAATCTTGAATTTAAAATACTTTCCTTGATTTTTAGTTTCTGTGTGCAAATTTTGTAATCAAGCACAATTTTAAACACAATTTGATGGAAATGGTCTCGTTTTTTGTAAAGAATTCCATCGTGCAAATTTGTATTTCTGAGTGGGATGGAATGTAGAACATTTGAAAATGAGATTTCGCGAGATTTTATGTAAGTACGCGAGCATTCATAACATACAAATCTCAGTTGCATTTCCTTCTCTATATAAGCCCTTAATAATTTGTCCTATTTCTTTTTCAACTGACACTTGGTAACGACACGACAATTGTCACGTATGGTATACAACGATGAATAGTGGCTTCAAATATTGCAGAAACCTTAGAAATCAAATACAGTCAAACCTGTGTAAGCGGTCACCTCTATTAAGCAGCCACTTGTCTTAAACAGCGTAATTTTTCTATTTCCCATTTCAGAGCCAATTAACCTGAATTAAGCAACAACTTGTCTTAAAATGTCATTTTCGCTCCCTCTCTTGACTGGCTGCTTAGGGCAGATTTGACTGTACTAATATACCCATTAAACATAGAAACAAACATTTAAAATTTTAATGTGTTTGAAAAAAAACATCCTCAATGTCACAAAGGATGCATTACTGGGTCATTTAGAGCTACACCGCCAGTTTGATATTTATATTTCAGTAACCATAATTCTGTATTACTGTCATCACCACCGACAAGAGAGCCAGGAGCAAAACTATGCCCATTTTACTGGGCACCAGCGCGGTTCCAGCACCAATTCCAATGTCGGAGTTAGATTTCTTCTGAGTACAATCGCACGTTGCTGACGCCGCGCGATACAGAACGTTTACGCATGTCTGGTTGAAGTCTGCCGGTATGCATGTCTGCGAATTTGCGGATCCGATAGTGTCCGTCATCATGAATAAATCGCAGCCCGTCATATTGGTGGCGATGTCGTTGGGCGAATACTGGCAGTTGGTCGTCGGAAACAGCGTTGTTGACAATTCCCCAACCTCTGAAGCAAAGTCAGCAGTTCCGCAAACAGGGCATCGGTTGGTTGCAGCGCCTACAGGGGCCATCCATGACTGTAAAGTACACACGCTGGCCATCGAGAAGAAATAAGGCTTTAGGGTGCTCACTACCGCTGTCATTCCGGGCATCACTTCATCCAAGGCATACGTCCCGGAATATTTTTCCTCGAGGGCAACAATAGCGTAATCTCCTACCTTTAATAAGCTTGTAACCGGAGTCCCAGAACAACCGTCACGCGGAGCGATCTTTACGATTGTCACGAGCTCGTTGACGGGATACTCGCCTGGTTTGAGAATGCAGTGAACTTCAAAGACGGCGTCAATAACATACTGCTGCTTTTTTTTAATTACGACTTTATTGGCAATATGTTGAATGGTCCTTCCGTAAACAACGATATCTGATTGAAGGAACCTCTCCATCAGACCCATATTGACGTAATCGTTTATACTGCACGTCTGCGTCAGAGTCACGCAGACGACCAACATGAAAACGAACGTATAAATCTTGTTTTCCATTTTATCAAACTAATCATATATCCAGCATCAATATAAAAGAAATATGTCAATTTTGTTAATTTCAATTTCCTGTTAAGTTTTAATGATTTATTATAAATCCACTGTCTTAAGCGTTTGGCTCATTTGCATGTCATTTACATATTGATAGTTGCTGTTAGAATGCTACCCATACAATTTAATTCACCGCTAATATATTAATGATTATTGCATTGATTAATACCAAAATTTGGATTATATAAGTGAAGTCCCAAGATATGCGATTATACTGGTTTCAATATCTTGGCACCAAACAAGGTATTAATGCATTATATTTTAGAGCGGATTAATAAACGTATGTAAAAGTTTATTCCTAAAGGGTCACACCTCTAAATTAAAGAAGAAACGTACAAAATTAAAGCAAGCGTAGAAAACAGCAATTGTAAATATGGAATTTCCATTTTTGAATTCCAGACACATTGTCACTTACATTTTACAAAAAATAAATACATTGTTCCAGTGAAAAATGAAATGTATAAGTACTTTTTTAAAAATTTGTGACATACATGGTTGATGAAGATTTCAAAATGGTACTCTGCTCTGGACCCACAACCCTCCACAACAACCTCACACATTTTATTAAATTGATCTTGAGCTTCACGAGAAGCGCGTGGTAAATTATCGGACCCATGATCGTGGTTGTGGATTCGATCCAACGTCAGGACTACGTGTCGGGTGTCCTTGGGCATTTATGCTTAGAACTGGTGCCACCCAGAAAGACTTCGAACGTGATTTGTATAAGTTGTTATAACATGTTTTACAATCGAAGTTAAACAATAAGTTTAAACTAAACGAGTTCGTTTTTTTTTATCTGTTTCTGATCCTTTGTCATCGTTACATCATCAATATGGCAACGGTTCTGACATGGTGTTTAGCCGAAGCGCGTGGTCCAGTAGTAGCGAATCAAAATCGTGATCGATCTTCCGCCACGGCTATGTGTGGTGTCCTTGAGCAAGACACATTTTCAGCATATACTCAGTACTGGTTCTACACAGGAAGACTAAGAGCGTGATTTGTTGAAATTGTAAAAACTTGTTTCACAGTCGAAGTAAAATGAATAGGTTTAAACTAAACAATTAAACATGGGTTATTTAGCGAATTTGACAAACAAAATGAATATACTTTTCTAAAACCTCTCCCAATCTTTTATTTAAAATTCCCAAGCAAACACTTTTTAAAACACCTCACCTCACCTGACCCCACCCCACCCCACCCCATCTCACCTCACCTGACCCCACCCAACCCACCCAAGCTTGCCTCACCTGACCCCATCTCACCTCACCTGACCCCACCCAACCCCACCCAATCTCACCTTACCGTTCGTTTTTGTCCAGGTGAGCATTCGGTAATGGTTTGGGGACGCTTTAATGTTTGACATATATAAAGAGGTTAATACCAATTTATTATAAAATAAAGATCTAATGTAATAAATAAGGATTATATATTAGGTTTCTCTTTACGAACAAGTTCATAGAGATTAAAGGATTATCAATTGCTCACCAGGTGAATGTAGAGCCAGCAGTCGTGGGGCGTGGTTTAAACAGTATTGTTTGGCCGATACCTTCTGCTTAGGTTAAATCAGTTATATTTTATTGAAAAGAGACATAACAATTCAGTTTGCGTATTCTGGTTAATTTGGAAATTTAAATTTTATGTTAGTTTGTTGAGTAGGTATTAAATAAAATAAAAGTGAAAAAAAAAAACTGAACAATCAACACAAACAATGGCGGTATTAACCTTGGGATCTGGTATATTCGTCACATTTCTCGTGATGATGTTCGTTCCGGAGTTTACCCGGGCTTGTACAATATCGTCTGGTTGGGTGGACCTTGCGATGGAACAGCGGCTTGTTATGTCTCCAATTGTCGTTTATGGGCGAACCAAGCAGCACCAAGCCAGTCGCAAGCAAATAGCCGGTAAAACGTTTAACGTCATCGATGCTGTGTTTGAGGTCTACTGCGTTTTTAAACAAGCTGAAGAACCCATAGAGGAAACAATTATTATTGAATCCATCTCCCCACGTGACGGTTGCTCGGGAACCAGGAAGCATATGCGGTTGGGCGAGGAAACCATCGTAGCACTGAAGCCAAGTTTTGGCGGAAAATATGAGTACTCAGAAATTATGCCAACACAAAGTGCAAACTTCGAGGCATCAAAATCCAACTTGTTCGCGATATCGACTATTTGTGACCTTCAGGCGTGGACCGCGCCGAATAATGCTGCTTCTAACAGGTGTCCCATTTGCGGAATTTCAAAATTCACAAGCAATGTAATGGACGCGAGTGTTGGAATCTCTTCACGCTGTGATATTGGAGGTATTGAATTCGCGGACTGCGAATCTTTATTTGGAAAAGGAGCAGACAACTCGAGCGTCTGTTTGCCAGCGGAATTTGACCAGACCTGCGTACGACTGTTGGATACTGAGCCATCGGTGACATGCGAGTGTGGACTTGATGACAAAAAATTGAACAATCACAACTTCTTTGGTGACATAGATGCGGGGTCAAACACCGTGCCTTGTGTTGTAGTACTATTTACAGCTCTTGTTGCAGTGATGATAACTTTTTAAAGATAAGGTTCGGTGGCCGATGCTACATGATCTATATATACGAAAAACGTTTTTATCTTCATTCAAAATAATCCTTTCAAGTTTGCTGAATGATTTGAAAATTAGGCCAATCTTTCAAAAAACTCTTTAGCTCTTTTGCTTTGAAAAAAAAAATGTAAATCTAATGTGAAACCGACTTGACACATATTTTCACATCAACTTATTAGTTAATATAGATATTGTTTTTTTATATAAATAAACCACTGAAAATTGTATTTGTTTGTTTCTGTTAAGTTTAAAAACTTTTCAATTGTATGTGACACTTTTTATCACACTGTCACTGAAACCCCGTAACAACTGTGTATGGTGATAAAATGAAAACTCCTACTACAGATTGAATGAACTATGGGCTTTTATTATTGTATGCCATTGATAGGGCATTCGTATTGGATGCTATACCACAAAAAACTATCATTTAAAGTACTAGTAATTTGTCCGCTTATCTGGGCTGAGTGAAAACCCCGCTTGTGTAAATCTCGCCCGAAGTCTTCCTGGGTAGAGCCAGTACTTTAACATATGTGGAGAAAGTGTCTTGCTACAGGACACCACCCATAGCCGTGGCGGAGGTACGCTCCCTCCGATCCTCAGTCTGGGCTTAAGCAGTGACGGAGGCACGTTCCCTCCGATCCTGGGCCTAAGCCGTGGTGGAGGCACGCTCCCTCCGATCCTGGGCCTAAGCCGTGGTGGAGGCACGCTCCCTCCGATTCTGGGCCAAAGCCGAGGGGGAGGCACGCTCCCTCCAATCTTGGGCTTAAGCCTTGGCGGAGGCACGCTCCCTCCGATCTTCAGGCTGGGCTTAAGCAGTGACGGAGGCTCGCTCCCTCCGATCTTCAGACTGGGCTTAAGCAGTGAAGGAGGCACGCTCCCTCCGATCCTGGGCCTAAGCCGTGGTGGAGGCACGCTCCCTCCGATCCACGGTCTACCACTAGACCACGTACTTATATTTTGTGTATTTCGCGTTTAGAGTTATGATCGTTGCCATTGGTTTCATTGACACTATATTTACTCTGGTTATATTGACATATTTACAGGGTCCTCAATAACCGTTTTATCTAAGGTGCCGTCACAAGATCACTTATCTCTCACTGCTAAGGTCGTAGGTTTAAGTCCCGCTTGCTCCCAAATCTTTATGAGAAAAAGTTAGCCAGTTACTTGCGGAAGGACGGTGGTACTACTCAGAGGTGTCTCTCTACCAATAATACTGGATATCCCCATGTATAACCTGAAATGTGTTGAAAATGGTATTAAACCCCATTCAAAACACCTCCCCCCCCCCCCCAAGAAAAAAAATATTTGCCGTGATTTCAATTACCAGAGTCGGGCCCAGCTTGCTCAGTTGATTACGCAACTGACTGTAAATCTAGGGTCGTTAATTCAAATCCCCGCCCGGCCATAAGCCAGTCTCTGTTATGATTGTCCATAAGCGTTGTTCTTCAGTCATGCATTTATGTGGGTAAATATTCAATGACATTCAAAGATAAAGTGTGTCTAGCAATGGTTACTCGCCTGGTTGACTCCACGATCGACGAATAGTGGGGCTCACCGCCGTTAAATATCTAAAATACTATTTTGAAAAAAGGGACGAAAACTCCATACAAACAAGCATTAATTACATTAAAGACATATATAGAAAATGAATGAATGGGGTTTTACGGCGTACCAACACATTGTATTTTATTCGACGCTAACAGGAAGGAAGCTTCCAAGTTCACTCTAAATGTAAAAAACGACAACAAATTAACATACATATTTAAAAATATTACATCAACAAATGAATATGCATAATGACCTAGAACCTTGATACCTGCAGAACTGCAGACTTTCAAAAACTTATATTGTATTGCTCAAATTTTCGCTTCTTACGACAGACAACCATGAACCACAGTGATCATATCATTGCCTTTACTCATATGGCTCCCTGGAACCATACAATAACGAAATGAAAAAAATGACGAAATGAACATGACACCTATTCGGAGGATTCTTACTCCTCTGCAGCGATTGACAGCGATTCTTTTCTTACCCGGAACTACACGGGTTGATTTACATAAGGAAGATAAAGCAACTGATTGATATTTTCTGAACGCTCGCATATTCACGCAAAATATCACGGACTCTCAAATATCCTTACTTTCATTCATTTCAAAAGTATACCGTGCTAGAGTGCACACAATTTGATTCAATAACTCTTTGTTGACAGTTCAAAGGTCACAACTCACAACAGTTTCTACTAATATCTTATTGATCGGTTTGAGAACTTGCCGAAGATATTATAGGTCTATAACTAAAGTATCAGTTTGGTGAGTATCAAATGAAAACTGCGAGTGATAGAGTGCACCCAAGGTGAAATAACAAATGTTGATGATACGAGTATAAAAAGTAAAAATAAAACGACTTGACCTCTCCAAGAACTTGTCTGAGAAATTAAGGTTATGTAACTACTATGTTAGTTTGGTGAAGATACAACGAAAACATGCAAACAACAAATCTTAACTGAAATGAACAGAGGGCACATGGTGATCGAATAGGCCACCTTGAAAATTGCTCGTGAATCCTTCGTGTGCAATTTCATCAACATTTAGTGAGGAGATGCAAGTTTCCCTTCCTTCTACACAAGTCCTTGATGCAAAATATAGCATCCAGACACAGAACTTTCAATGAAAATAATCTTTTTAAGCAAGAACATATATAGAAGGATAGGAAACTTGCATCTCTCTACTAAATATTGATAAAATAGCATGCGCAGAATTAATAGTTTGGCAAATTAATTATTCAAATTTCATAGGCAATTGGTGTCATTTACATAGAATATAAGGTAGATATGTAACCATAGATATTATATTTTTTTTTACACACGCAAAATAAAAAGTTAAAATATTAACGTTTTGAAGTAAAATTTCCTTGATTTTTTTAGTTGCAGTGTACAAAGTTAGTACTCATGAGAACTTCAATATTTTTGTGTGAATACGCGAGCGCACACAACATCTCAATATGTCTTTAAGTTTCGACTGAAATGTTTTTATTTATAAGCCCTGTGAAAAGGACATTTGTGATCGAATCTGGCAAGTTGCAAGAACATATGGTTACAGAACTGTTGTGTATGTTTAGTTAATATTCCAAGAAAAATTGGCAGGCTCAGTATCGAGTCTACAAGAAAACAATTACGGGGGAAGACGACCGACAACGGACGATGTACCATGACACGATGTAAAACAGTGATACTTGTGGTGGCCCCAATTTGACACAAGGGACCGGACTTCCGCAAACCTATCAGAGGGCCACCAGGCAATGCTGCATATAAAATATCTATGCTTTGACCTTTCCCTAAAATATATACTTGTACGCCCTATGGTGGGAGCATTAGTTTTTGTGGTCGAATCCGTCTGGTTCAAGGACTTGTTCGACATCTTGTAGTTATATCACTACTTTGCAAATTTGGTTTAGATTCATTGGGAAATGGGATGCTATCTACAAAAAAAAGTTAAATGACGGACGATGGGCAATTTACCATGATATAAGCTATGCTGGTCTTTGGACAGTATAGCTAAACACACTGTTGAAATTAAGATAGGAAAGACATATTAAACCGAAGTATGTGACGATATGCAGTTGATGTAGCCAAAATTAGGTAAGCAACAGTTATGTGAAACAAGAAGCCTATGGACCTTGCTGACATAAAGCTATATGAATCTATTTTCCAATTTTTGTCAGTAAAACAAGCATTATCCGTATCACAAACAATCATTCAAACGAGGTCTATTTTATAAAGGAATCATATACGTCCATAATCATACTCACCATTTGTTTCCCAGTGCTTCCTATAGCAAGAAGATTTTCAAAGTTTACCGTTTAAGCCTCGCCCTCATGGGGGTGGGGACCATGCAATTCGCAATTTTGAATCATCCTTTGGTACCAAAGCCGCATACATTTCATTACGATTGAGCTTACAGTATTTGAGAATCTGTTTAAGGACGCATGACGACAGACAAAAGGCGATCGCAACCCTAACCCTAAAAATGATAGGTTGACATGTACGGTGATGGGACACTTGATTGTAGTCTCATCAGTTCGTTATTAATGTGCATGTATGGCAAAATAATAAATTTTGGAAGATTTAGAAATGTCAACTCTGGCTGTACCTGTTAGTATTGACTAGTCTAAGAACTTATTTCTGAATTTACCAAACTTATTCAAGATATTAAAAGTTCTACAGCTACTGTGTACATTTGGATTATAAGATGAAATGAAAACAACAAATGCAATGATTTCAATGAATTTAATGTAACAAAATGTTCTGCTTACCATATTAACAAGTGTGAATCAAATGGAGAAACAAATGTGTGATAAAATATTAAAGTTTTCATCCATCAAAACATTTTGGAAAATAGTTATAATCATATTAGTTGACAAAGAGCAACAGAAGAAAATAAATGTCCCCACTTCTACCTGTAACTTCACGCACACCGACATATATATAAATGAATGAACTGGGGTTGTATATACCAACCACTCAGCCAGACATATATAAATGAATGAACTGGGGTTGTATATACCAACCACTCAGCCAGACATATATAAATGAATGAACTGGGGTTGTATATACCAACCACTCAGACCGACATATAAAAATGAATGAACTGGGGTTGTATATACCAACCACTCAGCCTGACATATATAAATGAATGAACTGGGGTTGTATATACCAACCACTCAGCCAGACATATATAAATGAATGAACTGGGGTTGTATATATACACCAACCACTCAGCCAGACATATATAAATGAATGAACTGGGGTTGTATATACCAACCACTCAGCCAGACATATATAAATGAATGAACTGGGGTTGTATATACCAACCACTCAGCCAGACATATATAAATGAATGAACTGGGGTTGTATATACCAACTACTCAGCCAGACATATATAAATGAATGAACTGGGGTTGTATATACCAACCACTCAGCCAGACATATTTAAATGAATGAACTGGGGTTGTATATATACACCAACCACTCAGACCGACATATATAAATGAATGAACTGGTGTTGTATATATACACCAACCACTCAGCCAGACATATATAAATGAATGAACTGGGGTTGTATATACCAACCACTCAGACCGACATATAAAAATGAATGAACTGGTGTTGTATATACCAACCACTCAGCCAGACATATATAAATGAATGAACTGGGGTTGTATATACCAACCACTCAGCCAGACATATATAAATGAATGAACTGGGGTTGTATATACCAACCACTCAGCCAGACATATTTAAATGAATGAACTGGGGTTATATATATACACCAACCACTCAGACCGACATATATAAATGAATGAACTGGTGTTGTATATATACACCAACCACTCAGCCAGACATATATAAATGAATGAACTGGGGTTGTATATACCAACCACTCAGACCGACATATATAAATGAATGAACTGGTGTTGTATATACCAACCACTCACCCAGACATATATAAATGAATGAACTGGGGTTGTATATACCAACCACTCAGCCAGACATATATAAATTAATGAACTGGGGTTGTATATAAAAACCACTCAGCCAGACATATATAAATGAACTGGGGTTGTATATACCAACCACTCAGCCTGACATATAAATGAACTGGGGTTGTATAAACAAACCACTCTTGAGAATATTCTTGACTTGAGCTTGAAAATCAAAAGATCAACCTTCGATATCTAGTAGAATAATTATGAGTTTTTTTGAGTATATATTTGGTATCCCTTCATGTACATTTTGGCCTCAGATTTGGTCTTTTAAGTGTTTTTTTTTAAAATTTATTCTTGAGTTCAAGTCCAAGAATATTCTTAAGAATGATTGGTGAATACCATCCCTGAGGTTTTACAGCATACCGAAATATAAAGGTTACATGGCACAACCAGGAAGGAACTCATGTTCCAAGTATAAAAACAACATGCAGATTGAAAAAACACACAAAAAAAAACAACATACATTATTTTTCAATGAAATTTTTCGAGAAGTTTCAAACAGAATTTATTAAAAGATGTTTTAATATTGAGAAAAAATGTGTTAGTTGGCTTGCCTTCAATGCAAAACCAAACCAGGGGCCTGTTAGAATTTTTGTTCAGCGCACATCTAAGCTTCGAATGTAAAAGAAAATCATGGGACTATTAGAACTTTTGTTGAGTATACACCTCAGCTTCCAATGTAAAACAAAACCAAGGGTAGGTTAGATATTTTGTTCAGTATATACACCTCACACTGATCATTCTTGGCAAGTTTCAGCAAAATCAAACCACAGCTGTAAGAGTTCTCTTAAGAAGATATTGTGACAGGCTGATTGACAGATGAAAAGCCAACAAAATTATTATGTTGCTAAGTATTAAAGTATGGCAATGTTGATTTCATCTTCAATAGTCTGACCCAATTAGCTCAGTCAGTTATGCGTCCGACTATCAATCCTGGGGTCGTGAGTTCGGATCCAACCCTGGCAACAGTTTCTGTGATGATTGATATAAAACATTGTGTCTAATTATCAGTTGTCTCTTGATGCTGATTCAAGTGGGAAAGTTATCAGTTACTTGTGGAGATGAGGTGTGCTTGAGTACTGGTTAACCTTTAAGGATCTCAGAAAACAGTGGTTAGTCTACAGATGTGTTTAATGGCATTTTACACAAATTCCATACAAAAATTTTAACTGACCCCCTCCTTAATTGGTAAAATGCATTGTCCCCAGAGGTGTTTATTTGTGGGTAAAAGGTATGGAACCACCCGCCACGACCCAAATATTAGAAAGTTACTAGTCTCAGTAAAGGTAAGATATCCAGTATTTAGACAATTAACAATACTAACTAAAGTTGCTTAAGTGTATACACAAGTGGAAATTGATATTTTTTCTTTGATTATACAAACAATACTATTACTGCAATACAAAATTAAAATAAATGAAATTCTTATGTATTTTTGCAAACTCATCTTGAGATTTAGTTTATTGAACTATGATATAGACATACAGTCAAACCTGTGTAAGCGGTCACCTCTATTAAGCAGTCACTTGTCTTAAGCGGTCGTATTTACTATTTCCAATGTTTATGCTTTTAGGGCAAATTAACCTGCATTAAGCAACAACCTGTCTTAAACGGCCACTTTCACTCCTTCCCTTGACTGGCTGCTTAAGACAGGTTTGACTGTATATTGTACATTATGTATTTGGTAGTCTGTTATGAAAGTGCTTCCCAAGTTTAGTCACTATAGCTGCAGCACTTAGTGAGAATGGGCTTAACATTTTTTTGCAAGTCCATTTAGTAGGTCAGGGTCAGTGATGTATTTTCTTAAACATGATAGTGGTGAGTTAACAGTAAACTATGATTACTGAAAAATAAAAATAAAATAAAATTTAATTATTTTTTCTTTAAAAATTCAACCCAACTTAACTATGAAAACTTTGCTATAAATATTTTGAATATAATATAATATAATATGAATGTGTTTATGAAGTTAATTCAAAATGACATATTTGTATAAGTTGTAAGAATTTATCAAAGTAAAATAGGTAAGTTTAAACTACCTTAAGTGGCAACACATGTTTAGCCTGAGAACAAAAAAGTGAAACTGTAATTAGAAATTTACTGCCAAGCCTTGGCTTCCAAGGTACTGAAAAATATCAAAATACAAGATATAATATATCATGGGGATATTACATGTTTTACTGCCAAGCCTTGGCTTCCAAGGTACTGACAAATATCAAAATACAAGATATAATATATCATGGTGATATTACATGTTTTACTGCCAAGCCTTGGCTTCCAAGGTACTGACAAATATCAAAATACAAGATATAATATATCATGGTGATATTACATGTTTTACTGCCAAGCCTTGGCTTCCAAGGTACTGACAAATATCAAAATAAAAGATACAATATATCATGGTGATATTACATGTTTTACTGCCAAGCCTTGGCTTCCAAGGTACTGACAAATATCAAAATACAAGATATAATATATCATGGTGATATTACATGTTTTACTGCCAAGCCTTGGCTTCCAAGGTACTGACAAATATCAAAATAAAAGATACAATATATCATGGTGATATTACATGTTTTACTGCCAAGCCTTGGCTTCCAAGGTACTGACAAATATCAAAATACAAGATATAATATATCATGGTGATATTACATGTTTTACTGCCAAGCCTTGGCTTCCAAGGTACTGACAAATATCAAAATACAAGATATAATATATCATGGTGATATTACATGTTTTACTGCCAAGCCTTGGCTTCCAAGGTACTGACAAATATCAAAATACAAGATATAATATATCATGGTGATATTACATGTTTTACTGCCAAGCCTTGGCTTCCAAGGTACTGACAAATATCAAATTACAAGATATAATATATCATGGTATTATTACATGTTTTAAAAAAGCTTGCTAAATTATTTATCTCAGTACATTGTTATTTAAAGTTATAAAAAATTTAAGAAAAACAATCATCAAAGTAGAATTAATAAATATAAACCTTTCATTATCAAATAAAACTTTGTCCCCAAACAATTATAATTTGTCATAATCATGTTATCATTGAATATTTCCATATAAAGCAAATAACAAAGTATAAATTTCGTTAAATCAAATTTGATATTTCAATACAGATACAAGTACACATGTACTTACATAACATCATTCAACAATTTTAAATCAAAAGTTAATGTTATTTTTTCATTTTGATTCTATCATGCAGATTATACATATCAAATCTCAAACATTATGTCATTGACTGAGAAGTGATGCTGTCAATATTCTAAGTAAATGTATGCATTTAACGACAAAGTACGGCAAACATCACACGACATTCGCAATGTGACATCACATCAGCAAGACACGACAATGGCGTCAATGAAATGCAATTGTTACTTTTCAAAATATCAATTCATCGCCCGAAAACTGCGGAAGAAGTTTGTTCCACAAGAATTGCAATATCGTAAACGCAGCAATTTATCTTACTAAGTCTTGAGATTAACAAATCTGCTCGGGGATAAGTCAGCATGATAAAAATTGTATCAAAAACATCTACACTTGATACTGATCATGTAAATAATGTTTCAAGACAATCATCTGAAAATTGTAGATGTAGTATGTGCCACAAGAATTGCAATATCGTAAATACACCAATGAATATAGCAATGTTACTAAGTGCAAGGGAAATAATTCTGCAAGGTATTAAGTCAGTGTTACAAAAACTGTGTCATGCACATCCCAACTTGATGCTGATCATATATGTGTCATGCATATATACACCTGATATTGATCATATATTCAAAGTTTCAAATCAATTACCGGAACACTGGGAAGAAGTACTACAGTAAATACAACAATTTTACTAAGCACAAGGCCAACAACCCTGCATGGAATAAAGTCAAATCACAAATTATCTGTGCTTGATATATGCAAAGTTTCAAGCCAATTGATTGTAAAGTGTATCAAAAGTTGACTTCACAAGCTGCTGACTGACCGACAGACAGGCTAACTGACAATGTGACAGGCCAAATGACAATGTGACAGGCCAACTGACAACGTGACAGGCTATCTGACAATGTGACAGGCCAACTGACAACGTGACAGGCCAACTGACGTGACAGGCCAACTGAAGTGACAGACCAACTGACAACGTGACAGGCCAACTGACAACGTGACAGGCCAACTGACAACGTGACAGGCCAACTGACGTGACAGGCCAACTGAAGTGACAGACCAACTGACAACGTGACAGGCCAACTGACAACGTGACAGGCCAACTGACAACGTGACAGGCCAACTGAAGTGACAGGCTAACTGACAATGTGACAGGCTAACTGACAACGTGACAGGCCAACTGACAACGTGACAGGCTAAATGACAATGTGACAGGCCAACTGACACTGTGACTCGTACATATACTATTTGGCCAACTTTGATTACAGGGTTATGATAAAAGCAAACATTGCAGAAAAACATACAACATACATTTGCATTGTATCAATGAACTTTTCACATACACTAAAACACTTTAGAAACGCAACACTCAAATAAAGAGCAGAATTGGTAAATTTGATCGTTTTTGACTTATTAAAGGGCCATAACTCTAAAGATAATAGTCTGAATTGGCTGGTAATTTAACTTGGCCTAGATTTTATAGAGATTCACACTTTGTGTAAGTTTGTTTTAGTTCTGATAAAGAATACTCAAGTTAATGAGTGGAAACGGGCAATTTTAGCATTTTTGATTAATTAAAGATCCATAACTCTGAAGATAACAGTCCGTATTGGTTGGTTATTGAACTTGGCCTAGATTTTACAGAGGTACACACTTTATGTAAGTTTGGTTTAGTTCCGATGAAAAATACTCTAATTATTGAATGGAAATAAAAAACTTGACGCCTTTTCAACTTTGAAAAACCTGGTTAAAAAGAAATGATCATCGCAATAGATTTAGATGAAACTTTCCAGGAATGGTAGAAAGATATTATATTATTTTTTTTTTAAATTGATAAAGAACTTGATATTTTATTGCTGTTTATGTTGCGTTTGTAAAGTATTTCAGTATATAATGGAAGGGTTTTCTCTATCAGAGAATAACACTTAGTCAGTTATTTAGGAGCACAATGTTAACAATATTTGAAGTACGAGGAATTTGCGACGAGCACTTAGTTCAAGTTAACTTCAACTCTGCACACAGGGCATGTTCGATTTTTCTGTAAAAGAAACAAAAACAAATCATTATTTGTTGAAAATTATTACAGGTATGGTTTTATAGTGAATGTCAATATACCAGTAGTATAAAAGTTAATATGAACATTTACACGATACTTGTTACTCATCGATATTTCTTTTTATATTGGCAAAAATATTTTATGCGGGGCTCTGCATTTAAAGCATGTGAGGTTCTATTTATTGAACAACAAAATTGTGCATTTATCATTTATTTTACAGGAATGAGAAAAAAAATGGTCATCCAAAAATGCTACAAGTAACACTGTACATTATACTACCAAGTTTCTATTACCTAGACATTGTTGTAATACCACGTCATCAACGCCTCACTATAACATCAAATAATTACATATTATTTTACATGCAGAACACCTGGATTTCCTCACAGTGGATGAACCGGACAGAATTAGACAATGAATACCTTGGCATTATACGTACGAGAGGCGATTTATACGGACAACATCGAGCTGGAATTGGTATGTCATGGGTTTATTACACTCGTGCACTGTAAATTATGTTATAAAATCCTCAATTTAAAGTCATGAACTCATAATATCTTTCTATTTATTTTTAGTACTGTAGATTTCTGTAAATAAAGGGCAAAGTATTTATTCGGTAATGAAGTGCGTTATCATTTTGCGGACCTGATATCTTATATTAGGACCCGAGTGTATTTATCCTTACTTTTATCCACTTGTCAATGCAAGTCGAGTGGTAGGCGTGGAAGCACGGCAGAATTTTCTGTGAATCTCCATCTTCGTAATTCATCATACAGATATTGCACTCAGCCTCCTCCTCTGTCTTGCTGCCCATTGTTTTTTTGTAGGTGACGGTCGGCAGACGATTCATCTCTGACTTTGTGAGACCTTTATCCTTAACCTCTCCCAGCATATCTGCTAGATTCATCAGAGACTGTAAAAATAATTACATATGACATAATAGTTAAAACGAAAGTTTTAATAGTACTTAATTCATTTGTTTCTAACCATAACCACTGTCGATTTTTCAGTCTGACTGTACCATACTTATTGATTTTTAATTAGTTTTAACTTAATTATTTTACTTTGATTGTGAAACAAGTTATTACAACTTCAACAAATCTGCTGGGTAGAACCAGTACTAAGCATATGCGAAGAAAATGTTTTGCTCAAGGTCACCACACATAAACGCGGTGGGTCTGATGCTTTACAATAATTTTTATTAAAGAAAGAATTAACTTTTCTTTGGGTTAGAAAATGTAACCATCATTTCAGATACATAGTGAAGTCAAACCTGATTACTACATACCAGAATGGGGAAAAGAGTGCTGTATACATGTTTACTGTTTTAATAATATTAGTTGGAACTTGTAGATGAATGTTCATTCATTTTCATGTTTATTTGATAGTTGAGCCCCATTAGCCGAATTGGGAGCACGTTTGACTGTCATTCCTGGGTTTAGGAGTTAGAATCCTTGCCCATTTACAGTCTCTGTGATGATGATGATGATGATGATGAGGCCGTCCTTAAAATAACCTTTGTTTGCTGTGCTCCGACCCAGTATTTTTCATATGGGTATGTAGGTAGTTAAATATTTTTTTAAGCAAATTTTGATTTTGCATAGTCATTTTAAAGAAAAATGGAAAGAAATCATGAAAAAAAAAAACAAGAAAATTTCGGTGGAACCGATGGATGCTCCCCAACAGAGTGTTTGACTCTTTACCATATTCCCTTAGTGCTGATGGATACTTGGTTGAAAAATACCAAACTGCATAGCAGGAACAACATGTGACTCTGCACTTGACAGAACTCATTCGTGAATCATTGAACTGGAACAAAATGACAATATGTGCATATCCTAGCTAGTTTCACAAAATTAAAAACCAGATGTTGTAGCGAAATAGCATCATGAAGACAATATGCACATCTCCACTTGGTAAACATGCATCCTAGCAAGTTTCGTAAAATTCCAACCTGAGGTTGTAGAGAAATAGAGCGAGAAGAGTTTGATCGCAGACAGAATGAAAGGGCCACATTTCAGTGAAAAATCATTGAACTGGAACACAAACATAGCAAATTTCATAAAATTCCAACCTGGGGTTGTAGAGAAATAGCATGGACAATAATTTGGTCACAGACTCAATGAAAGGGCAATAACTCCCAGAAAATCATTGAACCGGAACACAAAGACAATATGCGCATCTCCAACTGGTAGTGATGCATCCTAGCAAGTTTTATAAAATTCCAACATGGGGTTATAGAGATATAGCGCGGAAAAGAATTTGGTCACAGACAAAATCAAAGGGCCATAACTCCGTGAAAAATCATCGAACCGGAACACAAAAATATTATGTGCATCTGCACTTGGTAATGATGCATCCTAGCAAGTTTCATAAAATTCCAACCAGAGGTTGTAGAGAAATAGCCCGGACAAGAATTTGGTGACACACGGACGCACGCATGGACAGACGAAGCATTGACTATATGCTTCCTCCCTTTGGGGGAGCATAAAAATTAAATGCTTTAAAAGTCAATTAAAACATTTGGGTAGCTGCAATTTTGAGGGAGCAGGAAGGAGCACAGTAAAAATATATTTTTTAAGGATGGCCTGATATATATGAAAGTGTGTCTCTTGCCATTTGTCTCTCACCACTGATGCAAGTGAGACATTATCAGTTAATTGTGGAGGTGAGTATGCTCATGTACTGGTTAACAATAACCTTCTAGGATCCCAGAAAAGAATAATAAGGTTAACTGATAATCAGGTTAGTCACCGATGGTGTAAAAATGACTCTTGATACATTCAAATCACAAGAAATTTATGAAGGCTGTTAAAATATGCATTTACATTTTTCCTCCATCAATAAAACTGAATGCCATACATGTAACATGTAATGTGATAAAAATAGTGTAGACCTCCATTAAAAAAATGATTTAATTTTCGAACACACATATGAATTACCTCGTAGTCATTGCCACTGCCCGTTGGACTGAACATTCCTGCCATTACATTGAAAGTGTGTCCTGCACGACCTCTTCGGCCTCCACGTCTTGTCGGAGGTATAATCTGAAATTCGAAGTCACATACTATTATTCTGGTGGTATGTTACAAGAATTTAACAAGAAGAACAAAATCTATTAAGTGAGAAACTTTGAGTCAACCTACCGCTGTTGTTATTTTTACATGCAGATACATTCCATACATAAATTTTATATAGGACAAAGAATAAAATTTAACTGCGCAGTGAGATTTGAATGTCAGAAAATTAGAAAGACTAACCCCATTTAAGTCTGTTTCTGAAAAAAAAAGAGAGAAATAAGACTTACCCCATTCAAATCTGTTTCTGAAAAAAAAAAGAGAGAAATAAAAGTTATTTATGTTATCTCTTAATTATTATCATCTTTAAAAAGAAAATGCTCACTTTGTGACCATACCCGTTCAAATTTCATTCGGAGAAAATATAAATGATAATTTAATTGAAACTATTTATTATTCTAGATATAAAAGTCAATTAATAACTTTGGTAAATGTAGTCTACAAGAAAATTACAAACATGTTAAATGTTTGGATAGGTGGTCAGCAATGCGTTGTATACAAGACGACAGTAAGAGATGATCTTAGTGATCTTACTCGCATACAGTTGTTGTTGTTGTTGTACGGTGTTAAGCGTTGCTATCAACAACTTTTCAGTTATATCGAGACGGTGTCTACTTCAGACGGTGCTGCCCCTCATGACTGCCGTGCTGCAAACACGTCATATGATATCCCAACCGGTCTCATTATACTGGCACCGGGCAGACCAGACCTAGAACTATTCTCTTAATGCTGAGGAATAAACAAGGAAGATTCTAGTACCATTTGGTAAAACCCAGCAGGGGATCAAACAGACAACATTCCACATCCTGAAAACAAACTTAACTAAGATCTTGATAGAAGTTTAAAGAACAACCATATTTGACAAAAACATCCTCACTGAATACACTGTTTGATATTGTCTATTGTCTTACCCGAGTTGAAACCGGTGTACAAATAGGTGTCCTGTAGAAGCTCTAAAAACTGAAACATAATAATGTAGATTATTGGAAGCAGATTTAATGTAGGTTATATGAAACAGATAATGTAAGTTATCTGAAAAATATTTAATGCAGGTTATCTGGACAGATATTTTAAATTATCTGAAACATATTTAATGTACCGGTAGTTTATTTGAAATGGATAACGTAAGTTATCTAAAACAATGTAAATTATCAGATACATATTTAACGTAGTTTATTTGAAACAGATATTATGAAGGTTATCTGAAACAGATAAGGTAAGCTTTCTGAAACAGATTTTATGTAAGATATCTGAAACAGAATTAATGAAATAAGCCTTTATATGACACTAAAAGTCTGCCATTGTACAGTTGCTTTGCAAAGACATGCCCAATAATTCATGTTTTACATATCATTTCCCTCATGCTTAAATAAAGTTGCTTATCATATCTTATCTTATCTTCACACCAGACTTCTGTTTCACCAACTTAAATCTTAAAGCAGCCAGGTGATCATGATTTTAGACTGGTTCCAGTAAATCTGCATATCGTTTCATTGATATTGATTATACAAAAGATATATAACCAGTCAAAAATAAGTAACGTTTTTAAGTATTCAAGTAAAATGTTGGACAAAAAGAAGCAAAGCCAGGTAGACACAGGGGCATCCAAGCGCTTGAAAATCTTAAATGGTATGCCGCAGCATTTGAAAATCTGAAATGGTATGCCGCAGCATTTGAAAATCTGAAATGGTATGCCGCAGCATTTGAAAATCTGAAATGGTATGCCGCAGCATTTGAAAATCTGAAATGGTATGCCGCAGCATTTGAAATTCTGAAACAATATCTTGAGAAGGTATATTTTATTTTATATTTATCATTTGTTTCAAAGTTCTGTTTTTACGCATAAAATAAACTATGCTCTCACTCTGATTATTTTTACTGATTAATACGAAGTTTTACAGAAGTTCTGCACCAATGAACTGATCAGTACACAATGGCTTGAATGTAGAAGCCCCATTTCCTTAATAAGAATACTTACTTCTTCATGCATTTGGTTTCCTCGCCTCCCTCCTGAAACAAAAAAAAAATAAGTCACTAGTTAAATTTATTTTAAGTTAGAGTGAAAAACTGCCAATGGTCCCAAACATGTAAGTTAAAACTTGAAATGTATCCATTGGAAATGGATACCCATGCAATATTAGTATAACGAAAACTAAGTCACATCAAGTATTAATTAAATACAGACCGGTGACACTAACTGCCCCTTCACCATTCTTGCCATGGCAGGGCATAAATATTTAAATACTTACGTGAAATAATATATAATTTTCATTTTTTTTTTAAAAAATTATTATTGAAGCTTTAATGTCATGTTTGACAGAGTCAATAAGTGAAAAGCGAAAGGTTCATGAGATTGGTGGTCTCTCCTGACATAATTTGGTTGTAATTTTATAAGTCAGAAACAAAGGATTATACAGTAAATTGTTTTCTTAATGCTCTCTAAAGTAATGCTAGGCTTCCTTCTGGCAAAAGCAATTATGTTTTAGAGTAGGCAGGGTCTAGACCACCCTGAGGGTTAGTCTGACTGTAAAAAAAAAAAAAAATGTTTTAGATTTATTTATTTTATCTGGATTGCAGTTGTTGTTGTTGTATGGTGTTTAGCGTCACTTTCAACAATTTTTCAGTCATATCGCGACGGTGTCTACTTGAGTTAGTATTCTAAGCGCTGTCACACTGGAGTATCATGCCGCAGACACATGGTATGATACCCCACCCAGTCACATTATAGTGACACCGGGCCGACCACACCTAGAACTCTCCTCTTAATGCTGAGCGTCAAGTCAGGAAGCTTCTAGTACCATTTTTAAAGTCTTTGGTATGACTTGACCGGGGACTGAACCCACGACCTTCCACATGCGAGGCAAACGCTCTACCACTAGACCACGCCGCGGTCTTATCTGGATTGTAAAACACGTTCTTACAACTTAGACAAATCATGCTCGAGGTCTTCCTGAGTAGAACCAGTACTAAGTATAAATGGACAAAGTGTCTTGCTAAAAGACACCACAAGTAGCTGTGGCAGAGGTTCAAACCCACGACCATCTAATTATAAAATATATTATTAAGGGCAAGTAAAACTATTGAGAAGAATATTTTTGGTCATATTTTTTATCAGTAGGACCAGCATTATAATAATGTTTTGTTTGCTGTCTCCCAATCCCGGTTTTTAAAATTGCGTAGGTAGGTAGAGAGAAAGGTTTTGTTTTTTTTCCAATATAAAAAAATGATATTGTTTAAAATATGGTATAAATATCATACATATACGTGCAAACGCCTGGAGGTAATAAAAAAATAAAACTATTTCTAAAGTTTGAAGAAAAAAAAGCTGGCAACTTGGTAGGGAGACAGCAAACAAATAAAATTTTAATTTTGGCCTAGAACTTTCGAAAGACATAATGTCAAGTAACAATTTTCAATTTACTAACAAATGCCGGCCATTACGACTGTCCTTTATTTCATGATCCAGTCTATAGATATACGACAATCCAAGGTAATATATACATGAACACAAATACATGTATGCATATATTATCTGTATACTAAAAAGGACTGAAATGTAAATAGTCGAATTTCACTATAAGGCCTAAACACAGGTATTATTTTTTCTGGCCAAAGAGTCATACTGTACCTGTGCCTCTCCGACGTGCTCCCCGAGTCCTCACCGGGGAATACATGTGCCAATGGGCGGGATTTATTCCCAGGTGTTGATCGTCAGCCACGCCCTGGTGGGCCGGACCTAACCCGCTATGGACCTGGGGACAGTGGTGATCACGTCTAACACCAGCCCCGTCCTCTGTTGACTGATTCTGTAAAGACAGGGCAAACTCTCTGTCCAACTCTTCCTGTAAAATATCAAAACATCTTAATTATATTGGGTATGTAGCCAACAGAATTTTAAGCTCATAGCTTTCCTTTATGTCTCCTGAAACAGCTGTTTTTACTTCCAATTTAAGCTCATGCAGTTCAAGATAATGCCGAAAAATATCGTGTTTCCTATTTCCTGACTGATCCTGGATTTGAGCCCTGACCCTTAAGATTTTATTACCAGATTTTTTTAACACTGAAAAATCATCATGTGCACTGTTATATCTACAAAATTCTACTTCTATATATATATATTAACACACATAAAAAAAAATCCCCACTGACCTACGCTCAACTTTTTTGCCCCATGAAATAGGAAACAAACAATTAATTTTTATTCCTAACACATTTTTTGAACTATGACTTGGCATACAAACAAATATAAAAATAAATCAGTGATTCAGTGATGGCAAATTCTTTTATAAAACTTGCGACGGTCAATGGTCACCCATTTCTAACATGGGTGGAGTCACAAGACCCAGACTGAATCACAACAAACTGTAATTTATGTTGTATTTGTGTATCATCGGTGAAGAATTATTGAAATAAAAACAGCACTTGTCTTGAACACTGCCGAATACAAAAGGTACACGAAGGTCTTAAAGATGCATCACCTTTATAACTTTCCGTTCAGTAAATGCTGGAAAGTTCTATTGAATTACAAATATAAGGTCTCATTTGAAGATAATGGTTGATTCCGTCCTTGTGACAAATTTCTATATAAACAGGTCGGCATTTTCCATTTTATTCGTTCATGTTTTATCATAACCCTTTACTGACCAATTAATGACCTTATCGCAGGACGCAATTTGTTATTTGGCCAACAAAATCAATGAATTTTACACTACAGAGACAAAATACAATAAAAGTTATTGAACAGAAAATCCATAATATATGATGTTATTACATCAGATACCTGTATCTGCTTGGCAAGATATTCAATGCTTATTTGTAAGTTTTATGTTACATATAGGACACAGCTGTTACTGTCAGGCAAAATGTTACATCAGATACCTGTATCTACTGACAGGCTGACATTCGGTGCAGCTTCCCAATTTTGCTTAATTTTTCTTAAAAATAAAACCCAACTGGATATGAAGTATTACTGTAATATGTGATAATTACTGATTAGAACATGATCTTGACAGAGTTAAGCTTTATTTTCCAGTTTGCTAAAGCCTTAAAAAATTGCCAATTTCCCCTCAATCTACTGTTATTTCCCCAAATATTTAAGGCATGGACCTCTTCCTAATTTCCAGAAAATATGATCTGCATATACAAGACATATCTGCAGTGGGGGTGTTGTTTTCTCAATTTTTATAGATGTTTTTGGGTCACATTCCCAATGGCAAACTGTATCTTTTTTCCACAAGTGGATTAAAAACTAAAAAGCTTCAATAACGGTTAATTTAAACTTGCCATAATTCCATGATAAAATAAACAAAGTTTTCCCATAATGAATTGAGTATGATATTGATACTTCAATTAAATATTATAGTCAGTAAAGCAAGTGTACAAAATTTTATAAAGTTGAACAAATAGCTTAAATGCAAAAGTTGACCCAATTTAAATGAAAATGCCACCAAAAATCCCAATATCAAGGGTATGGGTCATCTCCCCAAAATGGTAAAAACAAGCAAATTCAGTTTACTTACATGTATGTCCCCCACCTTTTTCAAACAATTGATTCAGGCATTCTTCAGTTATTGCATGGAAACCCCCAAAATACAATTTTTTACAAATTAAAGGGGCATAACAAATGCCACAACCCCTTAAATCGAACTTAGCTTGTGTTTTGTCATTACATACATTGTATTAAAATTTCAAAAGATGTGATTCAGGCATTCTTCAGTTATTGCAAGGAAACCCCCAAAAATACCATTTTTCACAAATTAAAGGGGCATAACAAATGCCACAACCCCTTATATCGAACTTAGCATGTGTTTTGTCATTACATACATTGTATTAAAATTTCAAAAGATGTGATTCAGGCATTTTTCAGTTATTGCAAAGAAACTCCATAAATATAATTTTTCACAAATAAAGGGGCACAACTGTAGAATGACAAATGCCACAACCCCTAAAATCTAACATAGCCTGTGTTTTGTCATAATAAATACATGTTTGTATCAAAATTTCAAAATATGTTATTAAGGCATTTGTTATTGCATTGAAACCAAAGTGTGCGGACGGACAAACCAATTTTAGCGTCTCCCACTTTTCACAAAGCAGGGGACAAAAAACACTGACCTGTAACTGTCTGGCAAGATGTTCATCTTTCTGCATCTGCTGTATGTCCTTGAAGGCTTGTTTAGTTTGTGGTGTTAAATCTTCGACGTCTATTGGGTTTTCTGTACTGCCAATTACAGGAGTTACTGAAACAAAAAAAAACATTTTTATACCATTTTACTTGCTGAATTTATCGTTTCCATTTCTTGATTCTGAACTTTGTGATTATTAATTAGAAGGGTTGTTTAATTACAGGAAACTCAACAATGCAAGTGGAAGCCAACCATTGATTTTTGTTCTTTATTCTGAAGTAAATAAAAAAAAAGAGGCTATATTGACCTAAGTCACTCACCTGATTTCACTGTCACTTCTTTTCAAATTTTGAGAATTATCTGTGTTCACACAGTATTCCTATGTAAAAACTAAAGTCCCCTTACTGGGTCCTAATCAACACTAGCTACTCTTTTTTTAACAAACTTGAAACCCCTACTCATGGGCACCATTTATATATATAAATAACAAATATGAACAAATTTGGCCGATTTGTTCTTGAGAAAAAGATTTTTAGAAAATCACAATTTTATCCCTTTTGTGCCCCGACTGACCCTTACGTGTATTAAATTCTTTTTAACCAGTCTCAATTGTATCAAGATGTTTGAAATAATACCTAAAATAAATGAGAAAGACATAATTTCATGTTTTCCCATAGTAAACTTAGAATCAAAATTTGATAATCTCCTTACTGGACCCCAATGGAATCTTGCTCCTTTATTTGAACAAACTTGAAATCCCTATTCATAGAGATCATTTAAACCAAATATAAACAAATTTGGTTTGTTTGTTCTTGAGACGAGTTTTGAAAATTCATAATAACCCTTTTTTGGCCCCTGCTGGCCACTTATGGATATTGAATCCTCCTTTAAGGACCCAGTCTCAATTCGATCCTAGGGACTAGACTTCAACAAACCTTTTAGGGAACCTCCTTCAATGCTACATGTAAAATATCTAATGTATCGGCCTTGAACATTCAGGGAAAATGGTTTTCAAAGATTTGCTTAAAATGTGCTATTAAGCCCTGTGGCGACTGGCGGGGGCATATGTGGCCGAATCACGCTGGTTCAAAAACTCATATGAGATCTTGTGGTTGTATTTACTGCTGTGCAAGTTTGGATAAGTTTCAATGCAAAATGAGAGTCACATCTACAGGAAAAAAGTTAACCGACAGACGGCAGACAATATACTGACCTGTGGCCAGCAGAGCTTAAAACTAGTGGTGTCAAACTGGTTTTGAAAATATGTCAATAAAAATTCTTGAAAAATACAAACTAAAATATCCTTACATTTCTTTTTAAACACTGATTCTGATATTAAATAACCAATAAAACTAGAAACTCTTTTCTCACTGAGGACCACAAATGTACCAAGTAGGATGCCTTTTGACCTTATACTAGAGTTGTGGCCCTTTCTTAATTTTGCACCATGTAAATTTACACATTTAGGCCATCTAAACTATTTGTTTGTTACACTCGACCCAGTATTTTTCATGTGGGTGATTAGCAGTAGCTTATATCACTTTTTTGTCAGATTTGACTTTTTCTTGTCATTTTAAATAAAAATGGACAGAAGTTTTGAAAAAAATTAGGGTAGCAGCAATTTTGAATGATTAGGTAGGAGCATGGTTAACACATTTTTTAACAAGAGTTGTCAGAAGACAACAAAGCTCGCCTATGGGATAAAACACACCACCCATGCAAAGCTTGAGATTGAAGGCAAACGCAATTAAATGCAAAAGTTTAACCTGGGTGTCTACAGCAAGGTTAACACTTTTTAAAAAAAAAATTAGCCTTAGAAATATGAAATATAAAATCAGAGCTACAGATAAGCTGCGTATTTGCTTAAATACCCAAATAAATTATGCAGAAAAGTAAAGAAAAATAATTTTACTTAGTTGCTTTTAAAATCGCCGCATATCGCAAAGTAAAAAGCTGCCTAGACTGTGTAAGCTGAAACAGTGTCGTTTTTAGACTGGTTCAATGGGAAGTCTTTTCGCCATGCTTACCGCTGTTATCAGCATATAGTAGAACTTTCCGTTCATTTAGGCCATTTTTCATTAAATGTTGTAAACCAGTGAGTCTCAGAGACAACTTCCACTTTCAGTTTCGATAGACTGGCTTTGCGGGAACGAAAAAAGTGACCGCAACCTGTCCAAACAAACATCTGCTCGGTTATTTGGGTACGCCGGTGTAAATCAGTGATGCTGTTTGCGCAGATTTTGCATCTGCCACGACACATTGCAAGTGAAATTCTGGAGGAAATTTTGTCCCGGGTTGTCTCGGTACCAAAGAAACACGATGGTGGTTGAGTAAATAAAAAAACTGTCACGGACTGGAAAAAAAATTTCCATGGCTTGAACTTAATAAAACAAAATCTTAAAAAGCAATTGCGGTCTATAAAAAAAAGCAATTGAGCAAAATTTGATGGGTAAAAATAAAATTGTTAAGCAATAGAAAACAGAAATACACAATTACCCAAAAGGTTATGGGGTAAATACCCAATTACTACAAAAGCTTATCTGTAGCTCTGTAAAATTATGAAATAAAAAATATGCAATATAAAATGAAATATAAAATATTAAGCATACTTGAAATGGCAGCTCCTAATGAAGGAGAAAATACTGATGAGGAAGAACTCTCTTGGGTGGTAACTGCTTCCTTCTTCTTTTTACTTCTCATACTTTTTTTGTGTTGCGGCACATCGTTTGTAAGATCTGACGAAACCAACTTGACTTTAGCATTGTTACTTTTTGTTTTCACTCCATTTTTCGATTGTTTATGCTGGAGTAGATGGTTTGTACTAAGATTACTATGTTTTGGAGACATCCAGTCAGAGTGTACAATTTCTTCATTAAAATCCATGCTTTCAAAGTCATGAATACACCCTGAATTGACCATGTCTTCACTTACGTCCCAATCCATGTCTTCTGAATCTACTTCAGGCTCTTTTTTGCTGCTCTTAGAATTGGTTTTAGGCTTTACCCGATAGGAATCTTTGCTTAATTTACATGACAAGTCATTGGCAGAAGATAATAATCCTGGGCTGACCGGTAACGTGAGACAAGCTTCAGGACTACCTGAATCTGCCTGAAACTTTTGTTTTACTTTACATGAATGACCAGACATAGAACTTTTTGAAAATACAGGTGATAAACTCGATATGTTTTTTAACTTGGAATGTTTGGGCGAAATACTGGTAAAGTTTCCCGAGGTATTGGTGAAGTCACAAGTCAACTTCCCCGATGGATATGCATTTCCAGAGGCTACTGAACTTCCTGAGTTACACGGTGACACTTTTCCGGGATAGAATTGACCAACAAATACTGGAGAAGTGCAGGGTGATAAGATATTACTTGATTTAAAATAATTTTTATCACAATTTGCATGGAGTTTTGTTCGTTTTGTTGATAAATTAGATAAAATATCATACTTTTTATCACATTTAGCAAATGTTTTATGATGTTTATTTGATTGTTTTGCTAAAACCTTAGATGAGAAAACCGGCGACCCACTATTTTCCTCCCCTTCCGATGAAGACTCTGAACTGGAGGGCCATGCTATACCTTTCCCTCTCTTCGGTTTGCTTCCATTGGATGCGATTATATATTTTGTTGTCTCAGTTGTTGTTTTCCTTTTCTTAATCGGTGCATCTATACTATTATCTACATTTTTTTCAATTTTCCTGAACTTTGGTTTAATTGGAGATTTCACAAGTGTCGAACTTTTTACAAAACCTGGATGTTTATTGCTTTTTGATTTAAAAGGTGACAACTGTTCATTAGATTTCTTTCTTCGAATTGCTTCGGCACGTTCTGAGGAAAAATTTGCCTGTCCTGGAAGAGACAATGGTTTACAGTGTCCATTCAAACTGTTGTTATTACACATAGTTTTTTTCTTTAGAAGATTAGAGTTATTCCCGTTACCATGGTTACTGTGAGAACCATTATCCTGATGCAAAAAGGAATCATCTTCACTAGAGATACTTATTACTTTCTTCCGTACTGGATTGATGTAATTCCGCATAAAAACGGGGCTGAAAAGAGTGAAATATAGAGTTATTGCAACGACTTGAAATGAATCAAAACAATTTATTTTTTACATTGAAAATTAAACAGCTTTGAATATTTTTTATTCTTTTTTTTTTAACTGGGTTAAACACCATTTCCAATACATTTCAGATTATGGCATATCCAGTTTTATTGGTGGAGTAAGTTCCAAGAATGAATGAATCTAAGTAGAACCCCATCCTTCTGCACATAACTGGCAAATTTTCTCACATAATGTTTTTGGACCGAGCGCAACTCGAACCGCCAACCTCAGCAGTAAAACATTAAGTGATCTTGCGAGGACCCACTATTTCCCAGTCATAATTTAAATTTTTTTATTATACATTAAAAATGAGGGTTGGACTCTATATCTTAATTCTATACTCATTCACAGAAAATGTGATTTTTTTTTTAAAACAACACCTGTTAATCCATAATCATTATCTGCCAGAAACACATCATGATATCATATTTGAAATTGTTCATGAATTATAAGCAATCAAAGTTTCATCTCTGGTATTCTTGCAGAATAATGTATATATGTCAAAGATATATACATGCATTTACCCCTACCTTAAAAGAGTTTTTATTGAATATTTAGCGTCATTTTTATGCCAGCGAGGGCTAACAGATTATCAGTTAACTTATGTATATCAATCATCACGGAGACTGTAGCCAGGCAGGGATTCAATAAGTCGAAGCCCCTGGATTGATAGTCAGCAGTGTTTAATGTAGACTGTGCCACTGATCCCTTTAAAACACTTTTAAGACTGGTGCAATACATAATATGCTGTCCATGCTCCTGTTATTTCATATTTTTTGTAATTGAATGAATTAAATCAGCTTTAATTCTGACTGGCCAATTAAAAATCAAATGTTCCCAAGACGAATATTCACATAAAGTGGAAGTAACTTAAGTTAATAGTTGAAGACTGGTTACCGGTTAAATAAAAATTACTTTGATGAAATAACACAAACTTGTGTTAAAAATATATATTCATACCAGTCTATATCAATATCCAAATTTTTGTGTAACTGATATTGTGATTTACAAAAAATAAACAATATTTATGCTTTTGCTGTTTTCTAAGGCACATTTGAGTAGGAAGATATGAAAAGAATATATCAGTATCTTTATCTTATACTGCTTAAATACGCAAACTAGACAATGAGATTGCAGGTTTGTATAAAAACAAACATTATACTCAAAGTGGCTAAGGAGGGGCCTGTATACTGTGTACAGTACTTTAACAAAACATTGAGTGTAAACAAGGAAATCAAACCAATTTACTGCTACGAGTACTAATTAAAAAATATTTCCGCTTTTCAGACAATGATATCATTATTTATTTAATGTTTTTTTATGATGGCCCTGTTTTCAAGTTAAAGGGCCCATCTGGTCCACTTTTCTGCCATAATTATGCACCCCCACCTACCCCTTTACTGCAATTCTAGAATGAACACCCGAGTCTGATGTGCTACCGACTGAGCTTATCGGGCCTGGCTGAATTTTTTTTAATAGAACCTCTGCTATATGGAATATTATAACAGAGTCTCCATATGCTAAAGTCCTGTATGTGACCTTGACCCTTAAAGT
The DNA here is from genome assembly GCA_029582155.1 of Panopea generosa. Classification (NCBI taxonomy): domain Eukaryota; kingdom Metazoa; phylum Mollusca; class Bivalvia; order Adapedonta; family Hiatellidae; genus Panopea; species Panopea generosa. The sequence goes on from CM055902.1 coordinate 59,592,080, forward strand.
AGCAGTATAATTGTTGCACGCAACATGTCATGTTATGCTGAAACTTTCTGGTTTCCAACCAGTAGGGTAACTAATTTAACTTTTAAAGTTCTAAGGATTAAAGAAATTGACCCACACCAGACAATTTATCCTGAATAGCCTATAAGGCCTAAAAAAATAAATGTTGTGTTTAAGGTTTCATGCTGAAAAAACATTGGGTCAGTAGGTAGGACTATTTTTTTTTTGCTGATTTTTTTAGATGCAAAATCAAAAGGTCGGTGTTTTTTGGTTATTTTTTTCTTCATTTTCTCTCGCACATACTCAATTTTGCATGCAAAGTAATTACACCTTTTTCAAAAGCATTTGGTGACAACATATTGTATACTTTGGTAGTTTGTCTGCTTTTGTAGTTTGAATGTTTTCCTTTCCACTTTCAATATATTCTCATTTGTTCTGCACCATGTGCACCATATTGCAAAAGGTTAGATTGGGTATTCAACAGAATCTGTTAAAAAAATATTATTATATATATAAAAGGAATTTTATTTTATATATTTAATATATCTGTGAAAATATTTCAAAACTACCAACCAATTTCGACACTTGGACATAATCCTGAATTTCAAAGTTTGTGCCAGAGTTTGTGTTCATTTCACATGTAAAAACGCTTACTTTTTGGCTTTCCTCAGGTGCAGGGTGGAACAGAAAAAAGACCTCTTCCACGGTGAATGAATGGTTGATTGGCTGAATAACCTTTTTGCGGACGGTATGTTCATACATGTGAACCTTTTTGGAAAGCAATGAGGGAAACCTTTTTTTTTTTACACCTAGCATTCTAACCTCCTAATAAGTCTTAACAAGTGCTTATGTAGATCAATATCCGCTTTGATCACGCGATTTTCCTATCCAATAAAAAACCCCACAGCAAATACCGGAAAATAGCCCGATGTTTAAACCGAGATTAGAAAGTTGCGCATGTGCGCCTCAATACCGTATACAAAAAATGGTGAACGATTCGCGATGAATAGATTCCTTGGAGATTCAACAAGAATTTCCTCGTGTTATAACTTATTGCCGAGGAACATTCAATGTCTAGTTTACAAATGATTTAATAATTATAATTGCGTTAAAATGTAGAAAGAATAAATACTGTAACAATTTCAGAAACGATTTTGTGTCATTTCTATTTCACAGTTTTTCAGATTGTTTATTTTTGGTCTTCAGGCACAGTTGTGCTTCGAATTTCAAGTTGCACTTTTCTCAAAGTTTTGTCTTTGGTATACAGTTTTATATATTGGTTTTCGCCAAATACTTGGAGCACCTGAACCATCCCTAACACGACAGTCGGCAAAATTTTTAATTTTTTTTTTGGAAAAAAAAAAAATATACGGTCGGGACCTTTTACTATGGGTAGGTCGGGAAACCGTAAACACAACATTTCTTTTTGTAGGCCTAATAGCCAGTAAAGCTAAAACATGATGAAATCACATGTACACTAACTAAAACTCAACGTGAGCTCAGGCAGAGCCCGGTCATGTAGGGATAATTTTGAATGATTACCTGGGTGTGTCTGGTATGGCGTCGTCATTATCCCAGTTTAAACTCTCATCCTGAAATAAGAACATGAACAATGAGTGCTGGTGTCAGTGAAATACATCATGTATCATTCTTATTTCATCAATATTTGATTATAAACTTATATATTAAAAGCGAGCAGGCCACTCTTTAAGGTATTTGTTTGCAGTTATCTTTTTGAACAATCTCTGTTTATCTGTCAATCTTCATGAGTAGACAAATGAATATATGTTTTTGATGCGCACATAACAGGGCTGGAAAATTACACTCGTTCCCTTGCCTCGAAGAGTGAACACTTTGTCAGGACGAGAATGTGGGCCCTTATCGAAAGCTTTACTGAAGTCAAGTAGGATGACATCCATTTGCGTATTGTTATTAATGCCTTTGGTGAGTTGTCGATTGTTTCAATAAGTCGAGTTCCGCAGGATCGATGATAATGAAACCCATGTTGGCTATCAGTTAGGACACTGAAGGAGTCAAAGTGTGACATGATGTTGCTGACGACGATGTGTTAAAGTACTTAATATGAGATTGAAGTTAATGATAAAGGATGATAATTTGATGGTGTGGAACAGTTTCCTTTCTTAAACACTGGAGAGACAATGGTAATTTTTTAATCTTGAGGGAAATGTTCTTGGTCAAGAGATTGCTGGCATATTTTCACAAGTACAGGCTGATTTCAAGAGTTGTGAGGGAATCATGTCTGAGCCTCCTGCTTTGTGGGGCTTCAGGTTCTGGAGCAGTTTCACTTAAACCTTCTGGCACGAGTCGGGCTCAAACCCATGACTTCAGCAGTGACAGATAGAAAGTAGTAATTAAACAATAGCACATATTAGCACTTGTGGGATAAGCTATTGAGTGCCACTGGTTTCCCGTCAATTAATTAGTCAGGTCATACAGAAAAAGAATACATTGCTCCAAAAACTATTGAGATTGAAATGGCAACTGCCATAAAACATTATATTCTACAAAGGAATTGTATAGAAGTCCTTGATTTTATAATCATAAAACTTCTTTAGTTTACAAAAAAAATAGATTTATTGAAATCGAAACCATGCTCCGAGGGTTCGATCCTCCGCAACAGCTGTGTGGTGTCCTTGAGCAAGACACTTTATCCGTACATGCTTAGTATTGCATCACTCAGTAAGACATTGAGCATGATTTGTCTAAGTTGTAATAACTTGTTTCACAATCGAGGTAAAACATGAAAATAAATAAAAACAGATTTATAGATCAGCTGATAAAAATAATAGCCCAGAAGGTCATTATCTTAGGATTTATCATTCAGAACTTGTCCTTAATCAAAACAAATGATATTATATTAGCGTAACAATATATATTACCATGTTCTGGCTTCTTTAAATATATCAATCTAGCAATTAAACGTCATTGCTTAATACAGTAGGAAATATTCTGACATTGTCCGCCTTTTTGAGAACTTTCACCGCTGTGCGTAATAAACACGCGTTCGTGAAAAGCACAAACTTTCGTTTCTCGCTCTGCTGGCACTCTTGAAGAATCTATACAAGATACAAAAAAACCTTTTGTGTCGGATTTACAAATATTAAACACTAACTGTGAAGCTATTTGCCGACAAATATACATATACATACAAATTACTCCCAACAATCAATTTCTGATTATTACTGGGAGGCGCTATCGGGGAACAGCAAAAGAAATAGTAAAAAATGAAATATGATATATGGAATTTAAAAACAACAAAGTTATACATATATTTTCATTTAAAAATAACTACATGTCTAGTGTTAAAAACAAGAGTTGTTTAGAAATTTTCTGTGGCCAGACCAACCATAAACTAATTTAGGTTGGTGCTGGCTTTAACACAACTTGGTAGGCTATTCAAATTTCTAATTGTTCTAGGGAAGAATGAGTTTTGATAATAAAGGGTCCAAAGTCGTTTATGTAACCCAAAAAGAGGCAGGAGCCAAAGACCGAACCTTGGGGGTACACCGGACATTACTGGGGCGGACTCTGACATGTGACCCTCTACAACTACTGTTTGAGTTCTATTCAGTAAAAATGAACTTATCCATGAGACTGATTTAGTGTTTATTCCTAGATTAAAAAGTTTGTAGGTAAGGAGATTAGGACCAACTTAATCAAATGCTTTACTGAAGTCCATAAATATAAGATCTGTTTGTTTTTCAGACTCTAAATTATCAAAGATTTCTTGGGTAAAGCCTATTAGTTGGGATTCACAGCTATGTTTTGATCGAAAACCACGTTGAAAAGAACTAAGAAGTTGTTATTGTCGAAATGGGTCATGATATTTGATATTAGTAAATATTCTATTAGTTTAGATGCAATGCATGTGAGTGATATTAGTCTATAATTACAGGGTTTACATAAAGGGCCTTTTTGTATATTGGAGCGACTATTGCTGAGCGCCAGTCTTGTGGGGCAATTCCTGTTTCTAGAGATGATTTTTAGATGGTAGTTAGGATAGGTGCGATTTTTTTGCGTAGTTATTTGAGTAGCATTGGTGATTGTTCATCTGGACCTGATGCTTTATTTAAGAAGAGTTTGAACACCGTCTTGTGTAATACATATTTCAGACAATTGAATCAGTATATTTTAAGGAATTGTGCCATTTTTTAATAGATTAATTTCAGTCATGTATTTAAGCTTTAGTGGTTTGGGTTTTGGAGAAAACAGATTCAAATTGTTTATTTAGTATATTGGCTTTTTGTATTGGATCGGTATGTGTTATTCCATCAGCCTTGAGAGATGAAATACCGCAATTTTCAGTTGTTTCTATATATAAACATATTTAAGACACAGGAATAGGTGCGTTGGTTAATCTATATTATCAACGACTTAGTAGAGGCAATGACGTTATAATTGTTCGTAAGGCTCTGGAAGTTCTATGTTTTAGAGGCGTCCTTGCTAACTCTATTTATAATATGTAACCTAAACAAGGAATTATATAGAGTCCTTGGCCTAAATAAAGAAAATCTAGAACATATTTTCATATACACGTGTTTCATCAGGGTTTTTTTTTTATCATAAAAACGACATGTTTTACTTCTCTTTTTCTTCTTTTTTTTTTCTTCTTCTTTTTCTTTTTCTTCTCATCTCTTCCTTCCAAATACAAGTCAGTAGTCTTGTAGATTGCATGGTCGGCCTGATGAATATGGTGACCCCATCACAATTAACAATACATGCAATGCGCAATGAGTTATAATATAATGTAATTTAAGGGAGATAACTATAATACGGGTTTTATAACATAAAACACAAGAGTAATACATCTTGTATCTACAGCAAAAATATGTATTTGACTCCTTTAAATTATTTGACCAGTAGCCTAAAATTATTACTCAATCTAAACGTTATTGCAAAATTTTCACTGAGTAAACATGATATAAATAAATCAGATAATCAGATGTTTTCAATAGAGTTACTATCATACCTGATTAGCACCAGGGCCCGATTTCTCGAAAATACTTAAGTCTGCTATTTTACTTAAACTCAAATAGTGTGCTCAATTTAAGTATAAAATTGAGAACACTATCGAGTTTAAGTAAAATAAGAGACTGAAGTATTTTTGTGAAACCGGGGCCAGGCTCTCATTTTTTACGGTTTATATAGTTGTTAAAACATGTATTGTTATTTTATATTGACTATTCTGTAAGTCTATCAGTAAACATGCAAATCTATACGCAGTAATGTGATATAAACTTGTGTGTGATAAATTGGTTTAAGATATGTTTTAATATTTTTTTAAAAAAAATATGGTCTCTCTTAATTCTTTACGGTATGGCATGGTTATTTGTTAAATATAACATTTTATATCACGTATATACTTTGTATTAGCCATGCTGAGACATATATAAAGAAATATCTATCAATTGTATAATGCAATTACAGTTATTTGCGTAATGCAATATATATTTGATTTGATGTCAACATTAGCAGATAATTTGTTTACAGATTTTTTACAGTTTTTTTTTGGTAATATAGGTCTCTGGCCCAAAATACAAACAGTACAATTTTACAATAGTGTGACAAATAAACAGATAATAAATGTAGTTGTTGCATTACAATGGATATTGTTATTTAAACACAATCGTTGGAGGAATGTTCAAAGTGGTGTGAATACTACATTTAATCAATTTGCATTATTTGAATATTGAAAATTTTAATAACATGTAACTAATAATTATAAACTATTTTATTGATTGTAAATAGTGAATGTATATATGTATTATATTTTGTGTAAACCGCCTAGTTCAAGGTAATAAACATGCAAATGTTTTGCCAATATCCGTTTGAATTGAATTGTGTGTGTCCAGTTAACCGTTGGTGCTTATCACAATTACAATGCTTATCACAATACACATTAACAAACTTATAACAGGTAATGCTAACTTGATCAATCCATTAAAGTGCTTATGCATTAGTGATATTCACACTATAACATATATATGCATTAATTAACCATTATCGTTCGAGTCGAACTGTTGTTTCTCACGGATCATTTGTATTATCTTTTTTCTGAATGCAGTTTAACGCCGTTTTTAATATATTTCAGGTTATATATGTCGTATCCAGTTTTACTTGTGGCGGAAGACCCCTTATCTGTTTCTACGCAGCTAAAAAATATATTACATTAGTCTGTAGTTCGTACCCAGCTCTTCTGATTCGGAAGATGTCAGGTTCTGGGATTAGACTAATGCTACATTGAGACTCAGATGAAATTCATCAATAATTTGAATTTGAAAATCGGATTTGTCTCAAAGTCTTGCCTTTTTTAAGTCCTGTAAACATACGTCACACTTATGGATAAGATATGTGACCCGGTAACATTTTCTGTTAGATTGTCATTAAAACTGCTTGTTTTGGAAAATAGATATAGCAGTTGCTTGGTTAATGCATGTTGTTTGAATTTTAAAATTTTGAAGCTTTGAATCGCAGATTCAAACTATTGATGAATTTAGGTTGGCAATACCTTTAGACATAAACATCCTATCTAACACTTTCACACGTGCCCGGTTTCACTAAACATCGAAAAAATCAATTTTTCTAAATGGTTACTTGAAATCATAACACATTAAATGACATCAAAGAATTGAAGTTGAAAGAAGTCTCTTCTAATTGGTAAAGGATAACTTGCTAAATGATCAATGTAAATAAAGTTTAAATATTTCGAAAAATCTCAATGGTTGAGATGTTTAGCGAAGCTGGGGACAGGAGTGAAGATTCAGCAGGTTGGTTTTTCTCTAATGTATTTTGCTTAACTTTAAGCAACGACTAATCTCTTAACCAAATATTGATAAAATAGCATGCGAAGAATTAGTAATTTGGCATATCAATCATTGAGATTCCACAGGAAACTGATTTCTTTTACATACAATGTAAGATGTATGTAACCTAAGATGTTTTAGAATATAATGATATTGAATTGTAAATATAGCAATTTGAAGTAAAATTTGAAGTACATTCCTTGATATTTAGTTGTAGCTTACATATTTTGTAATCGCAAGTACTTCAAACATTCTAAACACACGGTTGATGACTGAACAAATGTTGAAAGCGTCGCTAACAACAACAACAACAACAACAACAACAACAACAACAACAACAACAAACCACCACCACCACCACCAACAACAACAACAATTGTTGTATTTATGTTTATATTAAGATATATGCTATTTCAACTTTAAAGTGAGTATATCAGAATAAAACGCTATAATAGTTAGTTTGAAAGTTTAAGATAATTATCAAAATGGATAAAAAACACATCTTTATCATTAATGCATATACACCGAATAGATAAGTACGTCAAATCTCCCCAAAACGTCACAAAAATCGATATGTAAATTAGAGTGGAAAATTTGAAACGAAATCCCTGTTTTAAAAATAGACAGCACTTAAATCCTGTTTGACGACCTCCGCATCGTCATTCTGACTCTTTCTGAGATTAAACAAGTTTTACTACGTGTAAAACTGTATTAAAGATCAAATTGATATCAAAATGAAATACCTTAAGTTAAGTGGGAAATCTATTTAAGTCTAACCTAGGCGCATAGCCGATGTTAGGAAACTCATTTTTAATGTATCAATTTGGCATGTTTAAATAACTACAGACCCTAAACCGCTCAAGTACCCCATAATTGCACTCCATTTGCGCTCAGTTTGCACTCCGTTCGCGCTCCGTTCGCGCTCCGTTTGCGTGCACTCGATTAAACGCGGTTAATTTAATGCACTCACAAACGCAAGTATTCGCTCACGAGCGCTGTATAGCTGAGTGCTGTATTTAATACTCCATTTAGCGTTCGCTTCGTTCAGCGCTCACTCAACTTTCAGTTCGCTCAGTTCGGTTTCCAGCCCATAACCAATCGCAACATCTCAACTCTTTAAACTGATTCTATATTGACTTTTTAATTTAATCTGTTCCAATGGAGCAATTAAATGTATCCATGGGATTTAGTCAAGGTAAATTAATTCATAATCCGATTGTTTGTCTACAGATTATGTCACCCGCTGGGCGAAAGGTTGAACAAGTATCGATAGTAGGCATGTTTAACGGAAGTGTCTATGTTTTGATATGTGATCAGTGGTCTGGGTGATCAAAGAATATCGCACGTTATACCGGCTTCTGTTAACGACATTTGTTTGCGTCAGTATCTTCTTTGATATACCGTAAGCCGTTTGTTACAGGAAAGCAATAAAGTTTGTCCACAAAATATACATATACATCATCAACATAAACTAAATAAATTGTTATTTATAATTAAATTTAATTAATAATTCCATACTGTTGATACCTCGTTGGCCTTATGATAATCCATAAATCTACTCAGTGTAAGCAGTGACTTAAAAACATGTGGATATATCACTGGTTTTGTTAATGTTCAAACTAAAATAAGCTTTATAATCTATAATATGCACTGCATGGGTGATGAAAATTTTATTATAATCTGTGCGATGCAATTCGACATTATAATCAATGATTTTTGAAAAATAATAATCTTGTAGTGTTTTTTCTCGATTTGGGTCCAAATGTGGCTTCACTAAACTTGAAAAAAGATATTCTGATATTTTAAGTTTTTATAATTATTTTCGTTATCATTATGTATATAAATATACTTGCAATAAACTTTTTTCAGTGGGTTTCTGAAATTATTCTTTTACTGATAGTATGCTTTATGTTAATATATTATTTAAAATGACAAACTAAATTAAACTTGTTTGAAACTACACCCACTGTGCTATACCACTAATTATATGACACGCAGCAACACACCCGTGGTGTTAATTACGTTATGTCACATGCCAGTGAGAGCCGTGTCAATTAAGTTATATGCTAAAGTGGTGACTTATCGGTCTATTGACCACGGAAGATATGTATGATTTCATTTTGATTGCCAGATGGATGAATTTTAATTGAGCCAACATTATGTGATTGAAAAGAAAAGATAAGAAAGAAAAACTGCCAGCCAATTAACAACAAATGAAAAAATCATTTAAGATATTGGTTATTCGAAGTTTCAGAACGCTTTAGTATGTAAATATCATGATGTTAATATCATTAAATTAACGAACCGAAAACCCTACGCCAGTTCTGAGTGAATGGTAGAAAGTGTGACATACACGTATAAAGGGATGTGTATTCAGGGCTGTCATTTTACCACAGCTGCCATAGCGATTTCGTATAAAAACAGATCAGAATTGTTAATTTACAAAATAAAACAATCCTACAATTTTAAAACTAATAAAAATTAAAGACATGTCTCTAAATAATTCTTTGTAAAAATGTAGTATTTTATTTGTATTATTTTTTACTTTCATTATTTGTTTTATTTTTTTGAAATATTATTATCATTGGAGCTATTATTATAATATACATATTGACTTATTGATTTGTTTACAGTTTTTATATTGGATACGTGCGTATGTTCATCTGGTCAGTCGTTCACAATTAATATAACAATTTAATTACTATAATGAAGGCAGAGTTGCATGGCAATCATAAAAACAGATACCCATGGTGAGAACCACATGTGTGTCAATAAATAGTTAATTGGTGATTTATCGGTCCATTGATCACAAAGAACCCTGCCGGTGTGTAATTTTCATTTTGATTATAATTTGTGCCAGATGAATGAATCTTTATTTAACCCGCGGCATGTGATTGGATAAGAAATATATAGTCAAAATCAATACTAAAATATGCAGATTTTTTATAATTTTATTATTACCATCATTATTATTAATATATATTATATATTTTATTATTATTTATTACTATTATTACTAATATTATTGTTATTTTTGCTATATTACTTTATTATTATATTATTATATTATCATATTATTATTATCTGAGTATTTTTTCTTCTTTATTATTATTATTATTATTATTGTTGTCATTTCTTACTTGTTGCCCCTTTCACAACTTTTATAGTGGCTTAATTGTTACGTGCTTACGTGCACGTGACCAGGCGTATCGATTTTGTAGGAAAGCGGGAAAACAATATATTTACTATTTTATAGCCAGTGAATACATGTTCGTTTATGTTTATTTAAACCTTCCTCATGAGCAAAAGCTGTTCTTTAGTCAATATAAAATCACAACCTCAAAAAGGTCACCTAGAAATTTACGTTTGCTAGTTTTTATTTCCTATGTCTAATATGTTATTTCGGTCTGTCGTGTTAATTTGGCATACATACATTTATTTTACATTAATTTAATTTAGCTTGATTGTCAAGTAAGCTCGGAGCTTATGCATATCGTCCTCCAGTGCATTCCCTTATTAGATCTGGTACTGAATTGTGTTTCGAGAGGTCGGGTAAAGCCTGGGTCAAACTCGCGACCTCTGCCGTCTGAAGCAGCACCCTATCCGCTGTACTACTGACCCACTTTATATTTTAGAATACAATTAATTTATTTTATTATTTTAATGAGATGTGCACGAGTATAATGTTTCCACTTTAATTGCAATATAACAGTTTACGTAGATTTGTTTACAACTAAGCACAAACTCAGTGTAACTATGTTTGGGGAAAATATAAAACTAAAGTCCAAATTAAATTGAAAATTGGTAATTTTTATTTTGCCGAAATACCCAAACAAATAGAATCATAATCATATAACTTTACGCATATCTATGTTTTGTTTGATTCACGCATGCTTTGATATTTTTGTATTTGGAGTAGTATACGCTTAAATCGAAATAAAGTACATGTTTTGTATGTTTTATAACTAATTTATATCGAAATAAAACGGCAAATTACATCTATTCGAATTGTTATTTACACAATATATAATTATTTATATTTTTGTTGCGCAAACCAAATCATGCTTAAACATGCAACTAAATTAGCCTTGAAACCGTAGATAACCATTGATGTGTCGTCTATTGTATAATAGGTATTTTAAACATTATTGTATTGATCAGCTAAATATTGATATTTATGTAATAATTGATAAATTGTTGACCAAAATAAGTTTTATCATGCCTTTTACAGTAAAACATTTATATTAACTAAATGGTTTATATTTATGTGAAAGAAAATTTATTTTTTATCTCGATTTTAAGTATCGACTTCACGATCAAATAATAAAAAAGAGTATATCCGAATGAACGAGTGCACTCAGTAGCGCACGAATAGTTCTGTTATCAGTTATCTTACTCTGTCTAGCGTATACAGCGCTACTGAGTGCACTCAGCGTATCTGAGTGCATTCAGCGTGTCTGAGTGCACTCGATCTATTTCATGCGTTCAGGAGTGCGTTTATTATTCAAAATCCAGCGTTTGCTTACGGTCCATGTCCGCTCCGTCAGCGCTCAATCTTCGCTCCGTTCGCGCTCCGTCTGCGCTACGCTCGCGCTCCGCTTACGCTCTGAGTGCACTCCGTTTGCGTGCAATTGGGGTACTTGAGCGGTTTAGGGTCTGTATATATAGATATGGTATATTTTTGGAAAAAAACAAACGTTTTAAGTCAATTTGAAAAATTTGAAAAATGATGATATTTTTCCTTTATCATCTAAAACATGTCAGGAAAGGTCTTCGTTTTCTTACAAAGAACTTTCATTCTAGTTTCACTATTCCATACGTAACATTATGAAACGGTTTTATATTTAACGAAACACACACAGTAATTCATACGAAAACAACTGTTTGTACAGATTTAAAGCGACAAGGGTTTGACCTACAATATACTGTTTATGTAAAAAATACCGACCGGATCAGGTAATTGAGTTCAATGGTTAATTTGAAAAGTATTTGAAATCGATATTCTTTACATTGTGCAATGTAAAATACAATACTATTTGTGTAGCCTGCATAGCATTATGTATGTGAAGTGTGCATTCTAGTACTTTCGATATGGGTGGCATAACGAAAGAACTCAACAAACCAAACATTTCTCGTGGATAAGTATTGACATAAATGTATTTTTTAGAAGAAATAACATGGCATCTTATGGATATTTTAGTTTCATTTCTATCTTCATCACTGCTGGCATGATCTCATCATCGGTGTGCTATTCATGGAATGACTCTGATAGACTAATGTCGGATATGTTGATTGGATACAACCTCCGTCATCGACCGATTTTGAACCAGTCTCGACCAATCACAGTAAACGTTTCTTTTTACTTAATTAGCATCCAGGAATTTGAAGAAGTAAAACAAAAGTTCTCGGCTTTTGGAATGTTGTTTATTTACTGGCAAGATGAAAAAATATTTTGGAACCCAGCTTTATACGGCGGAATAGAGACTCAGTCATACAAGCTAAATGAAATCTGGTATCCGATTTTGATTTTAGCAAACCCATATAATGATATCAGTCCACTGGGGGCAGATTGGATGAAGATTCGGATGTGGTCTAATGGATTGGCATTTTTCGGCGCTGGTTCCGTGTTCAGATCAACTTGTAATATTGATGTTACATATTATCCGTTTGACACACAGGTAATATAAACAGTGAACATTTAACATAGTGTCACTTTTCTTTCGTAATCGTACATACTCGGTCAATTCCGCCAGCCTTCGGTATTAGACTTATTTACGAGGTGGTCCGAGTGTTTTCTTTCGGTGTGTTTTATTGTCTTTCGATCCATTTAATAAAAATGGCGAGTGTCCCTTTAAAGTGTCCACAAATGTATACTGGTTTAAAGTAGTAAGCGGTGTCCCTATCGGATGTTTTGATATTATAAAAAGCTGGTCTTTTGTGCTCTGAAGTCTCAGCTTTCGTTTTAGCTTTGTTTTTTAATACAGTATCGCAGTTTCCTGTTTACAGTGACAACTCGCGGCATGGGTATTTTTTCGAACGATTCTCAGTTTTTTTTTATAAAGAGATCAATATTAATTCAAAAGTGTTTTAGTGCATTAGCATTATTAAATTACTTACTTCATTTCCTGTGACCAGATTATATTTTTATACAGATAGAACGCCAAGTGTTTCATTTTAATTAAAATTCAAATTGATGGAAAAACCAGCCTGACAACCCATATTTTCATTCGCTCATATTACAGTAAAATGAATGATGATCAACACACGTAAATCACGTGCTGATGACAGTCATGGTGGTGTGTTGCTTTATGTAAAGTATTCTGTACATTACAAACATAGAAAGGACCTTGAAACCCATGCAATTGAATGTATATGGATAGAAATTATAATCAAACATAAACATATATTATTTGGACTGTATTACAGACCCACTAACACAGACATACACCACCTTACATTAATTGAAAATTCTATCAATCATGCACTAGACATAAATATACAAGATATTATTATTACAGATGATTTTAACCACATATTTAAACATGTATTTAACTTCTTTCGTGACAATGATATACTAACAAAAATGCAATCTGGATTTGTTCCTGGTGACAGTACCATAAATCAGCTTGCATACTTATAAAATTTCTTCTGCGATGCACTTGATTCTGGCAAAGAAGTAAGGCCGATTTTCTTTGATATCAGCAAAGCCTTTGATCGTATTTGGCACAAAGGACTATAATATTGTAAAATTGAAGGCTGCTGGTATCACAGGAAATCGTTTAAACTGGTTTGAACACTACCTTAGTGACAGAAAACAACGCGTTGTGATAACAGGTGTCCAATCTGATTGGAAATACATTAAGGCCGGTGTACCCCAAGGCTGTGTATTGGGGCCACTATTGTTTCTTCTATATATAAATGACATCGTAGATGATATCAATTCAAACATTCGTCTTTTCACAAATGACAAAGGTCTTTTTATTATAACCCTATTCAAGCTGCAACTACTCTAAATTCCGTCTTGTTTAAAATATCTAATTGGGCAGATAAATGGCTTGTCAAATTTAACTCCTTAAAAACAGAATCTCTCTTGATTTCACGCAAGGTCAATTTCATAAACCATCCACCAGTTTTTATGAATAATCATATGATAACCGAAGTAGACGATCACAAACATCTTGGTGTGTTCCTGCCAAATGACTTATCATTACATAAACATATTGATTATAAAAAAAACAATAACATGGAACAGAATAAATATCATGAAAAAATTAAAATACAGTCTTGATAGGGTAGCATTAGAAACTATATATACATAATTTATAAGACCCCTTCTAGAATATGGAGATATACTATTCGATAATTGTACTCAATATGAGAAAAATGTGTTATGAAGCTGCAAGAAAGTGACAGGAACAACCAAGCTTGAATCTCTCGAACAACTATATACAGAAACTAAATGGGAATCACTTGCGAACAGACATCGGAAACATAAACTTGTTTTACTCTACTAAATGAAACACCACTTAGCTCCCGATTTCCTTTCCGGATTGTTACCAACGATTGTTGGTGACATCTCCAGGTATAATCTGAGAAACTCCAATATTATCCAAACGTTAAATACACGCTCTAATTACCATTATGATTCTTTCCTTCCTTCTTCTATACGGGAATGGAATACTCTCACAGATGAAATAAAAGATGTACGAACAGTTCGTGAATTTAAATATATGCTGAGCCGCAATGCTAGTAAAGTACCAGAAAAGTAATAATACCGCGAAAGAAGTATTCAAATTCTGCATACGAGACTCCGAACTAAGTGCAGTTCTCTCAACTATGATCTATTTACAAAACATATGTCAGAGTCTCCTCTGTGTTCCTGTGGCAACGTTGAACACGCTTAACATTTTTTTCTTTCACTGTAATAAATATTATGAAGCGAGGTATGTTTTACGAAACGCACTATGTAATATTTCAATTATTAACCTAAAAACTCTTCTTTATGGAGATCAAAATGTCTCACTTGAAACAAATATTCGTATTTTTAATGCAGCACATTCGTATATTAAAAGCACAAAACGATTTTAGTAGATCACTTCAACTTCAACTATGATATTAAGAACAACTTGTCCTTGCCTCCTACCCCATCTGTGTCGCCCCAAATTACTTTCATATTTTTTATATTTTAATATGAACTTTTTATTTATAAATATTTCCCTTATGACATTGTAAGTCAACATCGTGCCTTTTCGTCCTAGTGTGTATATGTATGGACCCATTTAACTACTGGTAACGACTACGATTAATACATATTTCTTTTACTATTTAACTATTTATTCAATAATACTTAACTATTCTAAATATCTAATTAAATAATTGCAATTGTCAATGTTTATACCAGTTAACTATTTTAAACGAAGTACACGAATTGCCATTTATATTAGAATTTACACCATCAGCAGGAGAAGAACATCATGTACATAATGCTTCCGTTCTAATCCTTTTTATATTATTGTATACATTTGTATTTCTGTATAGATGTACTTATATTGAGAAATAAAATATCTTTAAACCAAATAAATTGATCGTAGAAGCCCGAGAGCCCTTATTCAGTATACATTCTAGCTAGCTAACAAATCGCAATGCCATTTCATATATCCATTTTGTTATAATAATTCCAATCTCACTTTTATATATGTATTTAAAACATTTTCTCTGGACAACTCCAATTTTTAAAGAGTTTTATTTTTCGATTAAACCACTTGAACCGAACTTTTTTCTTCGTTCCTAGCTGCTACGTATTCATACGCGTTTACCACGCATGCGCTTATTCGAATTTTCATTACTGTACTTTACTGAGGAACGTCTCAAATTAGAAAAATATTTTCTATAGTCAGGATTGGAATTATAAAGACTGAATATTTTTTGTTCTGTTTTTTTATGCATTTGTTAAAAATAACGAATCATACACAAATCGAATAAATCCAATAAACTTCATGTAAGATTTGTGCGTGATTCGGTATTTAACACATGCATAAATACAGAAAAAATAATAAAATTCATATTTTTATTCATTACAGATGTGTAAACTTGATTTTGTTCCTTCTTCATATGACAACACTGAGATTAAACTCAATTCTCTTGGATCCCAGGCACTACTGGATTATTATGCTGAAAATGGAGAATGGAAACTTTTGAGCAATTCCATTCAAGTAAACGAAGATAATTTCTTTACCATTACGTTCGAGTTAAAGAGGAAGCCTTTGTTTTTGGTCATCAATGTCATACTCCCTATTTTATTCATGTCGTTGATAAATTGTTTAGTGTTTGTGCTACCACCAGAATCCGGAGAACGTATATCCTATTCGGTCACATTGCTACTTGCATTGGCCGTTTTCTTAACTCTCGTTGGTGAAAATATTCCGAAAACATCCGAACCGATTTCCATCCTATCGTTCTTCTTAATGCTGGTTTTCGTTTTGAGTACTCTAATGTGTGTGGTCGCCATGCTGAATCTTCGCGTGTACTTCAAACCATCGGTTGTTCCGGTACCAGCGTGGTGCGTTTCTTTCACGAGGGTTGTCACGTGTGGTAGTCGGAAACAACAGAACAAAGTGATTGAATTCGATGACGTGAGAACGGCGATGGAAGATGGTTACACTGAAGAGAATGACATAAAGATAAGGATGGCAAATAACAAAAATAATACCAAAGATGACGATATCAATAAGGCTGATATTGGTATAAAATGGCAAGACGTCAGTTCAGCAATAGATACAGTTTGTGTATTAGTTTTTATGGCTCTGACGTTAATTGCAGCTTCTCTTTTTATTGCTGTTCTTGTTATGAATTCGTGAGAAAAAAATAAAAATAGTGTAATGCTAATAATAGTGTTATGCATGTACACTAGAACTTCAATGGCTTGAACCCGACGTTTTTTATAATGGCGTTATCTGCGCCTTTTTCTCAAAACCTAAAAATGACCAGCTCACAGAGTTCAGACTCGCTGGTCATTCACACCCGTGGGAAATTTTAACTGGGACCGGGAGTTACTATACTACTACCCCACCCCTCCAGACAGCCGTATCCTTAAACGGAACCCAAGAAATGAAATCATTCGAATAACCACTCCAGTTTACATAAGCACTCTTCTTTCTGTAATCGCGTCTCAATATTTTTTTCTATTTTAAATATTTCTTGTCTCGCTTTAGCTAGTTCTTGTTTATAGAATGATCCCACAATGTTTTCGTTGTTTAAATCTTTTAGAAGATACGTAACTGGTTTTGTCTTTTGAATGTCCCCAACGACAAATATTTCTTCCGTCCAATTAGGGGTGTAACCTTTTTCAAATTGTTTTTTATATTTACTTATTCTGACCCTTTCATTAATTTTGAAAGACATTCCAGATGTCTGTGATTGTTTGGATTAGTTTTATAATACCTTTTCTTTATTCTTTTTCATTCCTCCTTCTTTAGGAGTCGTGCCAATAATACTTTTGTGCCGTTAGAACGGTAATAATGGGGTGATCCTAAAAAGATAAAAAGAGGTCCTTTTCCAGTCCAATAAAACTTTATTAAACGATCTAATACAACGAGTCACAGATGTTAAGTGCAGATAAATGAATAGCATATAGAACAGAAAAGAATATAACACAATTTCAAATAAACTAAATATCAATGTGTTTTCCATCAATATATATCCAAGGTGTTATAAAAAAAAAAATCTCACATAGAATATGAATAAAATTCTTCACAGTCTGTTGCAATACGCCAAATTAAACCGAAATTTAACACGAAAGCTGAATCAATTCAATTAATAATAATCTAAACTATTCGCATCTTACCATAGAATCTATTTCTCAATTTTAAAACAAGTATAATTACAAAAACTTGTTAACAATTTATAAATTTCCAATTCTAAATTTTTTTTTTTTTTGCAGCTTTAATTTACGAGAGTGCATTATTTCACTTATCGAAGCGAAAGAGACAAATACCAAAGAGACCGGAAAGGTATTTCGTCTATAAATAAGATTTTTTGTTTCGTTAAGGTACTGCAAGTGTTAACGAGAAAAACATTAACAATAATGTTCATATGAACCTAAAAAGTACTTAATTGAATAAGCCATCTTTGACTTCATGTATATCAACTAATCAACAAACCTGAAACAAATCCATTCATGAATATACAATTCTGATAACTTTTAATTGAATCTCACATATACCAAAGATATATTTTAAACTTTCACACTGTATTTTTATTATGGTAGAATAAAAGATTTATTTAAAAAAAAACAAAAACATATATCTACAAATAAACTTCAAGAAAAGATCACTTACCTAAAAAGATAAAAAGAAGTAATTTTCCAGTCCAATAAAACTTTATTACACAATTTAATACAACGAGTCACATATGTTAAGTGACTGGACCTGGAGTAAGGTTCCTTATATAATGAAAAGTGTCCTGTCAGTTTAAGCCAATGAAATGCTGTATATTAATTAGGGGCGATTTCTTGACCAATCATTTCATAGCGTGTTAGCTGCGATAAAAAGGGGCATTTACATAAAAATTATGCGATTAAACTTATACTAATCCCAGGAAACCCCAATTTTGTACATCTATAACATGTTGTTACATCAATATACGTGTATCGACTACCTTTGATTTAACTGATTATTTATATCAGGCCAAGCTCGTCCAGTCAAAACACTTGCAGATAATTGGTTTAAGTCAAGACTCTATCGCTAAAATTGAACCCTTGTTTAAGTGATTAAGTGATCCGATTAGTATGTTCGACAAGCTGCGAAAATATTAAAAAAATGCAAATATCGAACTAGAAAAGTTTATATCACTAATGTTAAAATTAAAAGTTTATTTAAAAAGTTAAATTTTGGACAATTTGTAATTTTTCAAAATTCTCAAATCAAAGTTTATCGTACGACATATTTTCAGTTATTCAAAAATATTATAAACAAATATAAATAAAATTTGTCGTCTTTTTCCGTGATTCAAAACACATGTTATAAACAAATTTTACTGAAATTTTCCGCATAACACTACCATGTTTGGTTTTATCATATATTGAGATTATTTTAGGCAGGACATCAATATAATTATTTGTATTATTTGCCGTGAAATGCTTCCACATTATTCTCTTCATAGTTCTGTTAAATCTTTCAATAATTACTGTTTTTCTTTCATTAAAGGTATGATACATTTTAATATTGTTATCGTTTAACATTTTTTAAAGTGTTTGTTATAGAATAAACTCCCCTCATCAACCCACAACTTTTGAGGTCTTGCATTCATCTCATTTAAAATATCTTCAAATTCCTTGGTTACATCTAAACTAGTTTTATTTTTAAGCGGTACACTCCAAGCATAATTACTCAAAACATCTATATATTTAAAGGGATTATATTGGCATATTACCGTCAATTCACTGTCCTAAATACACACGTCCAGCATGAAGATACGCTTCTTAATTGTCTAATTGCATAACCTCTTTATTACAAACATCAGGTTTCTGAAGCCACGTTTTTGTTTTCATTTACATTCGTCATTTTCAGCGAACCGCTTTCAGTTTTCCAATTAATCATCGGATAACATCGTGAAGACTCGTTCCCGATCTCGTTTTTAAGGCTTTGTTCGGGAAGTTTACGGAGTTCAATGTAAACATTGCGCAATACTTTCAAGTAAATAAAGGTTATACGTCAATATATAAGCATTATTTTGTGCACACTGCATACAGGAAAAGTCTGGATTAACAGCGTGTTTGTGTTACTTGCCAATATGATCCCTTTAAATCATTTGTTGTATTTGAGAAAGCCCTCATATCAATCAAATTAGCCGATCACGTATCATCAACACCACTTACAATTACTCGACGTCTCGGAAATGTTCTTTTAATGGGTTTGTGTAATTTATCCGCTAATTTACAACCCCAAGACGCAAGCCTTTTCAGTTTTTTTAGCCCAAACCAAGTTTATGTTTCATACTAATAGATGGTTTGACAATTACATTTTTAGCAATTTTCTCCCCAAATGTTTTTGATTTAGTGTTCTTCAAACTCTCTAACATTACTTCATCACAAACAGACATTTTTGTTCCATCTCCGTAACAATAATCATGTTCTCGACAAACACTGTCTAAATCACTTACCGGAGGTCTATTATCTAAAGGATTTCCAGGACCGCAATATTTATATCCAGGAAGTATCATCCCCTTTTTAGGGAGTAATGGTAACACAGCTTTGTGGATATCAAATCTACGTCCCATATTATGTTTTACAAATCTCGTTTTTGTTATCCCACAAGAAGCGCAAGTACTCTTTTGCATCAACCTTCCATTTTTTGTCTTAATAATATTAGGTTCTATATCTTGTGTTACAATTTTTTCCTTCACACAATAATAACTCATTTATATATTAATAAAATAGTTTTTAATAATTAATTCATTTTCTTTGGTTTTGAACGGTTTCAACATTTTATACAAAACATCGTACTGTTTTCAGTTAGAAAGGATCCACAAAGACTTTATCATTATAAAAAAAACAAGACAAAGTAAATTATAACGGAATAAAGTTTCCTGTTAGGATAAAAGACGTTCCAAAGATAGAGGAAATGAATGAAATAAAATTTAAAATTTTTGGTATTGGAGATGGTAAAGAACCAATTTGGCCATTATACATTTCTGAAAAGATAAATCCTAAACATGGACCTTGCGAGCATTTATCGATAGAAAACCAATATGTTTGGATAAAGGATTTTAATAAATTAATGAAGACAAAATCAAAATACGAGCATAGACTATTCTTTTGCAGGTATTGTGTTCAACACTTTACTTCACAAAGAGAACTTGATAACCACTTAGAGGTTTGTCTATAAATTAATGGTTTGCAAAAAACTAGAATGTTAGATGAAAATCATAATTAGTTGAAATTTAAAAATTATCATAGACAATTACCAAACCCCCTTTGTTATTTATGCTGATTTCGAATCGTTCATAAAACCGATAAATGAAAATTATGGTAAATCAACTAAAGCTTATCAAGATCATGTGGCTTGTGGTTTTGGGTATAAATTAGTCTGCACATATGATAATGCATTTAGTAAACGTGTAGATATTTATCGCGGAAAGGATTCTATCTTTGATTTTATCGAAAAGATGTCGGAAGAACAAAATTATTGTCAAGAAATAATAAAAACACATTTTAATTAAGAAATAATAATAACGGAACAAGAGGAAAAAGAATATAAGGAAAGTGATTATTGTCAAATTTGGAAGGAATATAAAGGAGAAGATGATTTAAATGGAAATTATTCCGTGAAAGATCATTGTCATTTAACGGGAAAATATCGCGGTAGTGCTCATTACAAATGTAATAGAATATTTAGATTGAATGAAAATATTCCTGTTATATTTCATAATTTAAAAGGATATGATGATCATCTTATAATGCAAGAAATTGGAAAGTTTGAAAGGAATATTGAGGTCATTCCCAATAATACGGAAAAATATATGGCTTTTCTGATAGACAAGTTAGTTTTTATGGATAGTTTACAGCTTTAGCCAATTTTGTTATTAATTTACAGGAAGAATCATTTTGTTTTACTAAAAACATTTTAAAGATAAATAAAATTTAGTAAAAATAAAGGGTGTGTACCCTTACGAATATATGAATTCTTTCAAAAGGTTTGATGATCAAGTTTTGCCAGATCGAGATTTGTTTCATCCAGAATTAACGAATGAAAATATATCTGCTGCTGGTTATAAACAAGTGTGGAAATCATTTAAATGTAAAACGATGGGTGATTATAACGATCTCTATTTAAAAACGGACGTTCTTTTGCTATCTGATGTTTTTGAGAATTTTAGATCGATATGTTTGGAATATTATAAACTTGATCCGTGTCGTTATTACTCAAGTCCTGGTTTAGCCTGACTGCGTGTTTGAAACTGACAAAAGTTCGATTAGAACTTATTACAGATATTGATATACATTTAATGATTGAAAAGGGTACTAAGATGATTTGATCCTGAAGAGGAAGATAAATATATTACTAATTTAAATGCAAATAATCTTTATGGTTGGGCAATTAGTCAACCTTTACCAACGGGGAAGCTCAAGTGGGTTGATCCAAATGCATAAGATGAAACGGGGGTCATAATTTGTTTATAGCGCCAGAAAAATTAAATGTAAAAGACGAAATGTTGTCCGAAAATAAGTATAATATAAGTAGTGTAAAAAAATAACGAAGTTAGTTCCTAATTTATATAATAAACAAAAATATGTTCTTCATAGAATTCGTCTCTATCTCGTCTCTATGCGTTTGAAAAAGACTTCTTTAAACTCATGAACAATTCGGTGTTTGGTAAAACGATGGAAAATATAAGAAAAAGAATTAATATAAAATTGACTCATGATGAAAATGTATTAGAAAAATATGCTGCTAAACCAAACTTTGTTTCTAGGGAAAAGTTTAATGATAACTTCGCAATTCACAGAATAAAAGAGGAGTTAGTTTTAGATAAACCTTGTTTTGTTGACTATTTTAGATTTAACTAAATATTTGTTTTATGATTTTCATTACAATTATATTTTAAAAAAATATGAAAAGGAAAAAGTACAATTATTATTTACAGACACAGATATTTTATGCTGTGAAATAAAAACGAAAGATATATATGCAAATTTATAAAAGATGAAAAACGATTTGATAATAGAGATTATTCTAAAGACAGTCCATTCTTCTTCGAAGATATTAAAAAGTGATTGATAAAATGAATGACGAGACGGTAGGTGTTCCGATTACAGAATTTGTAGGTTTGAAACGTAAAATGTATTCAATTCAATTAAATGATTAAGATATCAAAAAATGAAAGTTAATAACTATATATTATCAAGGAAAATATATCCCATGAAAATTATAAAAACGTTTTATTCAATGAATGTATAATAAAAAATACGATAAATTTCATAAAATCTAAAAAACATCAAATGAAAAGTTTTTCATGTTTTAAAACTAGTTTATCATGATTTGATTATAAACGATATATATCAGATGATGGAAATAAGACTAGTATACGGATTTACGAATAGTAGTATTGTAACTCCCGGTCCGAGAAAAACTTTCCCACGGGTGTGAATGATCAGCGAGTCTGGACTCTGTGAGCTGGTTATTTTTAGATTTTGAGAAAAAAGGCGATGATAACGCCATCATAAATACTACTGACGGGACTGGACAAAATAGTTCGAGATGAGGGTTGTTCGAGCCAAGTATTGTTCAACATCATACCGTACATGTATCGATATAGAAAAGTAGTTCGAGCTACATGTGGTGTTCCAGCTATTCGTGTTCGAGCCAACGAAGTTGTACTGTACACGGTTTACAAATATTTATTTGCTAGCACTTCTGAAGTTGATAACTTATGATCACAGCAGTTAGAAGTAGATAGCGCCTGTAACAGGTAGATGGCGCCTTCGACCATTTGTCCACGGGAGACCATTATGTAACAATTAGTTATACATATGCAAACGCTGGTGATTATATGAATTCGTCGGTCATGATATACGCATATTGTGTTAATAACCCACAATACAAATCGCAGATTCGATCCCAAACTCGGCGGAACACTAAGTATCCATTCTGTCCTGGGAACAAACTCAAGGGAGATTAAAAAAGCACCAAGTTTATTTAGTATTTAGCTAAATAAACTGGTATAAAGAAAACCTTTTATTCCACATTTATCATTACCATTTTGACGAAGAACAACACTGTTTTAAATGTCGTACAAAAAGCATTCTTCAACAGTTTATTTGCACGCCAACACGTTCCGTAATGAATAGATATACTTTCTCTTTATCTTTAAACTTGTAATATATAAAGCATTAAGTAGATACTGTTATATCCGACATTCTATTCGTCTTACATATTCGTAATTGTTTTATTATAACCGGTGTTACAGTACAAATATACACGCTAATAAAAGTATCGAAACCATGCCGTTGACTCCTTTGCAGAAAGTAAAAAATACAACAGATACAAGCACGTTGAATTAAAGTGGTAGCAGAGTTGTTGGATACGTGTTTTATTTCGGTCTTTCAGTACCCTTAAGTAGTATTCTTGTGTTACTATGGCTACTGTTTCACCGACATCATCTTAAATATTTAAAACCTTAAAACTAAGAAAAGCAGCCAGGTGATCATGATTTTAGACTGGTTTCTGTAAAACTGTGCATGATGCATTGATTATATAATAGATAACTAACCAGTCAAAACTTTTTTATGTTTCAAAAGTTTTTATGTATTTAAGTAAAATTCCTTTTTTCTACAGAGTTATGTCATCGTGTACATTTGGCGATAGTATCGATTGTCAATGATAAAAAAATTATTATACTAAAAGGAAAAGATGTAGCAAGGAATACACATGTAACGTTTCATTGAAAACTAAACGGTTACCAAGCCAGACATACATTCCATACATTAAAACTCTGTTTGAGTCTAAAACAAGCAAAATTCAATAAAAATGATAACAAATAAATAACGAGTTTGATTAAATCATTAAATAGTTTTTTTTATCTTAATATAAAGGGAGGTAATTTACCAATATGAGAAGTTCGGTACCTATAACATAGACTGTGATAGATGTTATGTGTCATTGTTTGTGGAATTTTATTTACTAACAAGTCATGCGATGTGAAAGGAATCATTTAAGGATGAAGCAGAATAAATAATTTTATTTTAAGTGTAGTTCCCTAAACCAACATCTATTTCATAAAAATATTGTTGAATCTCCCCTTTGTACTTGTGAAAGTATCGAAAGTACGTATCATTTCTTTCTGAAATGTCCGCTCTCTGATACTATTCGCGCCCGCCTATTTCAGAACCTTAATCCATTATGCGCTGTGTCTGTAAATAATTTATTGTTTGGTAACTCAAATCTTACATATAACACAAACATTACTATTTTCGAAACTGTCCAAATATTCATCTTGTCGAGTAAAAGATTTTGAATATAAATAGTGATCTGCAAGCAGCCCAATTTCTGTTCATGTGACATGAGTCTCACACAAAGCACGCACCAGTCTCCCAAATATCTGCATTTCCATTTTTCTTTTCCATACGAAATATCAAATGCCATGTATTCTTTTCAAATTTCTAAGTCAAATCTATAAAACAATCTCTTGTAAAACGTCTTTTTTTTCCAAACACTAATATTTATAATGTTCGAAATGTACTAATTATTAAGCATATTCGTTAAACTGTAATATTGTCGGGAGACGTTAAAATGTAATAGTGGCGGGAGACGTTAAGGTGTAACAGTGGCGGGAGACGTTAAAATGTAATAGTGACGAGAGGCGTTAAATGTAACAGTGGCAGAGTGGCAGGAGATGTTAAAATGTGATAGTGGTGGGAGACTTTCAATTGCAATAGTGGCGGATGACGTTAAAATGCAAAAGTGGTGGGAGGCGTTAAATGTAATAGTGGCGGGATACGTTAAACTGTAATAGTGACGGGAGGCATTAAAATGTAATAGTGACTGGAGGCGTTAAAATGTAATAGTTGCTGGAGACGTTAAAGTGTATATTCAATGTATAAATCAATGTTTATATTAATCCTTCCTCCGCATAGTAGAATGATTTATGCGTTTAACCAAAGTATCCCAATGTACGAAACTGTTGCAGTAGAAAATAAAACCACGAAGAACAATAAACACACGGTATCGACTGCTGAACTGACTTCCCGCCACTTTATATCAATATTATGTTTGTGATTTGCGTCTCCTTTTACATCACCAGGTAAGCTTGCTTTACGCGTATTAATACTGACCACGTCACCGTTTTCTCCCGTCGCCGGAATTATGTCATCACAAACAATATCACCAGTTTTAGCCCCACATTTGCACTTCACTACATGTGTTGCAGAAACACACCAAACTGGGATAGGTATATCAGGAGTTTTAAAGTAAATACGGAGATTCAGTATGACCACCACGCATATTAACGTACTCATGACGAGACTGAACATTAAATAATACGACAAAATGGACATCGACTCGGATGTATTCGGAAGATTGTCACCAACGAGAGTCAAGAAAACAGACAAAGCAAGCAAGATTGTTACCGAGAACGATATTCGCTCTCCGGATTCTGGAGGGAGAATGAAAACTAGAGCATTTATAACCGACAGAAATAAAATGGGAAGTATGATATTAACTACAAAAACACCGGTTTCCTCTTAAGCGTATAAGTTATTGTCAATACAAAGTCGTTAATAACTTCGACTGAAGTGTCGGAAAGTTTCCAGCCTCCGTTTTCTGTATATACCTCCAAACTGACAAATGGCTTGACGGAATTAAAGATAACCCCCGATGCGGACGTTGCAGAAGGTACGAACTCCTGTTTACATTCCTAAAATAAAAAACAATTTATAGTTACGTATATGCATAATAAAGTGTAAGTATATAATACAGGGATAATTTATTTACACGTGCAAAAGCGGGTTTGTGTGTGCGGGAGTGTATGCGTGTGTGCCTGCGTGTATGCAAGTAATGTATGTAAATGAGCACCTCCCAGCGGGGTCCCTGTTTCCTGGATTGATTGTAATGGTCATTGTTCCCCAAATTACAAAATGTATTTGCCATAGTTCCCCAAAAGTATTTCAAATCTCTAAAATTAGTTTTGGTCCGTGGATCCCTGAAAGTAATGGCCAATGTTCCCCAGATCCCTAAAAAGTAATTGGCCAAGTTCCCCAGATCTTCAAAACCCGTCGGAGGGCCTCATCAATATGAGATGATATTTTACAGAACTGAATCCCATAGTGAAGTTTTAAATATATACCATAAATAATTAGAATGGTTTGCCACTATTTGTTTATTAGTCTGTAGTACAGACCCAGTTCTCCCGATTGGGTCCGTTAAATAGCAATGGTGTGAAAGCCACATTTGAGCACAGTGATTGGTCATTTACTTCAACTGAAGGTTTGAATGGCGTCACCGTTTAGTAAGCTCAATTACTATTAATTGTGGGACAGGCATAGAATTTCCTGCTTTTTCTTTGGTTAATGGTTTGCCACTATTTGTTTATTAGTCTGTAGTACGGACCCAGTTCTCCAGATTCGGTCCGTTTAATAGCAATGTTGTTGATATCTCCCGAATCAGGTCTATTAACCAACAATGGAAAAAGCAGGGAATTCTATGCCTGTCCCACAATTCATAGCAACTGAACACTTACTAAATCATGACGTCATTCAAACTTTCCCTGAAACAACTGACCAATCAGCGTGCTCGTAACAATTGCTATTGAACGGACTCAATCGGCAGAGCTGGGTTCGTTCTACAGACTAGTGGTAAATAGACCTGATTCGGGAGATATCAGATTCTGTGATAGACTAATTTGTTTATACTATTTTCTGTAGTTTGCTTTAGTTTATAGTTTAAACTTATTTATTTTACTTTGATTGTGAAATAAGATCTTACAACTTAGACAAATCACACTCGAAGACTTCCTGGGTAGAATCAATACTAAGCATATGCGGAAAAGCTGTGTTGCTTAAGGACACCATACATAGTTTGGTAATATTTACTAACCCTTTGGATGGGTTTCATGATCCCTAATTACCGAAGGATGACGAAATTGGCCGAGTATGTACGATTGCAAATGAAAGATTACATGAAAAGGAATACAGTAGATTATGCATGTCATGATTTGGGACAATTTAAGTATTTGGAATATAATTTGTGAAGCACACTGCAGTACAGTTGATTTCAAAGTTCTGGGTTAATTATGTGTATTCTTTTTTGCATATTTATTTGTTGATATGTGTTGTTTAATATGTATGTCAGTATTGGGTTGTGTATGCAAATGTTGTGTGTACCTCGAATCTTCCTTTCTGCTTGCATTAATTAATCAATAATGTGCGCCATAAATCATAATTCAGTCATTCATTCATTTAGACAGCTGGTCATTCAGTTGTTTTTTTTAATATTTTACTGATTTTCATATATTTCTGGAGCATCAACTGGGTATGAAAGCGCAATCTCGCATCTATTCAACGAGCTGTTTGTGATAATATTACGATTGTAAAATAGAGAAAAGTTACGCATATTTGAAAACATTACATCTGAGTATTTTACAATTCTTTTTTTTTTTATACTTTTTAGGCCAATGGTCACGATAAACTTAATTTCCCCAGTTTTGATTCATATATATATAACTTGATTGTTGGACTATTGTGTTGTACATTATGCAATGACTGTGATCTAGTTACAATTGTAATGAAGTCACTAATTTGTATGACAGCTCATGATATAATTTATATTTATAAGGTTGCAACTCATGCAGTTATTTGTATTTATAATGTTATGACTCGTGAAATAATTTGTATTTGTAATGTGACAACTTGTGATATAATTTGTTTTTATAATGTGACAACTCGTGAAATAATTGTATTGATAATGTGACAACTCATGAAATAATTTGTATTTATAATGTGACAACTCATAAAATAATTTGTATTTATAATGAGACAACTCCTGAAATAATTTGTTTCTATAATGTGACAAATCGTGAAATAATTTGAATTTAAAATGAGAGAATTATAAAATAATTTGTATCTATCATGTGACAATTCATGAAATAATTGTTTCTATAATGTGACAACTCATGAACTAATTTTTATTTATAACTTGCTTATTAATATAAATGCCAGTCAATAGCTATACACAGCTAATGTGTATTGTGTTATATCGCATGTAGACTATAAATGTCGATCAATAGCTATACATTGTTAATGTTTATTGTGTTATATCTCTTACCGACTATAAATGTCGGTCAATAGCTATACAAAGCTAATGTTAAATGTGTTATATCTCTTGCCGACTATTAATGCAAGTCAATAGCTATACACAGCTAATGGTTATTGTGTTATATCTCATGCCGACTATAAATGTCGGTCAATAGCTATACAGAGCTAATGTTTATTGTGTTATAGCTCATGCCGACCATCAATGCCAGTCAATAGCTATACAGAGCTAATGTTTATTGTGTTATATCTCATGCCGACCATCAATGCCAGTCAATAGCTATACAGAGCTAATATTTATTGTGTTGTATCTCTTGACGACTATAAATGTCGGCCAATATCTATACACAGCTAATGTTTATTGTGTTATATCTCATGCCGACTTTAAATGTCGGTCATTAGCTATACAGAGCTAATGGTTATTGTGTTATATCTAATGCCGACTATAAACATTGGTCAATAGCTATACATAGCTAATATTTATTGCGTTATATTTCATGCCGACTATAAATGTCGGTCAATAGCTATACAGAGCTTATGTTTATTGTGTTATATTTCATGCCGACCATCAATGCCAGTCAATAGCTATACACAGCTAATGTGTATTGTGTTATATCACATGCGGACCATCAATGCCAGTCAATAGCTATACACATCAAATGTTTATTGTGTTATAGGGCTGTCATCTATAAATGTCGATCAATAGCTATACATAGCTAATGGTATTGTCTTATATCTCATGCCGACTATAGATGTCGATCAATAGCTATACATTGCTAATATTTATTGTGTTATATCTCTTGCCGACTATCAATACAAGTCAATAGCTATACATAGCTAATGTTATTGTGTTATATTTCATGCCGACTATAGATGTCGATCAATAGCTATACATTGCTAATATTTATTGTGTTGTATCTCTTGCCGACTATAAATGTCGGTCAATAGCTACACACAGCTAATGTTTATTGTGTTATATTTCATTGACTATAAATATTGGTCAATAGCTATACATAACTAATGGTTATTGTATTAGGTATTGTATATGCCAACTATTAATAAAAGCCGGACCAAATTAGCTCGGTCGGTTACGCGTCTGACTATCATTCCAGGGGTCGTGAGTTCGAATCCCCGCCAGGCAACAGTCTTCGTGATGATTGATATACGACATTGTGTCTCTTTGTCATTTGTCTCTCACAGCTGATTCAAGTTGGAAAGTTATGAGAGACTTTTTAAGCGTAAGATCAGGTTACCGTGATGATCGGGAAGGGATGGAGGGCTTACTGTGTAGTGAGACGTGTATGGCCGAAATGCATTGTTTAGCATAAAAACTTAAACATTGAGTTTGTCTTCTTGTGTTTTTAATTGATTTTTAATGAAACAAAGAAATGTTTTAACTGGCGTGACCGGGCTACTTTCTTTGTGAGGGTGTTTTGTAATTGAATTATAAATTCCTTATGTATTATATCTGAACCATATTTGATAAGATGATAACAATATTGAAACAAACACACCTCAAATGCTTAGTTTAAAACTTACTTATTTTACTTCGAGTGTGAAACAAGTTCTCATAGCTTAGACAAATCACCCTCGAAGTCTTCCTCGATAGAATGAGTACTTATCATATGTGGAAAAGATGTCTTGCTCAAGGACACCATATATAGCCGTAGCGGAGGATCGAACCCAAATGCTTATAAAGCATCTATATAAGCTTACCTGTGTATCAAAAGGATAAAAGGTAACATCGAAGTCACAAGTTGATACAAGCTTTAGGTGCGTGTTGCTATATGCTTTACCGCTTGAAAGCATCGTTATCGACATCCAATCTTTTCCACTCTCACTGGTTTCATCATAAGGGTTGATCAAAGTTAAACTCGGGTACCAGATGTCCTTTAGTTTGTAAATTTGCTTGTTTATCCCGCCATAAGAAGCCGGGTTCCAAACTATTAGTTCATCTTGCCATGCTAAAAGAAGAATGATGAATGCCGAAAAGATCTGCTTCACTTCATCAAATTCCGGAATTGAGACTAAATAAGGGGTGATATTCACTGTGGTCGGTTCAGACTGGTTCAGACTGGGTCGGTGTCTCTTGTCGTATCCCGTTAACATATCCGACATAAGTTGGACCGAGTCATTATACGAATAGCAAAACGCAGATGCGAACAAGTTTATGGTCACAATGGTAACTACAAATTGATAAAATTCCATTTTTATTTATCTTCAGAATCAAACACGCGATTAATGTCAAGTCAAGCAATAAATGTTTAAAAGAATATGAATGTGCAATGATTATTTATAATACTAGCCAGTTAACTAATTTCCAGTCTATCCGAAATGTGTGTGTGTGTTTTTTATATAGTGTATAGGCTAAATTCGTTAATATTGACACAAACACCAATTCTGCTACAGTATAATAACGTATATATGATGTGGCTATATTTCCACCATAAAAATGATCGGTGGTTAGTCGATTGTTCCTTAAATGTATGTCATATTGCTGATCATGCTAATGGTCACGGGTCAGTGAAGTGATACATTCTATTCACATACACCATTTACTGTATTTACTTGTCGCCAGACAATGATTTATCAATATTAGTAAATTGTCCACAAACATGTCAGTATTCAAAGGGCCGTAGTCAAAGTTTGATTTTATAGGAGGCACAATCCCAGCTTTGCATTCCTGTTTTTTTTTTCTCATATTTCAGAGACATTTTAACTGAGCCGCTCAAATCTTTAACACAAACTGCATTTAATCCAGTTACTCATTTTTTCACTAGTTTTTGTAGCCTTTTAGACCCGATATAACTGAACATATTAACTTTTAGTAATGCACTGTAAGTATTTGCTAGGTAATATACTAAAAATATTATATGTGTAGGATATGTCATATTTTTGCAATAGTAATTCATATTTTGGTAAATAAAAGTACTTCAATGTACTGAAAGTAGGGCTTTAATAAATATCCATACGCCGTCCGAAATTGATTGATATTATTGTAGCCTTTGGTTTATTTTATGCAACTTTTTTTTAAAAAAAAATGGCGTAATACAATATCCATAATATATTTGATATATATTTGATTTTTTTTCAACTTGCTTATTAAATACATGACAAAAATGGAATTTGAGGAATAAAAAATAGTCCCTGTCGCGTATGGTCATTTTGGCGGTGATCAACAACGCAATGCCCGGCTAAAATTGATGTGTAAGCAATAAATGGTTAAATTGAGGTACAGTGAGTTAAAAACAATTCATTTATTTTTTTTGCGCGCGCTTCGATTGCGCACACAAGGGAAGCAACTTCTTTCATACTGTTACGTTTTATCTCTCATTAGATAGAAAGTCAACAACAAATGACAGCTTAAAACCACAGATTAATTGTTAAAAAAGTAGTAATACCAAAGTCCTCAGAAACATAGAACTGTCGATCATTGACGAATTTAGAAATCCTGTTTGTTTGGGCGTTGGTGATGTAAATGTAGAGAATTCATTCTGCAAAAAATAATGATTTTGGTTTGTACTTCTGATATGAATTCAAGTTCGGATATTTGAAATTGAGATTTTGTGAGATTTTGTGCGGGTACGCGAGCGTTCATAACATCTCAATCACTTGCTTTTCCTTCTCTATATAAGTCCTTGGGTTTATCTATAGATTGATGTCTTTGGGAGACAGTCACCAACTATCTAAAACTTGTGAATGAGTCGAATCCAACTCGCTGAAATGTGCTAGTTATGTAACAAAAAATGGAGATTTTACTCAGGTTTATTCTAATGTCTTCCTACAACAAT
Source organism: Panopea generosa (assembly GCA_029582155.1). Taxonomy (NCBI): domain Eukaryota; kingdom Metazoa; phylum Mollusca; class Bivalvia; order Adapedonta; family Hiatellidae; genus Panopea; species Panopea generosa. Next base: position 59,624,494 of record CM055902.1, read on the forward strand.
AAAACTGTTACGAGTCGAAAATGCCTTAAAACCACGTTAAAATAAAGTGTTGCATTACTTAAAATCGTATTTTAAAAGAAACACAATTGACGCTTTGTTTGCCTGGCATGATACCAGTAATAACCACATGATGGGTAAATAGTCCTTTATACGAAACATACTGTTAACGAGAAACTGCGGTACTATATTTGAAAAAAAAAACAAAGCTAAAATGAAAGCTCAGACTTAAAAGAAAAATTGTACAGATTTTTACTATTTACGCCAGATGCCAAAACATTCAATAGGAACACCACTTACGAACTTATAATACAAAAGAGGATAATTGACTCTTCGTTCGCCTGTCACGATGGCAGTAATAACCACATGATTGGTAAACAGTACTTTATCGAACACACTAGATGAATATACATACAGTAATGGACATATTTTAAATGACATTAAAATGTATATAGTCGTCGATTGTATTGTTTACATAAATGTTCTTGATTTTCACTTCACATGACGAAATGGCGAAATCCATTAACAAAACAAATACGAACATGGAAAGCAACCTCGTGATAAAAGTTGGACGTTACAGTTAATAATATTTTTATTGTACTTTTGAAATCAACAGTATGGTCCAACAATTTAATGGTTCTAATTGTTAATGTGAGTTTATAATTTTATTTCATATTTTTGTTTTTTCACCATTGTCAGTAAGTGTAAGACCTGGCGCGGGAGTTCAATAAAATAAGTTGATAATTCAATCAACGGTCGATATTGGTTGCCATTTTCCTTAGACAAGCGAACGTTCTCCAAGTAAACATTACATTATATAACATTGTATTTACTTGGACAAACAACGCCATGGGGTCAGTATATGGAGCGATAGTCGCTATCCCGTCAGGTCAATTACTGAAAACCAGCATGCAAAAATTAAGCATGATCATTCGGAATCAAATAATGCAACAAAGAAAAGAACATACTGACACGTTTCACTGAATATGACTATGTGGGGTAATGATGACAATTTGCACAACCTGTGACCGCTTTAAGCAATATACTTTAGTTCAATTTAAATCTAAGTAAAGTGCCAAACTATTTTAACTTTGGTGAAATATACAAATACAGTATACGAGACTCCGTAGCAGTTGTAATTCTCTCAAAAAAAATATAGCTGATTCTCCTTTGTGTTCGTGTGGTGATATTGAAACCATTATTCTGTTTCCACTATAATCACTTTAGAGTTGCGAGGTAAGTGTTTTTCAACGCACAGTCTGACTTGTGTACTAAAGCTGTATTTCGAATTAATACGATGCTTTAGTATCTAGTTGCTTGGATTATGCTTGGATGGGGAACTCCGGAAGTGAGAGGATATAGGCTGTTTAGAAGTAAAACACACACACTTGTATAGTTGTTACACGGCGTTTGTTTATTTCGAATGTGTTTAAACAGAAGGTATGGTGCAATAAATATACTAAAGCATTAACCCCTGACTTGCCATTTGTTAGATAATATGTCATTAATATCGCCTGGTAATGTGTAAAAATCAGCTTCCAGCTATGAAAATAACGGATCTTGTTGGCATATGGGCAGCCACACACGGATGGGTATTTGATGATTGAGATATATACTTATTGCATAAAAGTCTGTCTGACCAGGGTGAAGTATAAAGTAATTGCATACGTGTCTGTCTGACCAGCGACTATTTTCTGTAGAAGTGTGAACATCATATCTACCTGCCGGTAATCCTTAGCGCACTTGAACAATATAAACATTAATTCTCTACTCTTTGGATAACAACATTTTGACAAATATTCGAAATTTCGATGCAGTGTATACTTAAATAAAGACCACAAAACGGTCCAAGTAGACCTATTTCATATTGTTTAGATTATATCGTTGCCAGTTTCCCCCCTATACCCTATATATATATATATATATATATATATATATATATATATATATATATATATAGAGTTTTCTTTCAAATTCATGTTATTCAAAGAAACTATCATGTATGTCAATCAGTGAAACACTATGGTAACCATGCCTTTCTCATTTCATTTTCATTAAATAAATATGTTTTCGCATGTTTATGTGTATATTAGTTTAAATTCTGACGTCAAATTTGTAATTTATAGTATTACTAGGAGAAGAACATTGTGCTTTCATTCTTTTCCTTTTTCTATTTTTGTTCACCAATGGTTTGTATATATATATATTCAAACAAAAAAATATGTTAATACTAACCCCCTGATCCCAAATGATAATAAATAATAAAAAACGCTGACTCAACGTTCGTGTCGACCTTTAACAGTCACCACACGAAAGACCGCTGTTGTGAGTGTCAATAATAGCTGATACAAGTTAGATAAATGGTAATTACTTCCGGTCAAATAGTACTGTGACGGAATTGAGCGTATCATGAATAAAACTATTAAGTTATAACAAAACCACTGCCTAATATAGTTTTATAACATTAATTACGACAGATCAAAGTTATCATGGGTGTATGGTAATTAAAAAGTAATTATACATCCATGCGAGAACAAAGCTTTAGCAGATGACAGGGTGATGGATAGTTAGTATATATTTCAGCCGAGTATGTGATGTACCTCTATCCGTCAATTGTCATCATATCAATGTTTACTAAATATGGCGATGTATTCAGCTTGTTAATTAATGATACTTAGAATGTTAATGATGTATTGAGAAGTTGCTATAAAAGGGAAGAAAAAAACGAGCTTCTAGAGAGAGAGGGGGCTATAGTCTAGGCTAAAGTCAGGTCAGCCGGGCAGGCCGCTGGAGAGGGGTTGGATGGTTTCCCTAAATCAGGGGTTTGAGCGAGAGCTAGGCTGTGTTGTATTTTGGATTCATACATATTTGTGCTTGTGACTTTATATTTTAGTTAGAATCATCATATTGGAACATTGTGTTGTGCCACCTACTCAGCTACAGTACGGGTATATTCAATCTTCTTGGGAAATGGATTATTTAGTTATATTTAGGACAACAAAGGCAATTCATTTTAGCCAATTAACATCTTTGAACATTTCCTCTTGTGTAAACTTTTTGAATATCATCGATATGAAGTAAAAGTATAATGACATTGCGTTGGTGACGTAGCGAAGAGCGTCGCCATGGCTACTCATTGCTACATGTATGTTTAGCCAAGCGTACGTACTTACCTGGTCGCTGAGATAAAGATTATCCTGTATAAAAATAAAAGATGCAAAACAATAAACTGATTTTGAGTCCAGTTTGGAGAATAGCTTAGATAAAACATTGCTAGAGGAGTTAAAAAAGACAAAACTAGTTAAACATCGAATTAACTGATAAATGTTTCCTGATAATTTATCACAACAGTCACACTTCTAAAGGAGTTGTTATTAAGATTGAAAATAAAAGCATCGTTTACTTATTAGGTATGAGTTTCAACTTGTATTTCTAAACGTCAAATATTTGCGTTTGTTTCATTAATGGCACACAAAAGGTTTTGTTTTTTCTGTGTTCCTTCTATGTAAGGATATCAACCACTGCTTTAAAAGACAACTTTTTGTAACGATAAATACATGTTACTGGGGCCACTTACAAGTTGGATATTTCATCCAATTAGAAATTAGCTTACCGAAGCATACGTCCTGAACATCACGATTCCATCCAATCAGAAGCTGCATCTCAATGGTATAGCAGCTAAACCTGTAGCTGAGTTGAGAACGTTTTTTTTCTTTAAATAACTCAATTATTATCTAAAAAATGAGTAAATACTTTTTAATATTTATCTGGTTGATTTTATATTCACTAAAGCTTCATCGATTTCCACGACTCTATTATCGTCAAGGTATTGTAGCGCTCTATGCAATTACCTGAATAAATATAAAAAAGGACATTACATTACTGAACATATTACTAATATTGACAATTCTTTTTAAAGCGAAACGAAATGATTCTTTAAAGCAATTAACTTACAATCGTCCACATGCTTACACTGTATACATTTATTAGGTTGTACTCTTATGTTAATGGACTGGTTGTATAAAAAATAATTTTCATCTATTTGCTGACAAGTACAAAATAATGATTATTCCATGTTATGGTACACACTTTAACACAACTGTAATAGAAGAACTGTTAGCTGCCATGTCGATGCAATGTGTGTTGGTTAAATAGAAACTTCTGTTTAACAGTTTACACTACGAGTAATCGTTGAAATTTTGAATTATGAAAAATATATAAATGCGGAAATAACATCGTACTTAGGTGAATCACATAAAATGAAATCTTATCTTATTTTAGTTTTTATTGTGGTAACCGCTAACATGTTTTTATTGTCGGATTGTTACTCTTGGAATGACTCAGTTCAACTTATGTCGGATTTGTTCACGGTGTACGACAACCGACCACGCCCTATTTTGAATCAGTCTCGACCAATCACAGTGAACGTTACATTTAAGTTAATAGCAATGCAGGAGTTTGAAGAAGTAAAGCAAATGTTTTCGGCTTTGGGAATTCTGGTTTTTGAATGGCAAGATCAAATATTGGTTTGGAACCCGGATTTTTACGGCGGAATAACGTCCCTGTTATTAAAACGAAGTGAAATCTGGTATCCAAGGTTTTATTTGGGCAACCCGTTTGATGGAATTGTTACATTGGGAGAAGACTGGATTTCAACTCGGGTGATGTCAAATGGTAAAGCGAATACCAGCGTTGTCTCCAAGCTCGTTACTTCGTGTGCAGTTGACGTTACCTACTATCCTTTTGATTCACAGGTAAATACCATTACATTAAAAAAAAAAAACATGGAGGCTTATAAATGTATTTGGGACAGCATTTAGTTAATGCTAGAGAATTCTGATGTTGTTATCATAAAACAAAAATGCATAAGTGTTTAGATCGATACTTGATTATAAAATATTTTTTTAAGGTCGTAAATTGTTAAAATCCTATAAAAACCAAGGTAACAGTGATTTATAAAATAGACTAATATACTTGAAGAAGTTAATACTTATATATCATGTAAATATAAAACGTTTTATTACTAATTTTTATAAAATATGTTAATATGCTTATATTATATTCAGTATTCTTCGTTTTCATTCCAGGATTGTCTAATTCTTTTTATTCCTTCTGGATATTCCCTATCCGAGATGACTGTCAATCCAATCAACTCACATATGGTACTAGAGCTTTATACAGAAAATGGAGGATGGAAACATGCCAACACGTCCATCGAAGTTGAAAGTAACAGTAACTTCTTGTCCATCAATATTAAGATAACGAGAAAACCGATGTTTGTTGTAGTTAATATCATACTTCCCATTTTATTTTTATCTGTTATAAATGCTTTAGTTTTCATTATACCTCCAGAATCCGGAGAGCGTATATCGTTCTCGGTAACAATCTTGCTTGCTTTGTCTGTTTTCTTGACGCTCGTTGGTGACAATCTTCCGAAGACATCCGAGCCGATATCCATTTTGTCTTATTATTTAATGTTCAGCCTCATCATGAGTACGTTAATTTGCGTGGTGGTCATACTGAATCTTCGTCTGTACTTTAAAAAATCTAATATACCTATCCCAGGTTGGTGTGTTTCTGTAACACATGTAGTGAAGTGCAAATGTCGGCCTAAAACAACTGGTGATATTGATTGTAATGACATAATGTCGACGTCGAAAGAAAACGACGACTTGGTCAATATTGATATGCGTAAAGCAAGCTTACCTGGCGACGTAAAAGAAGACGCAAATCACAAACCTATCATTGATATAAAATGGCCGGAAGTCAGTTCAGCAGTGGATACCGTGTGTATATTGTTCTTCATTGTTTTGATTACTGTTGCAACTACTTCGTACATTGGTATACTTTGGCTAAAGACATGATGCATCCCACCACTATTAAATGAACGTCTTCGGCCACTATTACATTTTAACGTACACCGTCAGTATTACATTTTAACTTCTCCCGCCACTATTACATGTTAACGTACATGTTAACGTCTCCAGTCACTGTTACGTTTTAACGTGTCCCGTCAATATTACAATTCAACGTCTCCCGCCACTTTTACATTTTAATGTCTCCCGCCCCTATTGCATTTTCATATCTCTCACCACTATTATATTTTAACGTCTCCCACCACTATTACATTTCAACGTCTCCCGCCACTGTTACATCTTACATCTCTCGTCAATATAACATTTAATTTAGGCTTGGTTATGTTATGCACATTTGACAGCAGTCATCAACATCTACAAACCAAAGTCTTCATTTGTCCAAGATTTACAATTATAAACACAAAATACATAACATGGCCAGGTATATTTGGTAGTTTACTTGTAAATTCTGTTATGTGCGCGTATATACATAACGCCTTTACAAACGCAAATATTCGAATGTTGAATATATACTTTTTTATTCAAGATCTGCTTTCATTTTTATCTATTTATATATGTCAACCGCAATGATTTGTTGAATATGTGTTTTAAAGTGACGCAATTGTTGAAATAAGATAAACATGTTTCGTCTTGGTTAATCATTTGTGCCATATCCAGATTTGGTACAATAACCATACCTGCGTTTTCAAATGAGTTAAGTATATAAGCACTTAGTAGAATTTGCAACAAAGTTATCATTTACAAGTGAGCGCAAATATGAGTAAAGTTTATCATCAATTAGAATTGAAGACAAAGTCATTACAACAATTGTTAACGACCATTTGTTGAAAAAACAATCTACCATAGAATATATATAGCAATACATAGCAATCAGTGGCAGCTAATGTTTACATTTGTGTGGTTGCTAACACACATGTAGTTGATATGCTCTGCGTCCTTTGTATGTAAACAGTGATATCGACAACTGCTTTAAACAATACATTTCCATTTTATTGTTTATTTGTCGAGAAGTTTTCATTATAGTAATACTGTCACTGTGACAGCTATCAAAATCTTGTTTGGCAAACAGAGAAAGCAGTTCTATTCTATAATAATATTCCAATTACATCAGCTTGCATAAGATACATTAGGGAATATCGTCATTGGGTATGTTTGCCAGTATAAATAATTAGAAATGTTGTTTTCTGTTAATGGTGGTAAAGCATTGTATTGAATGACCTACCTGACAGAGGTTTGAAGGCTATTTTAAAACATACTCTGTCTCTAGAAAAAAAATATTTCAACTTAAATTACATAGTTACAACCTTAAAAGTATTTACCAAAATGCCTTCGTATTGAACAATTATTGTTGGGAAATGTTGTCCTCGAGTCTGCTGGTATAAATATTTAGATATTTTGTTTTCTGTTCATAGTGGTGAAGCATTGTCTTGATTGACTCATCTGATAGAGGTTAAAAAGCTCATTTAAAACTTGCTCCATTTTTAAAAATATCAGTGTTAATAGGTTGTATTATATACCTCTGAAGTACCTATCAGTGTTGAACTGTTCTTACATATGTTTGATAATACAGTTAAATTGGTTGTATTATATGCCCCTGAAGTACCTATAAGTGTTGAACTGTTCTTACATCTATTTGATAATACAGTTAAATAGGTTGTATTATATACACATGAAGTACCTATAAGTGTTGAATTGATCTTACATATTTGATAGTACAGTTAAATAGGTTGTATTATATGCCCCTGAAGTACCTATCAATGTTGAACTGCTTTAACATATATTTGATAATACAGTTAAATAGGTTGCATTATAAACCCCTGAAGTATCTGTAAGTGTTGAACTGTTCTTACATATATTTGATAATACAGTTAAATTGGTTGTTTTATATACCCCTGAAGTACCTATCAGTGTTGAACTGTTCTTACATTTATTTGATGATACAGTTAAATAGGTTGTATTGTATGGCCCTGAAGTACCTATAAGTGTTGAACTGTTCTTACATTTATTTGATGATACAGTTAAATAGCTTGTATTATATGCCCCTGAAGTACCTATCAGTGTTGAACTGTTCTTACATTTATTTGATAGTACAGTTGAATAGGTTGCATAATATACCCCTGAAGTACCTATAAGTGTTAAACTGTTCTTACAGATATTTGACCAATCAGTTAAATAGGTTGCATAATATACCCCTGAAGTACCTATCAGTGTTGAACTGTTCTTACATATATTTGATAATACAGTTAAATAGGTTGTATTATATGCCCCTGAAGTACCTATCAGTGTTGAACTGTTCTTACATTTATTTGATGATACAGTTAAATAGGTTGTATTGTATGCCCCTGAAGTACCTATCAGTGTTGAACTGTTCTTACATTTATTTGATGATACAGTTAAATAGCTTGTATTATATGCCCCTGAAGTACCTATCAGTGTTGAACTGTTCTTACATTTATTTGATAATACAATTAAATAGGTTGTATTATATACCCCTAAAGTACCAATCGGTGTTGAACTGTTTTTACATATATTTGATAATACAGTTAAATAGGTTGTATTATATGCTCCTGAAGTACCTATAAGTGTTGAACTGTTCTATATGCCCTGAAGTACCTATCAATGCTGAACGGTTCTTACATATATTTGATGATATAGTTAAATAACTCGAATTATATGCCCCTGAAGTACCTATTAATGTTGAACTGTTCTTACATATATTTGATAATACAGTCAAATAGGTTGTATTATATGCCCCTGAAGTACCTATCAATGTTGAACTGTTTTTACATATATTTGATAATACAGTTAAATAGGTTGTATTATATGCCCTTGAAGTACCAATCGGTATTGAACTGTTTTTACATATATTTGATAATATAGTAAATAGGTTGTATTATATGACCTGAAGTGCCTATCAATGTTGAACTGTTTTTACATATATTTGATAATACATGTACAGTTAAATAGGTTGTATCATATGCCCCTGAAGTGCCTATCAATGTTGAACTGTTTTTACCTATATTTGATAATACAGTTAAATAGGTTGTATTATATGCCCTTGAAGTACCAATCGGTATTGAACTGTTTTTACATATATTTGATAATATAGTAAATAGGTTGTATTATATGACCTGAAGCACCAATCAATGTTGAACTGTTTTTACATATATTTGATAAAACAGTTAAATGGGTTGTATTAAATGACCCTGAAGTACCTATCAATGTTGAACTGTTTTTACCTATATTTGTTAATACAGTTAAATAGGTTGTATTATATGACATGAAGTACCTATCAATGTTGAACTGTTTTTACATATATTTGATTATAAAGTTAAATGGGTTGTATTATATGACCCTGAAGTACCTATCAATGTTGAACTGTTTTTACATTTGTTTGATTATAAAGTTAAATAGGTTGTATTATATGACCCTGAGTACCTATCAATGTTGAACTGTTTTTACCTATATTTGATAATACAGTTAAATAGGTTGTATTATATGACCTGAAGTACCTATCAATGTTGAACTGTTTTTACATTTGTTTGATTATAAAGTTAAATAGGTTGTATTTTATGACCCTGAGTACCTATCAATGTTGAACTGTTTTTACCTATATTTGATAATACAGTTAAATAGGTTGTATTATATGACCTAAAGTACCTATCAATGTTGAACTGTTTTTACATTTATTTGATAATACAGTTAAATAGGTTGTATTAAATGACCTTAAGTACCTATTAATGTTGAACTGTTTTTACATATATTTGATAATACAGTTAAATAAGTTGTATTATATGCCCCTGAAGTACCTATCAGTGTTGAACTGTTTTTGCATGTATTTGATAAAACAGTTAAATAGGTTGTATTATATGACCTGAAGTACCTATCAATGTTGAACTGTTTTTACATATATTTGATAAAACAGTTAAATAGGTTGTATTATATGCCCTGAAGTACCTATCAATGTTGAACTGTTCTTACATTTGTTTGATGATACAGTTAAATGGGTTGTATTGTATGACCTGAAGTACCTATCAATGTTGAACTGTTCTTACATTTGTTTGATGATACAGTTAAATGGGTTGTATTATATGCCTCTTTAAAAATATATACAGTGAAGACACTGATTAAGAAACGTACGGTTTTTAAAATGTATAATATATGATCGTTGTTGTGCTTTTTCATTTTTAAGATGACATCTACGTTAAAATGTTTTGTAAATTTTGAATAATAATGATTTCTTTAAGGTACCATTCTGTTAAACATATAAAACTGAATTTAAAATGTGCACCATTATAAAGACTGAAAACAAATATTAATCTTTGAAAAAAAAATACACTGGAAAAGAAGTGTTTTTTTTTTGCTTTCGAAAATATATCGGCTATACTCCACTCACTATTTTATATGATTTTTTATTAAACGTATAAAGACACATACAGTATATTTGATAATTATACTTTCTTATATTTTAGTTTCTTTTTGTCTAATGTTAGCACTTTTGGAAGTTATAATTTAAACAATAGGCTGTCGTACATTTTAAAGAAATATTGTCTTATTACGTTAAATAGTGCATACTTTTGTGTTAATTTAAAAATGTTTATATTGGATACCATCAGGAAATGATTACTGCTATGTTTTAATTTAAATTAGTCAAATACATACTATCATAATTATACTTGTACGACTTTTTGAAAAGACGAAACAAGATTTTCTATAATAAAGAAATATTTTATTCCGCCTTAAGTAACAAATACTCAATATGTTTCTTCGTAAGAACATAATGCTAAAAGTCGAAACAAATCTTATGTAAATAAATGGTCATGTTTGTAGATTAAATTGTTCAATGTACCATATCCTTAAGACTGCAACACTCCTAATGGTATTTTAATCGAAATACAACTTGAATGTAATATATAAAAAACTTCTCTTTCATAAATTACCTCCATTTCTATTATTATCAAGATAAAAATCCGTTTTGAATTAAATCAAACTCGTTATTTATTTATTATTGTTTTAATGGTTTTTGTTTTCGCTTCAGACTCAAACACAGTTTTAATATATGGAACGTGTGTCTGGCTAATTACCCGTTTGACTTTCAATGTCTTCCCATGAAGTGTTGCATGTGTGTTCCTTGCTATACCTAATCCACTCAGTATTATATAACAATCGATGTTATCACCAAATGTACGCGATGCCATAACTCTGTTTCACCAATATTTTACTTAAATACTTAAAATCTTAACTAAGTTACGTGTGGTTATTATCTATTATATAATCAATATCAATAAACCAATATGCAGTTTTACTGGAACCACCGGTCTAAAATCATGATCACCTGGGTGCTTTTCTTAGATTCAAGTTTTTAAGTTTTTAAGTATATGTTTGTGTAAAAGGAGCAATGCAATTTACTTTAATTAAATACTTAAAATGCTTAACTAAGTTTTGACTGATGTTGATGAAACAAGGGGTAGAATAGCAAAATATTGATAATTAAGGGTACTACATAAGGACAAGTATCCGACAATTCTGCTACCATTTTAATATATTACAAGTTTAATGATGAAGAGAAAGTTTGGTTTGTTTACTACGGAACGTGTTAGTGCGCAAATAAACTGTTGAAAAAAACCCACTTTTTGTACGGCATTTAAAACAGTGTTGTTCTCCCCCCTCCCCCTCTCCCCCACCCGTCAAAATAGTAATGAGAATTGGAAATGAAAGTTTGCCTTTATACCCGTTAATTAAGCTCAATACTTAATTTTCAATAAAATCGGTGCTTTTATGAATGACCCTCGAGTTAGTTACCTGGACAGAATGGGTACTGACTATTCCGCCGAGTTTGGGATTGCGATTTGTAATGTGGGTTATTAAAAAACTATTCTTATATAATGACCGACGTTTTCATATTATCACCGGTGTTTGCATATGTATAACTAGTTGTTACGGACGGTCGAAGGCGCCATCTACCGCTTACTGCTGTGACCGTCGGTTCGAATCCAACTTGGTTAAATGTGCTAGTTATTAAATGAAAAGTGGTGTTTTTACTTAGGGTATTCTCAGCTTCCTCGAACAATAAAACTGTTATGAATAACATTACTTAAACTTGTATTTTAAAAGAAGCATAATTAACGCTTTGTTAGCATAATGTCAGTAATAGCCACATGGTGGGTAAATAGTCCTTTATCCGAAAAATACATACCGCCAGGGGGCACTATTAACGAGAAACTGCGGTACTTTATTAAAAAAACAAAAACAAAGCTTAAACGAAAGCTGAGACTTCATAGAACAATTGTACAGATGTTTAATATTTTACGCCAAATGCCAAACGATCCGTTAGGAACGCCGCTAACGAACTTATGATACAAAAGAAGCGTAATTGACTCTTTGTTCACCTATCATGACGGCAGTAATAACCACATGCTTGGTAAACAGCACGTTATCGAACACACTAAAAGAACATACAGTAATAGATATGATTCAAATGGCATTAAAATGTCTGTAGTCGTCGATTGTATTGTTTACATAAAATTGAAATGTTCTTGATTTGTTTCACTTTACATGACAAAATGGTAAAATCCTATGATAAAATAAATACGAACATGGAAAACGATATCATGAAAAATGTTGGACATCACGGTTAATAATAATTTTATTGAACTTTTAACTTTAACAGTATATTCCAACACATTATTGATTCTTTTTGTAAATGTGAGTTTTTAAATTCTTATGTCATATTTTTGTTGTTAACTATTGCCAGTAAGTACAGCTGATCTGACGCGGTTGCCAGTAAGTACAGCTGACCTGACACGGGAGCCAGTAAGTACAGCTGACCTGACACGGGAGCCAGTAAGTACAGCTGACCTGACGCGGTTGCCAGTAAGTACAGCTGACGCGGGAGCCAGTTAGTACAGCTGACCTGATGCGAGAGCCAGTAAGTACAGCTGACCTGACGCGGGAGCCAGTAAGTACAGCTGACCTGACGCGGTTGCAAGTAAGTACAGCTGACGCGGGAGCCAGTAAGTACAGCTGACCTGACACGGGAGCCAGTTAGTACAGCTGACCTGACGCGGTTGCCAGTAAGTACAGCTGACGCGGGAGCCAGTAAGTACAGCTGACCTGACACGGGAGCCAGTTAGTACAGCTGACCTGACACGGGAGCCAGTAAGTACAGCTGACGCGGGAGCCAGTTAGTACAGCTGACCTGACACGGGAGCCAGTAAGTACAGCTGACCTGACACGGTTGCAAGTAAGTACAGCTGACGCGGGAGCCAGTAAGTACAGCTGACCTGACGCGGGAGCCAGTTAGTACAGCTGACCTGACACGGGAGCCAGTAAATACAGCTGACCTGACACGGTTGCCAGTAAGTACAGCTGACGCGGGAGCCAGTTAGTACAGCTGACCTGACACGGGAGCCAGTTAGTACAGCTGACGCGGGAGCCAGTAAGTACAGCTGACCTGGCACGGGAGCCAGTAAGTACAGCTGACGCGGGAGCCAGTAAGTACAGCTGACCTGACACGGGAGCCAGTTAGTACAGCTGACCTGACGCGGGAGCCAGTTAGTACAGCTGACCTGACACGGGAGCCAGTAAGTACAGCTGACCTGACACGGTTGCCAGTAAGTACAGCTGACGCGGGAGCCAGTTAGTACAGCTGACCTGACACGGGAGCCAGTTAGTACAGCTGACGCGGGAGCCAGTAAGTACAGCTGACGCGGGAGCCAGTAAGTACACCTGACACGGGAGCCAGTAAGTACAGCTGACCTGACGCGGGAGCCAGTAAGTACAGCTGACCTGACGCGGGAGCCAGTAAGTACAGCTGACCTGACGCGGGAGCCAGTAAGTACAGCTGACCTGACGCGGGAGCCAGTAAGTACAGCTGACCTGACGCGGGAGCCAGTTAGTACAGCTGACGCGGGAGCCAGTTAGTACAGCTGACCTGACACGGGAGCCAGTAAGTACAGCTGACGCGGGAGCCAGTAAGTACAGCTGACCTGACACGGGAGCCAGTTAGTACAGCTGACCTGACGCGGGAGCCAGTAAGTACAGCTGACGCGGGAGCCAGTAAGTACAGCTGACCTGACACGGGAGCCAGTTAGTACAGCTGACCTGACACGGGAGCCAGTAAGTACAGCTGACCTGACGCGGGAGCAAGTAAGTACAGCTGACCTGACGCGGGAGCCAGTAAGTACAGCTGACCTGACGCGGGAGCCAGTAAGTACAGCTGACCTGACGCGGGAGCCAGTAAGTACAGCTGACCTGACGCGGGAGCCAGTAAGTACAGCTGACCTGACGCGGGAGCCAGTAAGTACAGCTGACCTGACGCGGGAGCCAGTTAGTACAGCTGACCTGACGCGGGAGCCAGTTAGTACAGCTGACGCGGGAGCCAGTTAGTACAGCTGACCTGACACGGGAGCCAGTAAGTACAGCTGACGCGGGAGCCAGTAAGTACAGCTGACCTGACACGGGAGCCAGTAAGTACAGCTGACCTGACACGGGAGCCAGTAAGTACAGCTGACCTGACGCGGAAGCTCAATCAAATAACTTAATAATCCAATCAACGATCTTATTGTTTCCAATTACATAAAAACGTATGAAACTCTTTATATTGTTAAAACAAGTTAAATCAAAACCTAAGTGAAGTGCAGAAATAGTTTAACTTTGGTGAAAAAAGTATGAATATCCAGTATGCGAGACTCCGTACAAGCATACAAGCTGTAGTTTTTAATTAGCGCTGAAGGATTTAAAAAAAAAACTAGTTAAACAAAATCTAACCGATAAAAGTTTCCTGAAAATAGATAACAATATTTTAAATTCAACAGTCCCACAATATTCACACTTGTTAGTTTTGTATTCTCACAATATTCACACTTGTAAGTTTTGTAATTATGCTATTGGTTCCGTATACAATTTCGATATTTCATCAAAGTTGCAGACAAGCCACGACTCCATTATCGTCAAAATATTCTAGCGCTCTATGTATTTGCCTGTATAAAAAGAAAAAGAGGAAGTTCAACCGGATTCTATATAATTGAACATCATTTTAATATTGACAAATATTTCCAAAATTAAACCGAAACATAAAACAATAAACTTGTATACATCCGCACGCACTGTAAACATTAAACAGCTTTTTACAGATTGTACGTATATGGATTGTAAAGAAAACCATTTTGTTTTAAATATTCACTTTCAAGTACAACTGATTTCGTATTATGGCAATATGATACACGTTGTAAAACAACTATAATAGAAGAACTGCTAGCTGTCATGTCGAAGTTATTATTTGCATACTAAATGAAATAGTGCTCGGTACAACGTGTGTTGGGTAAACAGTACAAGTTAGGAATTTTTAGAATTTTGAATTCAGATAACGTTACAAACGCAGCAATAACACCGTATGTGAATACATAAAATAGAATCTTATCATGTTTTAGTTTTTATTGTGGCAACCTCTAACTTGTTCATATTGTCGATTTGTTACTCGTGGAATGACTTAGTCCAGCTGATGTTTGATTTGCTAATGATGTAAACAACCGACCACGCCCTATTTTGAACCAGTCTCGACCAATCACAGTGAACGTTACAATTCAGTAAGTATCAATGCAGGCGTTCGAAGAAGTAAAGCAAAGGTTTTCGGTTTATGGAAATCTGGTTTTCGAATGGCAAGATGAAATGTTGGTCTGGAATCCGGCTTTTTACGGCGGAAAAACGTTCCTGTTATTAAAACGAAGTGAAATCTTGTACCCAGTTTTCATTTTGAGAAACCCTTATGATGGAATAAGTACACTTGGGAAGGACTGAATGACAAGCTCGTATCTAAATGTCCCGTTGACGTTACCTGTTTTAAATTATTAAAATCCTACAAAAGCCGTGGCGACAGTGATTTATGGAATAGATCATTAAATATATTTTTCAGAAGCAAATATTTATATATCGTGTACATATAAAACAGTTTTATTTCTAATTGTTTATAATAAGCACGCATGTGTATATTATATTCAGCATTCTTCGTTCCACATCCTCTGGATATTTCACATTCGAGATGAGCATAAATTCCGGCAACTCACATTTAGTACTGGACTATTACACAGAAAATGGAGGATGGAAAGTTGTTCACACGTCTGTCGATATCATGGTTGTGAAATCCACTCCCATATTGTCTATCAATATCAAGTTAAGGAGGAAACCGAAGTTCTTTGTGGTTAATATCATAATTCCTATTTTATTTTTGTCGGTTATTAATGCTTTAGTTTTCATTCTCCCTCCAGAATTAGGAGAGCGTATATCGTTCTCAGTCACAATCTTGCTTGCTTGTCTGTTTTTCTTGACTCTCGTTGGGGACAATATTCTGAAGTCATCCGAGCCGATGTCCATTTTGTCGTATTATATAATGTTAAGTCTCGTCATGAGTACGTTAATACTCGTGGTGGTCATACTGAATCTCCGTCTGTACGTTAAAACTCCTGATATACCTACCCCAGCATGGTGTGTTTCTGTAACATATGTAGTGATGTGCAAATGTGGGACTAAAACTGGTGATATTGATTGTGTTGACATAATTTCGACGATGGCAGAAAACGATGACGTGGTCAGTATTAATACGCGTAAAGCAAGCTTAACTGGCGATGTAAAAGGAGACACACATCACAAACAAAACATTGATATAAAGTGGCAGGAAGTCAGTTCAGCAGTGGATACCATGTGTATATTGGCTAAAGGCTTTAGTCATTCTACCATGTGGAGGAAGTATTAATTTAACGTATCACGCCACTAAAACATTTAACATTTCCCGCCACTATTGCATTTTAACGTCTCCCGCCAATATTACATGTTGACGCCTCCCGCCACTATTACATTTTAGCGCCTCCCGCCACTATTGCATTTTAACGTATCCCACCACTATTACATTTTTACGTCTCTTGCTACTATAACGTTTTAACGTCCACAACCACTATTGCATTTTAACGGCTCCCACCACTATTACCTTTTAACGTCTATCGAAACGATTACATTTTAACTTATTTTGCTACTATTACATTTCAACGTCTGTTGCTACTATTACATTTTAACGTCTCCCGCCTTGATTACTTTTTAACGTGTGTTGCTACTATTGCATTTTAATATCTCTTGCTACTTTTACATTTTAATGTCTCCTTCCACTATTGCGTGTTAGCGTCTCCCGCCACTATTACATTTTGCCGTTTCCCGCCAAGATTACATTTTAACGTCTCCCGCCACTATTACATTTTGCCGTCTCCCGCCACTATTACATTTTAACGTCTCCCGCCACTATAACAGTTTAACCTCTCCCGCCACTATTACATGTAAACGTCTCCCGCCACTATAACATTTTAACGCTTCCCGCCACTATAAACAGTTTAACGTTTTCCGCCACTAATACATGTTAACGCCTTCCGCCACTATAACAGTTTAACGTCTCCCGCCACTTTTACATGTTAACGTCTCCCGCCACTATTACATGTTAACGTCTCCCGCCACTATAACAGTTTAACGTCTCCCGCCACTATTACATGTTGACGACTCCCGCCACTTTTACATGTTAACGTCTCCCGCCACTATAACAGTTTAACGTCTCCCGCCACTATTACATGTTGACGACTCCCGCCACTATAACAGTTTAACGTCTCCCGCCACTATATCATGTTAACATCTCCTGCCACTTTTACATGTTAACGTCTCCCGCCACTATAACAGTTTAACGCCTTCCGCCACTATAACAGTTTAACGTCTCCCACCACTTTTACATGTTAACGTCTCCCGCCACTATTACATGTTAACGTCTCCCGCCACTATAACAGTTTAACGTCTCCCGCCACTTTTACATGTTAACGTCTCCCGCCACTATTACATGTTAACGTCTCCCGCCACTATAACAGTTTAACGTCTCCCGCCACTATTACATGTTGACGACTCCCGCCACTATAACAGTTTAACGTCTCCCGCCACTATATCATGTTAACATCTCCTGCCACTTTTACATGTTAACGTCTCCCGCCACTATAACAGTTTAACGTCTCCCGCCACTATTACATGTTGACGACTCCCGCCACTATTACAGTTTAACGTCTTCCGCCACTATTACATGTTAACGTCTCCTGCCACTTTTACATGTTAACGTCTCCCGTCACTATTACATGTTAACGACTTCCGCCACTATAACAGTTTAACGTCTCCCGCCACTATTACATGTTAACGTCTCCCGCCACTATAACATTTTAACGTCTCCCGCCACTATTACATGTTGACGACTCCCGCCACTATAACAGTTTAACGTCTCCCGCCCCTATTTCATGTTGACGACTCCCGCCACTATAACATTTTAACGTCTCCCGCCACTATAACATGTTTACGACTTCCGCCACTCTAACATTTTAACGTCTCCCGCCACTATTACATGTTGACGACTCCCGCCACTATAACATTTTAACGTCTCCTGCCACTATTACATGTTGACGACTCCCGCCACTATAACAGTTTAACGTCTCCCGCCCCTATTACATGTTAACGTCTTCCGCCACTATAACATTTCAACGCCTCCAACCACTATAACAGTTTGACGTCTCATACCACTTTAACATTTTAATGTCTCCCTACGTTTATTTTGAGTATATATTGTATTCTATCCTAGTAAGTTGTCAATTATTGTTCAATTATACAAATTAAACTTGCATCATAATAAAAATAGATAACTTATATTGAAATATTAGAAACAGTACACTGAAAAAATAAGTTTCTCTTACATAGGTTTGCTTTAGAAACAAATAATCAGCTATATCCGCACATATTTGAAATTCACAAGAAAAGCATAGGGTGCCGTGCATATTAAAGAAATATTTGTCAAAATACGTTAAATATTGCATATGTTGTTTTATTTTAAAACTGTTTATGTTTGATACCATCAGAAAATGATAGATGTTATGTTTTAGTTAAAATCAGTCTAATACATACTATCATAATCATACTTTAAATTGAAAGGACGAAACAATATTTTTCTATTTTGAATTTTTTTTATTCCGTATCTGCCGAGCCAACATCCTTAAATGATTCCTTACACATCGCATGAGTTGTTAGGAAATAAAAGTCCGCAAACAATGACACATAACATCTATCACAGTCTATGTTAGAGATACCGAACATCTCATATCGGTATATTACCTCCTTTTTTATTAAGATGAAAAAACTATTTTGAATTTGCATAACAAATAAATCAAATTCGTTATTTATTTGTTATCAATTTTATTGAATTGTGCTTGTTTCAGACTTGAAATCAGTTTTAAGATATGGATTGATGATATCACAAACTGTACGCGATGCCATAACTCTGAAGAAACGAGGCATTTTACTTAAATACTAAAAACGTAACTGGTTAGCAGTAGGAACGCCATCTTCTAAATTAAATGACGGACACTTTCCCGTTATTCCGCAAAAACTTCCAGGCGATAACCCAAAACATAGTCCCGGCCTCGGAAAAATTAGTGCTGCATTCTGATGTTGTGGCGTTTCTACTGTAGTTATTTACTATATAATTAGTATCAATGCACCATGTGCAGTTTTACTAAAAAAAAAAAAACAGTCAAAAATCATGATTACCTAACTGCTTTTCTTAGATTCAAGTTTTTTAATATCTAAGTTAATTATGTTGGCGAAACAGTAGCCAAAGCAACACATAATGACAATTAAGGGTACTACAAGACCGAGACAAGGACATGTGGTTTTTCCATCATTGCTATTTAACGGATCCAATTGGGAGAACTGGATCCGTTCTACAGACGAGTTCATATTATCACCGACGTTTGTATCGATATAACTAAATATTACACAAGGGCCTCCCGTGAACGGATGGTCGAAGGCACAACCTACCTCTTACTGCTGTTGTCGTCGGTTCGAATCGAGCTCGGTAAAATATTGCTAGTTATTAAATAAAAAGTGGTGTTTTTACGTAGATTTATTCTAATGTCTTCCTCCAACAATTAAACTGTTATGTGTTGAAAATGCCTGAAAACAACCTTAAAATCAAATGTTACATTACCTTAAATTGTATTATATGACGCTTTGTTAGTCTGGCTTCATATCATTAATAACCACATAGTGGGTAAATAGTCTTTATCAGAAAAAATAATATCGCCATGGGGTAGTGTTACCTGAAAGCCTAATTGACCCTTTGTTCGCCAAACATGCGGTCAGAAATAATAACATGATGGGCAAACAGTCCCTTATCGAAAACACTAGAAGAATATACTTACAGTAATGGACATACTTTATATGACATTACAATATATGTAGTCGTCGATTGTATTGTTTACATAAATGTTCTTGATTTGTTTCATTTCACACGACGAAATGGCGAAACCCATTAATAAAACAAATACGAACATGAATGACGACCTCGTGATAAAATTTGGATATTACGGTTTATAATGATTTTATTGAACTTCTGACTTTATGGGCCAGCACTTTAATGGTTCTATTTGTAAGTTTTTAAATTATTATTTCATGTTTTTGTTGTTAACCATTGCCAATAAGTAAAACTGGCCTGACGCTGGAGTTCAATCAAATAAGTTGATCATCAAATCTACAGTAGATATTGTTTACCATTTTCCTTAAACAAGCGGTCTCCAAGTAAACATTACATTATATGACATTCTATTAACTTGGACAAACAACGTCACGTGGCCATCGGGCGGAGCGACAGTCACTATCGCGTCTGGTCAATTATTGAAAACCAGTATGCAAAAAATAATCATGATCAGTCGGAATCACATAACACAACAAAGAAAATAAATTATTGACACGTTCGACTGAGTCTGACCACTTGGGTTATGTTGACACCTTACACAATTTAAGCAATATTTTCATTTCAAGCTGCATTAGGTAAACCCAATGAAATAAAAAGAAAAACAACACGAATGATATCCACATTCAAATGACCCATTTCTACCCTCATCTATACAAAGATGGAATTAAGATGAAATAAAATCGTCTGAAATCTTTAAAATAAAGTAAGTTAAATTTAAACTTAAGTAAAGTGCGGAAATGTTTTAATTTTTGTGAAAAAGGTAAACAATACAGCATACGAGACTACGTAACAGTTGTAGTTCTCTCAATAAAACTATATTTTTTTCAAAAACTGTAGCTGAATCTCCTCTCTATAATCGTGAGATGATATTGAAAACATTCTCCCTTTTCCACTATAATCATTATAAAGTTGCGAGGTAAGTGTTTTTTCAACGCACTTTCTGATTTCAAATATACAAACTTTAATATTCTTCTCTTTGACTAACAAAGATTTGACTTTGAGAAAAAAATATTCGAATTTTCTTCGATGCAGTGTATACTAATATAAAGATCACAAATCGATCCTCATGGACCTATTCCATATTGATGAGAGTATAGCGTTGCCAGTTTTTCCATTCAACCCCTAAATGTATTGCTAGTTTTCTTTCAAATTAACGTTTTTCAAAGAAACTATCATATATGTCAATCAATAAAACACTATTGTAATGATACCTTTCTCATTCCATTATCACTGATGTATTTTCGCATGTTGATGTAAGAATTATTTTACTTTTTGTCTAAAATGTGTAATTTATAGGATAACTAGGATAAGAATTTCATCAACGTTGTGCTTTCGTTCTTTTCCTTTTTCTATTATTGTTCACCAATGCTTTGTATATATATTCAGAAATAAAATAATTATATTAAAACTAACCCCCTTATCCCAAATGATAATAAATAATAAAAAAACTGGCTCAAGTTCCTGGCGAACTTAAACAATCACCACATGACAGACCAATGAGTGTCAACAATTGCTGATACAAGTTAATTAAAAGGTTACTACTTCCGGTCAAATAGTACGGGTATATTCAATTTTCTTGGGAAATGGATTCCTAGTTATTATTTAGGACACCAAAGGCAATAACATATTTGAACATTTCCCCTTATGTAAACTTAAGAAACTTTTTGAATATCATCGGTATGAAGTAAAAGAAAAATAGCATTGCGTTGGTGGAGTAGCGTATGGTTACTCATAGCTACACGTATGTATAGCCAAGCGTACTTACATTCCTGGTCGCTTAGATAAATATTATTCTGTATAAAAATAAATGATGCAAAACAATTAACTCTAATAAGAAGAGACAACTTTCCAGACATAGTACATTTAGTGCTGTTGAGTCCTATATGGAGAATAGCTTAGAAAAATCAGCGCCAGAGGAGTTTAAAAAACAAAACTAGTTAAACATCGAATGAACTGATAAATGTTTCCTAAAAGTTGATCACAACATTCACACTTGTAAAGAAGTTGTTAGTAAGGTTGAAAATAAAAGCATCGTTCACTTATTAGGTATGATTTTGTTTATTAGGTGTGAGTTTCAACTTCTATTTCTAAACGTCAAATGTTTGCGTTTGTTTATTAATAACACACACAATGTTGTGTTTTTCTGTGTCCCTTCTATGTAATGATATCAACCACTGCTTTAAAAGATAAAATCTATTTGTAAGCTTTTGTAACGATAAAGACATGCTATTGGGGCCATTAGCAAGTTGGACTTTAAAAATGGCACTAGAAGCTTCCTCGCTTGACGCTCAGCGTTTAGAGGAGAGTTCTAGTTCTTGTCGGCCCGGCGTCAGTATAATGGTACTGGGTGGGGTATCATACCATGTGTCTGCTGCATGATATTCCAGTGTGACAGCGCTCAAAATACTGTCTCAAGTAGACACCGTCGCGATATGACTGAAAAATAGTTGAAAGCGACGCTAAACACCATACAACAACAATTTTATATTTATCAAAGCTGCATCGATTACCACGACTCCATTTTTGTCAAAGCAGTGTAGCACTATGTTTTTACCTGAATAAATATAAAAAAAAGGAACTAATATTGACAATTCTTTTGAAAGCAAAAGGATTTGATTCTTTAAAGCCATTAACTTACAATCATCCGCATGCAAACACTGTATACATTTTATAAATTTATATAGGTTGTACGCATATGTTAACGGACTGGTTGTTATTAAAATAATTTTTCAACTATTTGCTGTCAAGTACAAAACAATGGTTATTCCATATTATGGTACACGCTGTAAAGCAACTATATTAGAAGAACTGTTAGCTGTCATGTGGAAGTTATTATCTGCACATTAAATGAAATAACATTCGATGCTACGTATGTTGATTAAAAAAACTTCTGTTTATATGTATCGATATAGAAAAGTAGTTCGAGCTACATGTGGTGTTCCAGCCATCCGTGTCCGGGCCAACGAAGTTCTACAGTACATGGTTTACAAACATTTATTTGCCAGCACTTCTTATGTTGACGAATTCACAAGTTTTAGATTGTTGGTGACAATCTTCCAAAGACATCAATCTATAAATAAACCCAAGGACTTATAAAGAGAAGAAAAAGCAACTGATTGAGATGTTATGAAGCCTACGTACTCACACAAAATCTCACGAAAACTCAATTTCAAATATCCGAACTTGATTTGCAAAATGAAATTCTCTACATTTACATCACCAACACCCAAACAAAAAGGATTTCTAAATTCGTCAATGATTCGACAGTTCTATGTTTCTGAGGACTTTGGTATTACTACGTTTTTAACAATTAATCTGTGGTTTTAAGCCGTCATTTGCTGTTGACCTTCTATCTAATGAGAGATAAAACATAACAGTATGAAAGAAGTTGCTTTCCTTGTGTGCGCAATCGATGCACGCGCCAAAAAATAAATGAATTGTTTTTAACTCACTATACCACAGCTTTAACCATTAATTGCTTACACATCAGTTTTAGCCGGGCATTGCGTTGTTGATCACCGCCAAAATGACCATACGCGACAGGGACTAATTTTTATTCCTCAAATTCCATTTTTTTCATGTATTTAATACAAGCAAGCAGAAACAAATCAAACAATAAAAATATATTATGAACATTTTATTACGCCATTTTTTTTAAATATATTAAATATTAAATATATTAAATATATTTTTTTAAGCATAAAATAAACCAAAGGCTACAATAATATCAATCAATTTAGGACGGCGTATGGATATTTATTAAAGCCCTACTTTCAGTACATTGAAGTTCTTTTATTTACTCATGGGGTAGATGAATACAGGGCTGTAGCAGCACTGAGGGAAACGGAGGCACTTGCCTCCTGTATAATTTGTGGAATTTCACATGTTTATTATTGTTTTTGTAATAAGAAAATATTATCCCCAAAATATGAATAACTATTGCAAAATTATGACATATCCTTCACATATAATATTTTTAGTATATTACCTAGCAAATACTTACAGTGCATTACTAAAAGTTAATATGTTCTGTCATATCGGGTCTAAAAAGTTACAATTACTAGTGTAAAAATGAGTAATTATATAAAATGCAGTTTGTGTTATATATTTGAACGGCTTAAAATGTCTCTGAAATACCAGAAAAAAACACAGGAATGCAAAGCTGGGATTGTGCCTCCTATAAAATCAAACTTTGACTACGACCCTTTGAATACTGACATGTTTGTGGACAATTTACTAATATTGATAAATCATTGTCTGGCGACAAGTAAATACAGTAAGTGGTGTATGTGAATAGAATGTATCACTACACTGACCCGTGACCATTAGCATTATCAGCAATATGACAGATACATTAAGAAACAGTCGACTAACCACCGATCATTCTTCAGGTGGAAATACAGCCACTTCATATATACGTTATTACACTGTAGCAGTATCGGTGTTTGTGTCAATATTAACGAATTTAGCCTATACACTATTTAAAAAAAACACACATTTTGGGTAGACTGAAAATAAGTTAACTGGCTAGTATTATAAATAATCATTGCACATTCATTTTCTTTTAAACATTAATTGCTTGACTTGACGTTAATCGCGTGTTTGATTCTGAAGATAAACAAAAATGGAAATTTATCAATTTGCAGTTACCATTGTGACCACAAGCTTGTTCGCATCTGCGTTTTGGTATTCGTATAATGACTCGATCCAACTTATGTCGGATATGTTAACGGGATACGACAAGAGACACCGATCCAGTCTGAACCAGTCTGAACCAACCACAATAAATATCACCTCTTATTTAGTCTCAATTCCGGAATTTGATGAAGTGAAGCAGTTCTTTTCGACATTCATCGTTCTTCATTTAGGATGGCAAGATGAACTACTAGTTTGGAACCCGGCTTCTTATGGCGGGATAAACCAGCAATTTTATAAACTAAAGGACATCTGGTACCCGAGTTTAACTTTGATAAACCCTTATGATGAAACCAGTGAGAGTGGAGAAGATTGGATGTCGATAAAGATTCTTTCAAACGGTAAAGCATATAGCAGCACGCACCTCAAGCTTATATCAACTTGTCGCTTTGATGTTACCTTTTATCCTTTTGATACACAGGTAAGCTTTTATAGATGCTTTATAAGCATTTGGGTTTGATCCTCCGCCACGGCTATGTGTGGTGTCCTTGAGCAAGACATCTTTTCCACATATGCTTTGTTCTCGTTCTATCCAGGAATACTTCGAGCGTGATTTGTTATGAAAACTTGTTTCACAGTCAAAGTAAAGTAAGTAAGTTTTAAACTAAGCGTTTAAGGTGTGTTTGTTTCAATATTGTTATCATCTTATCAAATATGGTTCAGATATAGTACATAAGGAATTTATAATCCAATTACAAAACACCCTCACAAAGAAAGAAGCCCGGTCACGCCAGTTAAAACATTTCTTTGTTTCATTAAAAATCAATTAAAAGCACAAGAAGACAAACTCCATGTTTAAGTTTTTATGCTAAACAATGCATTTCGGCTATACACGTCTCACTACACAGTAAGCCCGCCACCCCTCCTTCCTCATCATGGTAGCCTGATCTTACGCTTAAAAAAGTCTCTGATAACTTTCCAACTTGAATCAGCTGTGAGAGACAAATGAAAAAGAGACACAATGTCGTATATCAATAATCAGGAGACTGTTGCCGAGCGGTGATTCGAACTCACATCCCAGCGGGGTCCCTGTTTCCTGGATTGATTGTAATGGTCATTGTTCCCCAAATTACAAAATGTATTTGCCATAGTTCCCCAAAAGTATTTCAAATCTCTAAAATTAGTTTTGGTCCGTGGATCCCTGAAAGTAATGTCCAATGTCCTCAGATCCCTAAAAAATAATTGGCCAAGTTCCCCAGATCTTCAAAACCCGTCGGAGGGCCTCATCAATATGAGATGATATTTTACAGAACTGAATCCCATAGTGAAGTTTTAAATATATACCATAAATAATTAGAATGGTTTGCCACTATTTGTTTATTAGTCTGTAGTACAGACCCAGTTCTCCCGATTGGGTCCGTTAAATAGCAATGGTGTGAAAGCCACATTTGAGCACAGTGATTGGTCATTTACTTCAACTGAAGGTTTGAATGGCGTCACCGTTTAGTAAGCTCAATTACTATTAATTGTGGGACAGGCATATAATTTCCTGCTTTTTCTTTGGTTAATGGTTTGCCACTATTTGTTTATTAGTCTGTAGTACGGACCCAGTTCTCCAGATTCGGTCCGTTTAATAGCAATGTTGTTGATATCTCCCGAATCAGGTCTATTAACCACCAATGGAAAAAGCAGGGAATTCTATGCCTGTCCCACAATTCATAGCAACTGAACACTTACTAAATCATGACGTCATTCAAACTTTCCCTGAAACAACTGACCAATCAGCGTGCTCGTAACAATTGCTATTGAACGGACTCAATCGGCAGAGCTGGGTTCGTTCTACAGACTAGTGGTAAATAGACCTGATTCGGGAGATATCAGATTCTGTGATAGACTAATTTGTTTATACTATTTTCTGTAGTTTGGTTTAGTTTATAGTTTAAACTGATTTATTTTACTTTGATTGTGAAATAAGATCTTACAACTTAGACAAATCACACTCGAAGACTTCCTGGGTAGAATCAATACTAAGCATATGCGGAAAAGCTGTGTTGCTTAAGGACACCACACATAGTTTGGTAATATTTACTAACCCTTTGAATGGGTTTCATGATCCCTAATTACCGAAGGATGACGAAATTGGCCGAGTATGTACGATTGCAAATGAAAGATTACATGAAAAGGAATACAGTAGATTATGCATGTCATGATTTGGGACAATTTAAGTATTTGGAATATAATTTGTGAAGCACACACTGCAGTACAGTTGATTTCAAAGTTCTGGGTTAATTATGCGTATTCTTTTTTGCATATTTATTTGTTGATATGTGTTGTTTAATATGTATGTCAGTATTGGGTTGTGTATGCAAATATTGTGTGTACCTCGAATCTTCCTTTCTGCTTGCATTAATTAATCAATAATGTGCGCCATAAATCATAATTCAGTCATTCATTCATTTAGACAGCTGGTCATTCAGTTGTTTTTTTAAATATTTTACTGATTTTCATATATTTCTGGAGCATCAACTGGGTATGAAAGCGCAATCTCGCATCTATTCAACGAGCTGTTTGTGATAATATTACGATTGTAAAATAGAGAAAAGTTACGCATATTTGAAAACATTACATCTGAGTATTTTACAATTCTTTTTTTTTATACTTTTTAGGCCAATGTTCACGATAAACTTAATTTCCCCAGTTTTGATTCATATATAAAACTTGATTGTTGGACTATTGTGTTGTACATTATACAATGACTGTGATCTAGTTACAATTGTAATGAAGTCACTAATTTGTACGACAGCTCATGATATAATTTGTATTTATAAGGTTGCAACTCATGCAGTTATTTGTATTTATAATGTTATGACTCGTGAAATAATTTGTATTTGTAATGTGACAACTTGTGATATAATTTGTTTTTATAATGTGACAACTCGTGAAATAATTGTATTGATAATGTGACAACTCATGAAATAATTTGTATTTATAATGTGACAACTCATAAAATAATTTGTATTTATAATGAGACAACTCCTGAAATAGTTTGTATCTATAATGTGACAATTCATGAAATAATTGTTTCTATAATGTGACAACTCATGAACTAATTTTTATTTATAACTTGCTTATTAATATAAATGCCAGTCAATAGCTATACACAGCTAATGTGTATTGTGTTATATCGCATGTAGACTATAAATGTCGATCAATAGCTATACATTGTTAATGTTTATTGTGTTATATCTCTTACCTACTATAAATGTCGGTCAATAGCTATACAAAGCTAATGTTAAATGTGTTATATCTCTTGCCGACTATTAATGCAAGTCAATAGCTATACACAGCTAATGGTTATTGTGTTATATCTCATGCCGACTATGAATGTCGGTCAATAGCAATACAGAGCTAATGTTTATTGTGTTATATCTCATGCCGACCATCAATGCCAGTCAATAGCTATACAGAGCTAATGTTTATTGTGTTATATCTCATGCCGACCATCAATGCCAGTCAATAGCTATACAGAGCTAATATTTATTGTGTTGTATCTCTTGCCGACTATAAATGTCGGCCAATAGCTATACACAGCTAATGTTTATTGTGTTATATCTCATGCCGACTTTAAATGTCAGTCATTAGCTATACAGAGCTAATGGTTATTGTGTTATATCTAATGCCGACTATAAACATTGGTCAATAGCTATACATAGCTAATATTTATTGCGTTATATTCCATGCCGACTATAAATGTCGGTCAATAACTATACAGAGCTAATGTTTATTGTGTTATATCTCATGCCGACCATCAATGACAGTCAATAGCTATACACAGTTAATGTGTATTGTGTTATATCACATGCGGACCATTAATGCCAGTCAATAGCTATACACATCAAATGTTTATTGTGTTATAGGGCTGTCATCTATAAATGTCGATCAATAGCTATACATAGCTAATGGTATTGTCTTATATCTCATGCCGACTATAGAAGTCGATCAATAGCTATACATTACTAATATTTATTGTGTTATATCTCTTGCCGACTATCAATACAAGTCAATAGCTATACACAGTTAATGTGTATTGTGTTATATCACATGCGGACCATCAATGCCAGTCAATAGCTATACACATCAAATGTTTATTGTGTTATAGGGCTGTCATCTATAAATGTCGATCAATAGCTATACATAGCTAATGTTATTGTGTTATATTTCATGCCGACTATAGATGTCGATCAATAGCTATACATTGCTAATATTTATTGTGTTGTATCTCTTGTCGACTATCAATGTCGGTCAATAGCTACACACAGCTAATGTTTATTGTGTTATATCTCATGCCGACCATCAATGCCAGTCAATAGCTATACACATCTAATGTTTATTGTGTTATATTTCATTGACTATAAATATTGGTCAATAGCTATACATAGCTAATGGTTATTGTATTATATATTGTATATGCCAACTATTAATAAAAGCCGGACCAAATTAGCTCGGTCGGTTACGCGTCTGACTATCATTCCAGGGGTCGTGAGTTCGAATCACCGCCAGGCAACAGTCTTCGTGATGATTGATATACGACATTGTGTCTCTTTGTCATTTGTCTCTCACAGCTGATTGAAGTTGGAAAGTTATGAGAGACTTTTTAAGCGTAAGATCAGGTTACCGTGATGATCGGGAAGGGATGGAGGGCTTACTGTGTAGTGAGACGTGTATGGCCGAAATGCATTGTTTAGCATAAAAACTTAAACATTGAGTTTGTCTTCTTGTGTTTGTAATTGATTTTTAATGAAACAAAGAAATGTTTTAACTGGCGTGACCGGGCTACTTTCTTTGTGAGGGTGTTTTGTAATTGGATTATAAATTCCTTATGTATTATATCTGAACCATATTTGATAAGATGATAACAATATTGAAACAAACACACCTCAAATGCTTAGTTTAAAACTTACTTATTTTACTTCGATTGTGAAACAAGTTCTCATAGCTTAGACAAATCACCCTCGAAGTATTCTCGATAGAATGAGTACTTATCATATGTGGAAAAGATGTCTTGCTCAAGGACACCATACATAGCCGTAGCGGAGGATCGAACCCAAATGCTTATAAAGCATCTATATAAGCTTACCTGTGTATCAAAAGGATAAAAGGTAACATCGAAGTCACAAGTTGATACAAGCTTTAGGTGCGTGCTGCTATATGCTTTACCGCTTGAAAGCATCGTTATCGACATCCAATCTTTTCCACTCTCACTGGTTTCATCATAAGGGTTGATCAAAGTTAAACTCGGGTACCAGATGTCCTTTAGTTTGTAAATTTGCTTGTTTATCCCGCCATAAGAAGCCGGCTTCCAAACTAGTAGTTCATCTTGCCATGCTAAAAGAAGAATGATGAATGCCGAAAAGATCTGCTTCACTTCATCAAATTCCGGAATTGAGACTAAATAAGGGGTGATATTCACTGTGGTCGGTTCAGACTGGTTCAGACTGGTTCAGACTGGGTCGGTGTCTCTTGTCGTATCCCGTTAACATATCCGACATAAGTTGGACCGAGTCATTATACGAATAACAAAACGCAGATGCGAACATGTTTATGGTCACAATGGTAACTACAAATTGATAAAATTCCATTTTTATTTATCTTCAGAATCAAACACGCGATTAACGTCAAGTCAAGCAATAAATGTTTAAAAGAATATGAATGTGCAATGATTATTTATAATACTAGGCAGTTAACTAATTTCCAGTCTATCCGAAATGTGTTTGTGTGTGTGTTTTTTTAAATAGTGTATAGGCTAAATTCGTTAATATTGACACAAACACCAATTCTGCTACAGTACAATAACGTATATATGATGTGGCTATATTTCCACCATACAAATGATCGGTGGTTAGTCGATTGTTCCTTTAATGTATCTGTCATATTGCTGATCATGCTAATGGCCACGGGTCAGTGAAGTGATACATTCTATTCACATACACCACTTACTGTATTTACTTGTCGCCAGACAATGATTTATCAATATTAGTAAATTGTCCACAAACATGTCAGTATTCAAAGGGCCGTAGTCAAAGTTTGATTTTATAGGAGGCACAATCCCAGCTTTGCATTCCTGTTTTTTTTTCTCATATTTCAGAGACATTTTAACTGAGCCGCTCAAATCTTTAACACAAACTGCATTTAAACCAGTTACTCATTTTTTCACTAGTTTTTGTAGCCTTTTAGACCCGATATAACAGAACATATTAACTTTTAGTAATGCACTGTAAGTATTTGCTAGGTAATATACTAAA
The DNA here is from genome assembly GCA_029582155.1 of Panopea generosa. Classification (NCBI taxonomy): domain Eukaryota; kingdom Metazoa; phylum Mollusca; class Bivalvia; order Adapedonta; family Hiatellidae; genus Panopea; species Panopea generosa. The sequence continues at coordinate 59,655,618 of CM055902.1, forward strand.
AATATTATATGTGTAGGATATGTCATATTTTTGCAAGAGTAATTCATATTTTGGGGATAATATTTTCTTATTACAAAAACAATAATAAATAATGTGAAATTCCACAAATTATACAGTAGATAAGTGCCTCCGTTTGCCTCAGTGCGGCCACAGCCCTGTATTCCTCTACGCCATGAGTAAATAAAAGTACTTCAATGTACTGAAAGTAGGGCTTTAATAAATATCCATACGCCGTCCTAAATTGATTGATATTATTGTAGCCTTTGGTTTATTTTATGCAACTTTTTTTTTAAAAAAAATGGCGTAATACAATATCCATAATATATTTGATATATATTTGATTTTTTTTCTACTTGCTTATTAAATACATGACAAAAATGGAATTTGAGGAATAAAAAATAGTCCCTGTCGCGTATGGTCATTTTGGCGGTGATCAACAACGCAATGCCCGGCTAAAACTGATGTGTAAGCAATAAATGGTTAAATTGTGGTACAGTGAGTTAAAAACAATTCATTTATTTTTTTTTGCGCGCGCTTCGATTTCGCACACAAGGGAAGCAACTTCTTTCATACTGTTATGTTTTATCTCTCATTAGATAGAAAGTCAACAACAAATGACGGGTTAAAACCACAGATTAATTGTTAAAAAAGTAGTAATACCAAAGTCCTCAGAAACATAGAACTGTCGATCATTGACGAATTTAGAAATCCTGTTTGTTTGGGCGTTGGTGATGTAAATGTAGAGAATTCATTCTGCAAAAAATAAAGATTTTGGTTTGTACTTCTAATATGAATTCAAGTTCGGATATTTGAAATTGAGATTTTGTGAGATTTTGTGCGGGTACGCGAGCGTTCATAACATCTCAATCACTTGCTTTTCCTTCTCTATATAAGTCCTTGGGTTTATCTATAGATTGATGTCTTTGGGAGACAGTCACCAACTATCTAAAACTTGTGAATGAGTCGAATCCAACTCGCTGAAATGTGCTAGTTATGTAACAAAAAGTGGAGTTTTTACTCAGGTTTATTCTAATGTCTTCCTACAACAATAAAACTGTTACGAGTCGAAAATGCCTTAAAACCACGTTAAAATAAAGTGTTGCATTACTTAAAATCGTATTTTAAAAGAAACACAATTGACGCTTTGTTTGCCTGGCATGATACCAGTAATAACCACATGATGGGAAAATAGTCCTTTATACGAAACATACTGTTAAAGAGAAACTGCGGTACTATATTTAAAAAAAAAACAAAGCTAAAATGAAAGCTCAGACTTAAAAGAAAAGTTGTACAGATTTTTACTATTTACGCCAGATGCCAAAACATTCAATAGGAACACCACTTACGAACTTATAATACAAAAGAGGATAATTGACTCTTTGTTCGCCTGTCACGATGGCAGTAATAACCACATGATTGGTAAACAGTACTTTATCGAACACACTAGATGAATATACATACAGTAATGGACATATTTTAAATGACATTAAAATGTATATAGTCGTCGATTGTATTGTTTACATAAATGTTCTTGATTTTCACTTCACATGACGAAATGGCGAAATCCATTAACAAAACAAATACGAACATGGAAAGCAACCTCGTGATAAAAGTTGGACGTTACAGTTAATAATATTTTTATTGAACTTTTGAAATCAACAGTATGGTCCAACAATTTAATGGTTCTGATTGTAAATGTGAGTTTTTAAATTTTATTTCATATTTTTGTTTTTTCACCATTGTCAGTAAGTGTAAGACCTGGCGCGGGAGTTCAATAAAATAAGTTGATAATTCAATCAACGGTCGATATTGGTTGCCATTTTCCTTAGACAAGCGAACGTTCTCCAAGTAAACATTACATTATATAACATTGTATTTACTTGGACAAACAACGCCATGGGGTCAGTATATGGAGCGATAGTCGCTATCCCGTCAGGTCAATTACTGAAAACCAGCATGCAAAAATTAAGCATGATCATTCGGAATCAAATAATGCAACAAAGAAAAGAACATACTGACACGTTTCACTGAATATGGCTATGTGGGGTAATGATGACAATTTGCACAACCTGTGACCGCTTTAAGCAATATACTTTAGTTCAATTTAAATCTAAGTAAAGTGCCAAACTATTTTAACTTTGGTGAAATATACAAATACAGTATACGAGACTCCGTAGCAGTTGTAATTCTCCCAAAAAAATATAGCTGATTCTCCTTTGTGTTCGTGTGGTGATATTGGAACCATTATTCTGTTTCCGCTATAATCACTTTAGAGTTGCGAGGTAAGTGTTTTTCAACGCACAGTCTGACTTGTGTACTAAAGCTGTATTTCGAATTAATACGATGCTTTAGTATCTAGTTGCTTGGATTATGCTTGAATGGGGAACTCCGGAAGTGAGAGGATATAGGCTGTTAAGAAGTAAAACACACACACTTGTATAGTTGTTACACGGCGTTTGTTTATTTCGAATGTGCTTAAACAGAAGGTATGGTGCAACAAATATACTAAAGTATTAACCCCTGACTTGCCATTTGTTAGATAATATGTCATTAATATCGCCTGGTAATGTGTAAAAATCAGCTTCCAGCTATGAAAATAACGGATCTTGTTGGCATATGGGCAGCCACACACGGATGGGTATTTGATGATTGAGATATATACTAATTGCATAAAAGTCTGTCTGACCAGGGTGAAGTATAAAGTAATTGCATACGTGTCTGTCTGACCAGCGACTATTTTCTGTAGAAGTGTGAACATCATATCTACCTGCCGGTAATCCTTAGCGCACTTGAACAATATAAACATTAATTCTCTACTCTTTGGATAACAACATTTTGACAAATATTCGAAATTTCGATGCAGTGTATACTTAAATAAAGACCACAAAACGGTCCAAGTAGACCTATTTCATATTGTTTAGATTATATCGTTGCCAGTTTCCCCCTATACCCTATATATATATATATATATATATATATATATAGAGTTTTCTTTCAAATTCATGTTATTCAAAGAAACTATCATGTATGTCAATCAGTGAAACACTATGGTAACCATGCCTTTCGCATTTCATTTTCATTAAATAAATATGTTTTCGCATGTTTATGTGTATATTAGTTTAAATTCTGACGTCAAATTTGTAATTTATAGTATTACTAGGAGAAGAACATTGTGCTTTCATTCTTTTCCTTTTTCTATTTTTGTTCACCAATGGTTTGTATATATATATATATATATATATATTTAAACAAAAAAATATGTTAATACTAACCCCCTGATCCCAAATGATAATAAATAATAAAAAACGCTGACTCAACGTTCGTGTCGACCTTTAACAGTCACCACACGAAAGACCGCTGTTGTGAGTGTCAATAATAGCTGATACAAGTTAGATAAATGGTAATTACTTCCGGTCAAATAGTACTGTGACGGAATTGAGCGTATCATGAATAAAACTATTAAGTTATAACAAAACCACTGCCTAATATAGTTTTATAACATTAATTACGACAGATCAAAGTTATCATGGGTGTATGGTAATTAAAAAGTAATTATACATCCATGCGAGAACAAAGCTTTAGCAGATGACAGGGTGATGGATAGTTAGTATATATTTCAGCCAAGTATGTGATGTACCTCTATCCGTCAATTGTCATCATATCAATGTTTACTAAATATGGCGATGTATTCAGCTTGTTAATTAATGATACTTAGAATGTTAATGACGTATTGAGAAGTTGCTATAAAAGGGAAGAAAAAAACGAGCTTCTAGAGAGAGAGGGGGCTATAGTCTAGGCTAAAGTCAGGTCAGCCGGGCAGGCCGCTGGAGAGAGGGTTGGATGGTTTCCCTAGAGTCAGGGTTTTGAGCGAGAGCTAGGCTGTGTTGTATTTTGGATTCATACATATTTGTGCTTGTGACTTTATATTTTAGTTAGAATCATCATATTGGAACATTGTGTTGTGCCACCTACTCAGCTACAGTACGGGTATATTCAATCTTCTTGGGAAATGGATTATTTAGTTATATTTAGGACAACAAAGGCAATTCATTTTAGCCAATTAACATCTTTGAACATTTCCTCTTGTGTAAACTTTTTGAATATCATCGATATGAAGTAAAAGTATAGTGACATTGCGTTGGTGACGTAGCGAAGAGCGTCGCCATGGCTACTCATTGCTACATGTATGTTTAGCCAAGCGTACGTACTTACCTGGTCGCTGAGATAAAGATTATCCTGTATAAAAATAAAAGATGCAAAACAATAAACTGATTTTGAGTCCAGTTTGGAGAATAACTTAGATAAATCATTGCTAGAGGAGTTAAAAAAGACAAAACTAGTTAAACATCGAATTAACTGATAAATGTTTCCTGAAAATTTATCACAACAGTCACACTTCTAAAGGAGTTGTTATTAAGATTGAAAATAAAAGCATCGTTTACTTATTAGGTATGAGTTTCAACTTGTATTTCTAAACGTCAAATATTTGCGTTTGTTTCATTAATGGCACACAAAAGGTTTTGTTTTTTCTGTGTTCCTTCTATGTAAGGATATCAACCACTGCTTTAAAAGACAACTTTTTGTAACGATAAATACATGTTACTGGGGCCACTTACAAGTTGGATATTTCATCCAATTAGAAATTAACTTACCGAAGCATACGTCCTGAAAATCACGATTCCATCCAATCAGAAGCTGCATCTCAATGGTATAGCAGCTAAACCTGTAGCTGAGTTGAGAACGTTTTTTTTTCTTTAAATAACTCAATTATCATCTAAAAAATGAGTAAATACTTTTTAATATTTATCTGGTTGATTTTATATTCACTAAAGCTTCATCGATTTCCACGACTCTATTATCGTCAAGGTATTGTAGCGCTCTATGCAATTACCTGAATAAATATAAAAAAGGACACTACATTACTGAACATATTACTAATATTGACAATTCTTTTTAAAGCGAAACGAAATGATTCTTTAAAGCAATTGACTTACAATCGTCCACATGCTTACACTGTATACATTTATTAGGTTGTACTCTTATGTTAATGGACTGGTTGTATAAAAAATAATTTTCATCTATTTGCTGTCAAGTACAAAATAATGATTATTCCATGTTATGGTACACACTTTAACACAACTGTAATAGAAGAACTGTTACCTGCCATGTCGATGCAATGTGTGTTGGTTAAATAGAAACTTCTGTTTAACAGTTTACACTACGAGTAATCGTTGAAATTTTGAATTATGAAAAATATATAAATGCGGAAATAACATCGTACTTAGGTGAATCACATAAAATGAAATCTTATCTTATTTTAGTTTTTATTGTGGTAACCGCTAACATGTTTTTATTGTCGGATTGTTACTCTTGGAATGACTCAGTTCAACTTATGTCGGATTTGTTCACGGTGTACGACAACCGACCACGCCCTATTTTGAATCAGTCTCGACCAATCACAGTGAACGTTACATTTAAGTTAATAGCAATGCAGGAGTTTGAAGAAGTAAAGCAAATGTTTTCGGCTTTTGGAATTCTGGTTTTTGAATGGCAAGATCAAATATTGGTTTGGAACCCGGATTTTTACGGCGGAATAACGTCCCTGTTATTAAAACGAAGTGAAATCTGGTACCCAAGGTTTTATTTGGGCAACCCGTTTGATGGAAATGTTACATTGGGAGAAGACTGGATTTCAACTCGGGTGATGTCAAATGGTAAAGCGAATACCAGCGTTGTCTCCAAGCTCGTTACTTCGTGTGCAGTTGACGTTACCTACTATCCTTTTGATTCACAGGTAAATACCAATACATTAAAAAAACCAAACATGGAGGCTTATAAATGTATTTGGGACAGCATTTAGTTAATGCTAGAGAATTCTGATGTTGTTATCATAAAACAAAAATGCATAAGTGTTTAGATCGATACTTGATTATAAAATATTTTTTTAAGGTCGTAAATTGTTAAAATCCTATAAAAACCAAGGTAACAGTGATTTATAAAATAGACTAATATACTTGAAGAAGTTAATACTTATATATCATGTAAATATAAAACGTTTTATTACTAATTTTTATAAAATATGTTAATATGCTTATATTATATTCAGTATTCTTCGTTTTCATTCCAGGATTGTCTAATTCTTTTTATTCCTTCTGGATATTCCCTATCCGAGATGACTGTCAATCCAATCAACTCACATATGGTACTAGAGCTTTATACAGAAAATGGAGGATGGAAACATGCCAACACGTCCATCGAAGTTGAAAGTAACAGTAACTTCTTGTCCATCAATATTAAGATAACGAGAAAACCGATGTTTGTTGTAGTTAATATCATACTTCCCATTTTATTTCTATCTGTTATAAATGCTTTAGTTTTCATTATACCTCCAGAATCCGGAGAGCGTATATCGTTCTCGGTAACAATCTTGCTTGCTTTGTCTGTTTTCTTGACGCTCGTTGGTGACAATCTTCCGAAGACATCCGAGCCGATATCCATTTTGTCTTATTATTTAATGTTCAGCCTCATCATGAGTACGTTAATTTGCGTGGTGGTCATACTGAATCTTCGTCTGTACTTTAAAAAATCTAATATACCTATCCCAGGTTGGTGTGTTTCTGTAACACATGTAGTGAAGTGCAAATGTCGGCCTAAAACAACTGGTGATATTGATTGTAATGACATAATGTCGACGTCGAAAGAAAACGACGACTTGGTCAATATTGATATGCGTAAAGCAAGCTTACCTGGCGACGTAAAAGAAGACGCAAATCACAAACCTATCATTGATATAAAATGGCCGGAAGTCAGTTCAGCAGTGGATACCGTGTGTATATTGTTCTTCATTGTTTTGATTACTGTTGCAACTACTTCGTACATTGGTATACTTTGGCTAAAGACATGATGTATCCCACCACTATTAAATGAACGTCTTCGGCCACTATTACATTTTAACGTACACCGTCAGTATTACATTTTAACTTCTCCCGCCACTATTACATGTTAACGTACATGTTAACGTCTCCGGTCACTGTTACGTTTTAACGTGTCCCGTCAATATTACAATTCAACGTCTCCCGCCACTTTTACATGTTAATGTCTCCCGCCCCTATTGCATTTTCATATCTCTCACCACTATTATATTTTAACGTCTCCCACCACTATTACATTTCAACGTCTCCCGCCACTGTTACATCTTACATCTCTCGTCAATATAACATTTAATTTAGGCTTGGTTATGTTATGCACAATTGACAGCAGTCATCAACATCTACAAACCAAAGTCTTCATTTGTCCAAGATTTACAATTATAAACACAAAATACATAACATGGCCAGGTATATTTGGTAGTTTACTTGTAAATTCTGTTATGTGCGCGTATATACATAACGTCTTTACAAACGCAAATATTCGAATGTTGAATATATACTTTTTTATTCAAGATCTGCTTTCATTTTTATCTATTTATATATGTCAACCGCAATGATTTGTTGAATATGTGTTTTAAAGTGACGCAATTGTTGAAATAAGATAAACATGTTTCGTCTTGGTTAATCATTTGTGCCATATCCAGATTTGGTACAATAACCATACCTGCGTTTTCAAATGAGTTAAGTATATAAGCACTTAGTAGAATTTGCAACAAAGTTATCATTTACAAGTGAGCGCAAATATGAGTAAAGTTTATCATCAATTAGAATTGAAGACAAAGTCATTACAACAATTGTTAACGACCATTTGTTGAAAAAACAATCTACCATAGAATATATATAGCAATACATAGCAATCAGTGGCAGCTAATGTTTACATTTGTGTGGTTGCTAACACACATGTAGTTAATATGCTCTGTGTCCTTTGTATGTAAACAGTGATATCGACAACTGCTTTAAACAATACATTTCCATTTTATTGTTTATTTGTCGAGAAGTTTTCATTATAGTAATACTGTCACTGTGACAGCTATCAAAATCTTGTTTGGCAAACAGAGAAAGCAGTTCTATTCTATAATAATATTCCAATTACATCAGCTTGCATAACATACATTAGGGAATATCGTCATTGGGTATGTTTGCCAGTATAAATAATTAGAAATGTTGTTTTCTGTTAATGGTGGTAAAGCATTGTATTGAATGACCTACCTGACAGAGGTTTGAAGGCTATTTTAAAACATACTCTGTCTCTAGAAAAAAATTATTTCAACTTAAATTACATAGTTACAACCTTAAAAGTATTTACCAAAATGCCTTCGTATTGAACAATTATTGTTGGGAAATGTTGTCCTCGAGTCTGCTGGTATAAATATTTAGATATTTTGTTTTCTGTTCATAGTGGTGAAGCATTGTCTTGATTGACTCATCTGATAGAGGTTAAAAAGCTCATTTAAAACTTGCTCCATTTTTAAAAATATCAGTGTTAATAGGTTGTATTATATACCCCTGAAGTACCTATCAGTGTTGAACTGTTCTTACATATGTTTGATAATACAGTTAAATTGGTTGTATTATATGCCCCTGAAGTACCTATAAGTGTTGAACTGTTCTTACATCTATTTGATAATACAGTTAAATAGGTTGTATTATATACACATGAAGTAACTATAAGTGTTGAATTGATCTTACATATTTGATAGTACAGTTAAAAAGGTTGTATTATATGCCCCTGAAGTACCTATCAATGTTGAACTGCTTTAACATATATTTGATAATACAGTTAAATAGGTTGCATTATAAACCCCTGAAGTATCTGTAAGTGTTGAACTGTTCTTACATATATTTGATAATACAGTTAAATTGGTTGTTTTATATGCCCCTGAAGTACCTATCAGTGTTGAACTGTTCTTACATTTATTTGATGATACAGTTAAATAGGTTGTATTGTATGGCCCTGAAGTACCTATAAGTGTTGAACTGTTCTTACATTTATTTGATGATACAGTTAAATAGCTTGTATTATATGCCCTTAAAGTACCTATCAGTGTTGAACTGTTCTTACATTTATTTGATAGTACAGTTGAATAGGTTGCATAATATACCCCTGAAGTACCTATAAGTGTTAAACTGTTCTTACAGATATTTGATCAATCAGTTAAATAGGTTGCATAATATACCCCTGAAGTACCTATCAGTGTTGAACTGTTCTTACATATATTTGATAATATAGTTAAATAGGTTGTATTATATGCCCCTGAAGTACCTATCAGTGTTGAACTGTTCTTACATTTATTTGATGATACAGTTAAATAGGTTGTATTGTATGCCCCTGAAGTACCTATCAGTGTTGAACTGTTCTTACATTTATTTGATGATACAGTTAAATAGCTTGTATTATATGCCCCTGAAGTACCTATCAGTGTTGGACTGTTCTTACATTTATTTGATAATACAGTTAAATAGGTTGTATTATATACCCCTAAAGTACCAATCGGTGTTGAACTGTTTTTACATATATTTGATAATACAGTTAAATAGGTTGTATTATATGCTCCTGAAGTACCTATAAGTGTTGAACTGTTCTATATGCCCTGAAGTACCTATCAATGTTGAACGGTTCTTACATATATTTGATGATACAGTTAAATAACTCGAATTATATGCCCCTGAAGTACCTATTAATGTTGAACTGTTCTTACATATATTTGATAATACAGTCAAATAGGTTGTATTATATGCCCCTGAAGTACCTATCAATGTTGAACTGTTTTAACATATATTTGATAATACAGTTAAATAGGTTGTATTATATGCCCTTGAAGTACCAATTGGAATTGAACTGTTTTTACATATATTTGATAATATAGTAAATAGGTTGTATTATATGACCTGAGGTGCCTATCAATGTTGAACTGTTTTTACATATATTTGATAATACATGTACAGTTAAATAGGTTGTATCATATGCCCCTGAAGTGCCTATCAATGTTGAACTGTTTTTACCTATATTTGATAATACAGTTAAATAGGTTGTATTATATGCCCTTGAAGTACCAATCGGTATTGAACTGTTTTTACATATATTTGATAATATAGTAAATAGGTTGTATTATATGACCTGAAGCACCAATCAATGTTGAACTGTTTTTACATATATTTGATAAAACAGTTAAATGGGTTGTATTAAATGACCCTGAAGTACCTATCAATGTTGAACTGTTTTTACCTATATTTGTTAATACAGTTAAATAGGTTGTATTATATGACCTGAAGTACCTATCAGTGTTGAACTGTTTTTGCATGTATTTGATAAAACAGTTAAATAGGTTGTATTATATGACATGAAGTACCTATCAATGTTGAAATGTTTTTACATATATTTGATTATAAAGTTAAATGGGTTGTATTATATGACCCTGAGTACCTATCAGTGTTGAACTGTTTTTACATATATTTGATTATAAAGTTAAATAGGTTGTATTATATGACATGAAGTACCTATCAATGTTGAACTGTTTTTACATATATTTGATTATAAAGTTAAATTGGTTGTATTATATGACCCTGAGTACCTATCAGTGTTGAACTGTTTTTACGTATATTTGATTATAAAGTTAAATAGGTTGTATTATATGACCTGAGTACCTATCAATGTTGAACTGTTTTTACATTTGTTTGATTATAAAGTTAAATGGGTTGTATTATATGACCCTAAGTACCTATCAATGTTGAACTGTTTTTACATATATTTGATAATACAGTTAAATAGGTTGTATTAAATGACCTTAAGTACCTATCAATGTTGAACTGTTTTTACATATATTTGATAATACAGTTAAAAAGGTTGTATTATATGCCCCTGAAGTACCTATCAGTGTTGAACTGTTTTTGCATGTATTTGATTAAACAGTTAAATAGGTTGTATTATATGACATGAAGTACCTATTGATATTGAACTGTTTTTACATATATTTGAAAATACAGTTAAATAGGTTGTATTATATGACCTGAAGTACCTATCAATGTTGAACTGTTTTTACATTTATTTGATAATACAGTTAAATAGGTTGTATTAAATGACCTTAAGTACCTGTCAATGTTGAACGGTTTTTACATATATTTGATAATACAGTTAAATAAGTTGTATTATATGCCCCTGAAGTACCTATCAATGTTGAACTGTTTTTACATTTATTTGATAATACAGTTAAATAGGTTGTATTAAATGACCTTAAGTACCTATCAATGTTGAACTGTTTTTACATATATTTGATAATACAGTTAAATAAGTTGTATTATATGCCCCTGAAGTACCTATCAGTGTTGAACTGTTTTTGCATGTATTTGATAATACAGTTAAATAGGTTGTATTATATGACCTGAAGTACCTATCAATGTTGAACTGTTTTTACATATATTTGATAAAACAGTTAAATAGGTTGTATTATATGCCCTGAAGTACCTATCAATGTTGAACTGTTCTTACATTTGTTTGATGATACAGTTAAATGGGTTGTATTATATGCCTCTTTAAAAATATATACAGTGAAGACACCGATTAAGAAACGTACGGTTTTTAAAATGTATAATATATGATCGTTGTTGTGCTTTTTTCATTTTTAAGATGACATCTACGTTAAAATGTTTTGTAAATTTTGAATAATAATGATTTCTTTAAGGTACCATTCTGTTAAACATATAAAACTGAATTTAAAATGTGCACCATTATAAAGACTGAAAACAAATATTAATCTTTGAAAAAAAAATACACTGGAAAAGAAGTGTTTTTTTTTTGCTTTCGAAAATATATCGGCTATACTCCACTCACTATTTTATATGATTTTTTATTAAACGTATAAAGACACATACAGTATATTTGATAATTATACTTTCTTATATTTTAGTTTCTTTTTGTCTAATGTTAGCACTTTTGGAAGTTATAATTTAAACAATAGGCTGTCGTACATTTTAAAGAAATATTGTCTTATTACGTTAAATAGTGCATACTTTTGTGTTAATTTAAAAATGTTTATATTGGATACCATCAGGAAATGATTACTGTTATGTTTCAATTTAAATTAGTCAAATACATACTATCATAATTATACTTGTACGACTTTTTGAAAAGACGAAACAAGATTTTCTATAATAAAGAAATATTTTATTCCGCCTTAATTAACAAATACTCATTATGTTTCTTCGTAAGAACATAATGCTAAAAGTCGAAACAAATCTTATGTAAATAAATGGTCATGTTTGTAGATTAAATTGTTCAGTGTACCATATCCTTAAGACTGCCACACTCCTAATGGTATTTTAATCGAAATACAACTTGACTGTAATATATAAAAAACTTCTCTTTCATAAATTACCTCCATTTCTATTATTACAAGATAAAAATCCGTTTTGAATTAAATCAAACAAGGGGACGGTCGAAGGCGCCATCTACCGCTTACTGCTGTGACCGTCGGTTCGAATCCAACTTGGTTAAATGTGCTAGTTATTAAATGAAAAGTGGTGTTTTTACTTAGGGTATTCTCAGCTTCCTCGAACAATAAAACTGTTATGAATAACATTACTTAAACTTGTATTTTAAAAGAAGCATAATTAACGCTTTGTTAGCATAATGTCAGTAATAGCCACATGGTGGGTAAATAGTCCTTTATCCGAAAAATACATACCGCCAGGGGGCACTATTAACGAGAAACTGCGGTACTATATTAAAAAAACAAAAACAAAGCTTAAACGAAAGCTGAGACTTCATAGAACAATTGTACAGATGTTTAATATTTTACGCCAAATGCCAAACGATCCGTTAGGAATGCCGCTAACGAACTTATGATACAAAAGAAGCGTAATTGACTCTTTGTTCACCTGTCATGACGGCAGTAATAACCACATGATTGGTAAACAGCACGTTATCGAACACACTAAAAGAACATACAGTAATAGATATGATTCAAATGGCATTAAAATGTCTGTAGTCGTCGATTGTATTGTTTACATAAAATTGAAATGTTCTTGATTTGTTTCACTTTACATGACAAAATGGTAAAATCCTATGATAAAATAAATACGAACATGGAAAACGATATCATGATAAATGTTGGACATTACGGTTAATAACAATTTTATTGAGCTTTTAACTTTAACAGTATATTCCAACACATTATTGATTATTTTTGTAAATGTGAGTTTTTAAATTCTTATGTCATATTTTTGTTGTTAACTATTGCCAGTAAGTACAGCTGACCTGACGCGGTTGCCAGTAAGTACAGCTGACCTGACACGGGAGCCAGTAAGTACAACTGACCTGACACGGGAGCCAGTAAGTACAGCTAACCTGACGCGGTTGCCAGTAAGTACAGCTGACGCGGGAGCCAGTAAGTACAGCTGACCTGACGCGAGAGCCAGTAAGTACAGCTGACCTGACGCGGGAGCCAGTAAGTACAGCTGACCTGACGCGGTTGCCAGTAAGTACAGCTGACGCGGGAGCCAGTAAGTACAGCTGACCTGACACGGGAGCCAGTTAGTACAGCTGACCTGACGCGGTTGCCAGTAAGTACAGCTGACAGGGGAGCCAGTTAGTACAGCTGACCTGACGCGGTTGCCAGTAAGTACAGCTGACGCGGGAGCTAGTTAGTACAGCTGACCTGACACGGGAGCCAGAAAGTACAGTTGACCTGACACGGTTGCCAGTAAGTACAGCTGACGCGGGGGCCAGTAAGTACAGCTGACCTGACACGGGAGCCAGTAAGTACAGCTGACGCGGGAGCCAGTAAGTACAGCTGACCTGACACGGGAGCCAGTAAGTACAGCTGACCTGACACGGTTGCCAGTAAGTACAGCTGACGCGGGAGCCAGTAAGTACAGCTGACCTGACACGGGAGCCAGTAAGTACAGCTGACCTGACGCGGGAGCCAGTAAGTACAGCTGACCTGACGCGGTTGCCAGTAAGTACAGCTGACGCGGGAGCCAGTAAGTACAGCTGACCTGACACGGGAGCCAGTTAGTACAGCTGACCTGACGCGGTTGCCAGTAAGTACAGCTGACATGGGAGCCAGTAAGTACAGCTGACCTGACGCGGGAGCCAGTAAGTACAGCTGACGCGGGAGCCAGTAAGTACAGCTGACCTGACACGGGAGCCAGTAAGTACAGCTGACCTGACACGGAAGCTCAATCAAATAACTTAATAATCCAATCAACGATCTTATTGTTTCCAATTACATAAAAACGTATGAAACTCTTTATATTGTTAAAACAAGTTAAATCAAAACCTAAGTGAAGTGCAGAAATAGTTTAACTTTGGTGAAAAAAGTATGAATATCCAGTATGCGAGACTCCGTACAAGCATACACGCTGTAGTTTTTAATTAGCGCTGAAGGATTTAAAAAAAACAACTAGTTAAACAAAATCTAACCGATAAAAGTTTCCTGAAAATAGATAACAATATTTTAAATTCAACAGTCCCACAATATTCACACTTGTAAGTTTTGTATTCTCACAATATTCACACTTGTAAGTTTTGTAATTATGCTATTGGTTCCGTATACAATTTCGATATTTCATCAAAGTTGCAGACAAGCCACGACTCCATTATCGTCAAAATATTCTAGCGCTCTATGTATTTGCCTGTATAAAAAGAAAAAGAGGAAGTTCAACCGGATTCTATATAATTGAACATCTTTTTAATATTGACAAATATTTCCAAAATTAAACCGAAACATAAAACAATAAACTTGTATACATCCGCACGCACTGTAAACATTAAACAGCTTTTTACAGATTGTACGTATATGGATTGTAAAAAAAACAACATTTTGTTTTAAATATTCACTTTCAAGTACAACTGATTTCGTATTATAGCAATATGATACACGTTGTAAAACAACTATAATAGAAGAACTGATAGCTGTCATGTCGAAGTTATTATTTGCATACTAAATGAAATAGTGCTCGGTACAACGTGTGTTGGGTAAACAGTACAAGTCAGGAATTTTTAGAATTTTGAATTCAGATAACGTTACAAACGCAGCAATAACACCGTATGTGAATACATAAAATAGAATCTTATCATGTTTTAGTTTTTATTGTGGCAACCTCTAACTTGTTCATATTGTCGATTTGTTACTCGTGGAATAACTTAGTCCAGCTGATGTTTGATTTGCTAATGATGTAAACAACCGACCACGCCATATTTTGAACCAGTCTCGACCAATCACAGTGAACGTTACAATTCAGTAAGTATCAATGCAGGCGTTCGAAGAAGTAAAGCAAAGGTTTTCGGTTTATGGAAATCTGGTTTTCGAATGGCAAGATGAAATGTTGTTCTGGAATCCGGCTTTTTACGGCGGAAAAACGTTCCTGTTATTAAAACGAAGTGAAATCTTGTACCCAGTTTTCATTTTGAGCAACCCTTATGATGGAATAAGTACACTTGGGAAGGACTGAATGACAAGCTCGTATCTAAATGTCCCGTTGACGTTACCTGTTTTAAAATATTAAAATCCTTTAAAAGCCGTGGCGACAGTGATTTATGGAATAGATCATTAAATATATTTTTCAGAAGCAAATATTTATATATCGTGTACATATAAAACAGTTTTATTTCTAATTGTTTATAATAAGCACGCATGTGTAGATATTACACAAGGGCCTCCCGTGAACGGATGGTCGAAGGCACCACCTACCTCTTACTGCTGTTGTCGTCGGTTCGAATCGAGCTCGGTAAAATATTGCTAGTTATTAAATAAAAAGTGGTGTTTTTACGTAGATTTATTCTAATGTCTTCCTCCAACAATTAAACTGTTATGTGTTGAAAATGCCTAAAAACAACCTTAAAATCAAATGTTACATTTCCTTCAATTGTATTATATGATGCTTTGTTAATAGTCTGGCTTCATATCATTAATAACCACATGGTGGGTAAATAGTCTTTATCAGAAAAAATAATAACGCCATGGGGTAGTGTTACCTGAAAGCCTAATTGACCCTTTGTTCGCCAAACATGCGGTCAGAAATAATAACATGATGGGCAAACAGTCCTTTATCGAAAACACTAGAAGAATATACTTACAGTAATGGACATACTTTATATGACATTACAATATATGTAGTCGTCGATTGTATTGTTTACATAAATGTTCTTGATTTGTTTCATTTCTCCCGACGAAATGGCGAAACCCATTAATAAAACAAATACGAACATGAATGACGACCTCGTGATAAAATTTGGATATTACGGTTTATAAGGATTTTATTGAACTTCTGACTTTATGGGCCAACACTTTAATGGTTCTATTTGTAAGTTTTTAAATTATTATTTCATATTTTTGTTGTTAACCATTGCCAATAAGTAAAACTGGCCTGACACTGGAGTTCAATCAGATAAGTTGATAATCAAATCTACAGTAGATATTGTTTACCATTTTCCTTAAACAAGCAGTCTCCAAGTAAACATTACATTATATGACATTCTATTAACTTGGACAAACAACGTCACGTGGCCATCGGGCGGAGCGACAGTCACTATCGCGTCTGGTCAATTATTGAAAACCAGTATGCAAAAAATAATCATGATCAGTCGGAATCACATAACACAACAAAGAAAATAAATTATTGACACGTTCGACTGAGTCTGACCACTTGGGTTATGTTGACACCTTACACAATTTAAGCAATATTTTCATTTCAAGCTGCATTAGGTAAACCCAATGAAATAAAAAGAAAAACAACACGAATGATATCCACATTCAAATGACCCATTTCTACCCTCATCTATACAAAGATGGAATTACGATGAAATAAAATCGTCTGAAATCTTTGAAATAAAGTAAGTTAAATTTAAACTTAAGTAAAGTGCGGAAATGTTTTAATTTTTGTGAAAAAGGTAAACAATACAGCATACGAGACTACGTAACAGTTGTAGTTCTCTCAATAAAAATATATTTTTTTCAAAAACTGTAGCTGAATCTCCTCTCTATAATCGTGAGATGATATTGAAAACATTCTCCCTTTACCACTATAATCATTATAAAGTTGCGAGGTAAGTGTTTTTCAACGCACTTTCTGATTTCAAATATACAAACTTTAATGTTCTTCTCTTTGACTAACAAAGATTTGACTTTGAGAAAAAAATATTCGAATTTTCTTCGATGCAGTGTATACTAATATAAAGATCACAAATCGATCCTCATGGACCTATTCCATATTGATGAGAGTATAGCGTTGCCAGTTTTTCCATTCAACCCCTAAATGTATTGCTAGTTTTCTTTCAAATTAACGTTTTTCAAAGAAACTATCATATATGTCAATCAATAAAACACTATTGTAATGATACCTTTCTCATTCCATTATCACTGATGTATTATCGCACGTTGATGTAAGAATTATTTTACTTTTTGTCTAAAATGTGTAATTTATAGGATAACTAGGATAAGAATTTCATCAACATTGTGCTTTCGTTCTTTTCCTTTTTCTATTATTGTTCACCAATGCTTTGTATATATATTCAGAAATAAAATAATTATATTAAAACTAACCCCCTTATCCCAAATGACAATAAATAATAAAAAAAACTGGCTCAAGTTCCTGGCGAACTTAAACAATCACCACATGACAGACCAATGAGTGTCAACAATAGCTGATACAAGTTAATTAAAATGTTACTACTTCCGGTCAAATAGTACGGGTATATTCAATTTTCTTGGGAAAGTTTGAATGACGTCATCGGTATGAAGTAAAAGAAAAATAGCATTGCGTTGGTGGAGTAGCGTATGGTTACTCATAGCTACACGTATGTATAGCCAAGCGTACTTACATTCCTGGTCGCTTAGATAAATATTATTCTGTATAAAAATAAATGATGCAAAACAATTAACTCTAATAAGAAGAGACAACTTTCCAGACATAGTACATTTAGTGATGTTGAGTCCTATATGGAGAACAGCTTAGAAAAATCAGCGCCAGAGGAGTTTAAAAAACAAAACTAGTTAAACATCGAATGAACTGATAAATGTTTCCTAAAAGTTGATCACAACCTTCACACTTGTAAAGAAGTTGTTAGTAAGGTTGAAAATAAAATCATCGTTCACTTATTAGGTATGATTTTATTTATTAGGTGTGAGTTTCAACTTCTATTTCTAAACGTCAAATGTTTGCGTTTGTTTATTAATAACACACACAATGTTGTGTTTTTCTGTGTCCCTTCTATGTAATGATATCAACCACTGCTTTAAAAGATAAAATCTATTTGTAAGCTTTTGTAACGATAAAGACATGCTATTGGGGCCATTAGCAAGTTGGACTTTAAAATTGGCACTAGAAGCTTCCTCGCTTGACGCTCAGCGTTTAGAGGAGAGTTCTAGTTCTTGTCGGCCCGGCGTCAGTATAATGGTACTGGGTGGGGTATCATACCATGTGTCTGCTGCATGATATTCCAGTGTGACAGCGCTCAAAATACTGTCTCAAGTAGACACCGTCGCGATATGACTGAAAAATAGTTGAAAGCAACGCTAAACACCATACAACAACAATTTTATATTTATCAAAGCTGCATCGATTACCACGACTCCATTTTTGTCAAAGCAGTGTAGCACTCTATGTTTTTACCTGAATAAATATAAAAAAAGGAACTAATATTGACAATTCTTTTGAAAGCGAAAGGATTTGATTCTTTAAAGCCATTAACTTACAATCATCCGCATGCAAACACTGTATACATTTTATAAATTTATATAGGTTGTACGCATATGTTAATGGACTGGTTGTTATTAAAATAATTTTTCAACTATTTGCTGTCAAGTACAAAACAATGGTTATTCCATATTATGGTACACGCTGTAAAGCAACTATATTAGAAGAACTGTTATCTGTCATGTGGAAGTTATTATCTGCACATTAAATGAAATAACATTCGATGCTACGTATGTTGGTTAAAAAAACTTCTGTTTATATGTATCAATATAGAAAAGTAGTTCGAGCTACATGTGGTGTTCAAGCCATCCGTGTCCGGGCCAACGAAGTTCTACAGTACATGGTTTACAAACATTTATTTGCCAGCACTTCTTATGTTGATGAATTCACAAGTTTTAGATTGTTGGTGACAATCTTCCAAAGACATCAATCTATAGATAAACCCAAGGACTTAGAGAAAGAGAAGAAAAAGCAACTGATTGAGATGTTATGAAGCTTACGTACTCACACAAAATCTCACGAAAACTCAATTTCAATTATCCGAACTTGGTTTGCAAAATGAAATTCTCTACATTTACATCACCAACACCCAAACAAAAAGGATTTCTAAATTCGTCAATGATTCGACAGTTCTATGTTTCTGAGGACTTTGGTATTACTACGTTTTTAACAATTAATCTGTGGTTTTAAGCCGTCATTTGCTGTTGACCTTCTATCTAATGAGAGATAAAACATAACAGTATGAAAGAAGTTGCTTTCCTTGTGTGCGCAATCGATGCACGCGCCAAAAAATAAATGAATTGTTTTTAACTCACTATACCACAGCTTTAACCATTAATTGCTTACACATCAGTTTTAGCCGGGCATTGCGTTGTTGATCACCGCCAAAATGACCATACGCGACAGGGACTAATATTTATTCCACAAATTCCATTTTTTTTTCATGTATTTAATATAAGCAAGCAGAAACAAATCAAACAATAAAAATATATTATGTACATTTTATTACGCCATTTTTTTTTAAATATATTAAATATTAAATATATAAAATATATTTTTTTAAGCATAAAATATACCAAAGGCTACAATAATATCAATCAATTTAGGACGGCGTATGGATATTTATTAAAGCCCTACTTTCAGTACATTGAAGTTCTTTTATTTACTCATGGCTTAGATGAATACAGGGCTATAGCAGCACTGAGGGAAACGGAGGCACTTGCCTCCTGTATAATTTGTGGAATTTCACATGTTTATTATTGTTTTTGTAATAAGAAAATATTATCCCCAAAATATGAATTACTATTGCAAAATTATGACATATCCTTCACATATAATATTTTTAGTATATTACCTAGCAAATACTTACAGTGCATTACTAAAAGTTAATATGTTCTGTCATATCGGGTCTAAAAAGTTACAATTACTAGTGTAAAAATGAGTGATTATATAAAGTGCAGTTTGTGTTATATATTTGAACGGCTTAAAATGTCTCTGAAATATGAGAAAAAAACACAGGAATGCAAAGCTGGGATTGTGCCTCCTATAAAATCAAACTTTGACTACGGCCCTTTGAATACTGACATGTTTGTGGACAATTTACTAATATTGATAAATCATTGTCTGGCGACAAGTAAATACAGTAAGTGGTGTATGTGAATAGAATGTATCACTACACTGACCCGTGACCATTAGCATGATCAGCAATATGACAGATACATTTAAGGAACAATCGACTAACCACCGATCATTCTTCAGGTGGAAATATAGCCACATCATATATACGTTATTACACTGTAGCAGTATCAGTGTTTGTGTCAATATTAACGAATTTAGTCTATACACTATTTAAAAAAAACACACATTTTGGGTAGACTGAAAATAAGTTTACTGGCTAGTATTATAAATAATCATTGCACATTCATTTTCTTTTAAACATTAATTGCTTGACTTGACGTTAATCGCGTGTTCGATTCTGAAGATAAACAAAAATGGAAATTTATCAATTTGCAGTTACAATTGTGACCACAAGCTTGTTCGCATCTGCGTTTTGCTATTCGTATAATGACTCGATCCAACTTATGTCGGATATGTTAACGGGATACGACAAGAGACACCGACCCAGTCTGAACCAGTCTGAACCAACCACAGTAAATATCACCTCTTATTTAGTCTCAATTCCGGAATTTGATGAAGTGAAGCAGTTCTTTTCGACATTCATCGTTCTTCGTTTAGGATGGCAAGATGAACTAATAGTTTGGAACCCGGCTTCTTATGGCGGGATAAACCAGCAATTTTATAAACTAAAGGACATCTGGTACCCGAGTTTAACTTTGGTAAACCCTTATGATGAAACCAGTGAGAGTGGAAAAGATTGGATGTCGATAAAGATTCTTTCAAACGGTAAAGCATATAGCAGCACGCACCTCAAGCTTATATCAACTTGTCGCTTTGATGTTACCTTTTATCCTTTTGATACACAGGTAAGCTTTTATAGATACTTTATAAGCATTTGGGTTCGATCCTCCGCCACGCTATGTGTGGTGTCCTTGAGCAAGACATCTTTTCCACATATGCTTTGTTCTCGTTCTATCCAGGAATACTTCGAGCGTGATTTGTTATGAAAACTTGTTTCACAGTCAAAGTAAAGTAAGTAAGTTTTAAACTAAGCATTTTAGGTGTGTTTGTTTCAATATTGTAATCATCTTATCAAATATGGTTCAGATATAGTACATAAGGAATTTATAATCCAATTACAAAACACCCTCACAAAGAAAGAAGCCCGGTCACGCCAGTTAAAACATTTCTTTTTTTCATTAAAAATCAATTAAAAGCACAAGAAGACAAACTCCATGTTTAAGTTTTTATGCTAAACAATGCATTTCGGCTATACACGTCTCACTACACAGTAAGACCGCCACCCCTCCTTCCTCATCATGTTAGCCTGATCTTACGCTTAAAAAAGTCTCTGATAACTTTCCAACTTGAATCAGCTGTGAGAGACAAATGACAAAGAGACACAATGTCGTATATCAATAATCAGGAGACTGTTGCCGAGCGGTGATTCGAACTCACATCCCAGCGGGGTCCCTGTTTCCTGGATTGATTGTAATGGTCATTGTTCCCCAAATTACAAAATGTATTTGCCATAGTTTCCCAAAAGTATTTCAAATCTCTAAAATTAGTTTTGGTCCGTGGATCCCTGAAAGTAATGTCCAATGTTCCCCAGATCACTAAATAATAATTGGCCAAGTTCCCCAGATCTTCAAAACCCGTCGGAGGGCCTCATCAATATGAGATGATGTTTTACAGAACTGAATCCCATAGTGAAGTTTTAATTATATACCATAAATAATTAGAATGGTTTGCCACTATTTGTTTATTAGTCTGTAGTACAGACCCAGTTCTCCCGATAGGGTCCGTTAAATAGCAATGGTGTGAAAGCCACATTTGAGCACAGTGATTGGTCATTTACTTCAATTGAAGGTTTGAATGGCGTCACCTTTTAGTAAGCTCAATTACTATTAATTGTGGGACAGGCATAGAATTTTCTGCTTTTTCTTTGGTTAATGGTTTGGCACTATTTGTTTATTAGTCTGTAGTACGGACCCAGTTCTCCAGATTCGGTCCGTTTAATAGCAATGTTGTTGATATCTCCCGAATCAGGTCTTTTAACCACCAATGGAAAAAGCAGGGAATTCTATGCCTGTCCCACAGTTCATAGCAACTGAACACTTACTAAATCATGACGTCATTCAAACTTTCCCTGAAACAACTGACCAATCAGCGTGCTCGTAACAATTGCTATTGAACGGACTCAATATACCTGGGTAGAATCAATACTAAGCATATGCGGAAAAGCAGTATTGCTTAAGGACACCATACATAGTTTGGTAATATTTACTAACCCTCTGAATGGGTTTCATGATCCCTAATTACTGAAGGATGACGAAATTGGCCGAGTATGTACGATTGCAAATGAAAGATTACATGAATAGCGTAAATGTGGCGTCCTTAAGCAAGATACCTTTTCCGTAGATGCTTAGTATTGATTCTACCCAGGAAGTCGTTGAGTGTGATTTGTCTAAGTTGTAAGAACGTATTTCACAGTCAAAGTAAAATAAATCAGTTTAAACTATAAACTAAACTTAACTAAACTAAACTAAACTAAACTAAACTACAGAAAATAGTATAAACAAATTAGTTTATCACAGAATCTGATATCTCCCAAATCAGGTCTATTTACCACTAGTCTGTAGAACGAACCCAGCTCTGCCGATTGGGTTCGTTCAATAGCAGTTGTTACGAGCACGCTGATTGGTCTGTTGCCTTAGGGAAAATTTGAATGCTGTCATGATTTAGTAAACGTTCAATTACTATGAACTGAGAGACAGGCATAGGATTTCCTGCGTTTTCCATTGGTGGTTAATAAACCTGATTCGGGAGATCTCATGTGATGGGAAAGACTAATTAACCAAAGAAAAAGTAGAAAATTATATGCCTGTCCCACAATTAATAGTAACTGAGCTTACTAAATGGTGACGTCATTCAAACCTTCAGTTAAAGTAAATGACCAATCACTGTGCTCAAATGTGGCTTTCACAACATTGCTATTTAACGGACCCAATCGGGAGAACTGGGTCCGTACTAAAGATTAATAAACTAATAGTCGCAAAACATTCTCATTAGTTATAGTATATATTTAAAACTTTACTATGGGATTCAGTTCTGTAAAATATCATCTCATATTTATGAGGATTTGAAGATCTGGGGAACATGGCAAATTATTATTTAGTGATCTGGGAAACATTGGCCATTACTTTCAGGGATCCACGGATCAAAGGCCTAATTTTAGGGATTTGAAATACTTTTGGGGAACTATGGCAAATACATTTTTGAATCTGTGGAACTATGACCATTACAATCAATCCAGGGAACAGGGACGCCGCTGGGAGGTGCTCATTTATATACGTTATTTGCATACACGCAGGCACGCACGCATACACTCCCGTACACACAAACACACTTTTGCCCGTGTGTGTTATTGTCAGTCACTTCAATTATTAATTATTATATTCTATTTTGTTTGATAATGTTAAACTTAAACCCAAAATAACACTTATATATAAGGCACGCTATAAATGAAAGCATTTAGATTGAGATTGAAGATACTAATTAGTTTTGAACTTTTGATAGATGGCACTGTCAAAGATTCGCAAACAGCAGGCTAAACATAAAATTGTTGACATATCTTATGAACATTTAGCGACATGTATGCAGGAAGTATACTGATAAATCATGACGATTAGCGGAAGTAATTCGCAAGATACAAGTTTTTAAGGAGTAGTCAGTTTACTTTGAGAAGGCCAGTTGGACGGTCATGTAGAACTTCAGTCAGTTAACATTAGGTAGACCAGCTGTTAAGATGGGTTTTAGATGGTTGGGTGTTGTAGAAATGCAAGTTGGGTTGCATGATTGATTATAATAATGGTTGGTGTTGAAGTAGGAACTGAAACTAAAAATGGGAACGTACTTTGAATCGTATTTTGAACTGTATTTTAGAAACTGCACATGAGTTAAACAGAATTCATTAAAGTTTAAAATGACAGTTGTAACAATGTAAAAAAATAAATGTATATAGAAAATCGTGTGTTATGTTTTAAAAATGTGCGATGGTGAAACACGTGTAAATAAATTATCCCTGTATTATATACTTACACTTTATTATGCATATACGTAACTATAAGTTGTTTTTATTTTAGGAATGTAAACAGGAGTTCACACCTTCTGCAACGTCCGCATCCGAGGTTATCCTAAATTCTGTCAAGCCATCTGTCAGTTTGGAGGCATACACAGAAAACGGAGGCTGGACACTTTCCGACACTTCAGTCGAAGTTATTTACGACTTTGTATTGACCATAACTTATACGCTTAAGAGGAAACCGATGTTTAATGTAGTTAATATCATACTTCCCATTTCATTTCTGTCGCTTATAAATGCTCTAGTTTTCATTCTCCCTCCAGAATCCGGAGAGCGAATATCGTTCTCGGTAACAATCTTGCTTTCTTTGTCTGTTTTCTTGACTCTCGTTGGTGACAATCTTCCAAAGACATCCGAGTCGATGTCCATTTTGTCGTATTATTTAATGTTCAGTCTCGTCATGAGTGCGTTAATATGCGTGGTGGTCATACTGAATCTCCGTATTTACTTTAAAACTCCTGATATACCTATCCCAGCTTGGTGTGTTTCTGCAACACATGTAGTGAAGTGCAAATGTGGGACTAAAACTGGTGATATTGATTGTGATGACATAATTTCGACGACGGGAGAAAACGGTGACGTGGTCAGGATTAATACGCGTAAAGCAAGCTTACCTGGCGATGTACCTGACATAAATCACAAACATAATATTGATATAAAGTGGCGGGAAGTCAGTTCAGCAGTAGATATAGTGTGTTTATTGTTCTTCATGGTTTTAATTACTACTGCAACAGTTTCGTATATTGGGATACTTTGGTTAAACGCATAAACCATTCTACCATGCGGAGGAAGAATTAATATAAACATTGATTTTAACGTCTCCCGCCACTGTTACACTTGAACGTCTCCAGCCACTATTACATTTTAACGCCTCCCGTCACTATTACATTTTAACTCCTCTCGTCACTATTACAGTTTAATGTATCCCGCCACTGTTACACTTTAACGTCTCTCCTCACTATTACATTTTAACGTCTCCCGCCACTATTACATTTAACGCCTCCCGCCACTTTTGCATTTAAACGTCTCGAGTCACTATTGCAATTGAACGTCTCCCACCACTATCACATTTTAACATCTCCTGCCACTCCGCCACTGTAACATTTTAACGCCTCCCGTCACTATTACATTTTAACATCTACCGCCACTGTTACACTTTAACATCTCCCGCCACTATTACATATTAATGCCTCCCGTCAATATTACAGTTTAACGAATATGCTTAATAATTAGTACGTTTTTAACATTATAAATATTAGTGTTTGGAAGAAAATAAACGTTTTACATGAGATTATTTTATAGATTTGAATTAGATATTTGAAAAGAAGACATGGAGAAACATGGAAATGCAGATATTTGGGAGACTGGTGCGTGCTTTGTGTGAGACTCCTGTCACATGAACAGAAATTGGGCTGCTTGCAGATCACTATTTATATTCAAAATCTTTTACTCGACAAGATGAATATTTGGACAGTTTCGAAAATAGTTATGTTTGTGTTATATGTAAGATTTGAGTTACCAAACAAAAATTATTTATGTACACAGCGCATAATGGATTAAGTTTCCGCAATAGGTCGGCGCGAATAGTATCATAGAGTGGACATTTCAGAAAGAAATGATAAGTACTTTCGATACTTCCACAAGTACAAAGGGGAGATTCAACAATATTTTTATGAAAAAGATGTTGGTTTAAGGAACTACAATTAGTACGTAAGCGTGTGTGCAGTATTTGTGCTCTCCTATTTCCCGAGCAATAGTATTTAGGTACTTTAGTTATGTCGTGGTTAAGATGTTGCTTAAAAGTAGCCATAGAACTAGCATTTCGTGCAGCAGTTGGAAGATTTTTCCATCTCGCGTGACAGATGGAAAAAAAGATGTTGAATATAGCTTAGTACGAGAAAATGGAATTTGATAATCACTTGCGTTTCTTAGATTATTGGCCAATGCTTCGCTAACCAAAGAAGGTACTAGTGATGAAAAATAAGGCGGAGTTTCGTTATTTATCATTTTATAAAAGATGATAAGTGTGTGTTTTCGTCTACGAGCCAAAAGAGATATCCATCCAACATCCTTGTAAAGATCATAAAGAGACACTAATTTAGCTCCCATAACTATGCGTGTTGCTTCATTTTATATTTTGCCTATGTCTTGTTTTTCATTATTAGGGCAATTATCCCAAATAGTGTCGCCGTACTCTAGGATGAGTCTAATAAAGGACATATAAATAGTTTCTAGAGATTTGCGATCGAGCTGATGTTTAAGTTTGCGCATTATATTGATTCGCTTCCATGCCTTTTCTTTATTGGATGTGTGAATGCCAACAGGAGTTATTTGAGATGAAAACTCCGAGATGTTTATGATAAGGCATTTCCGCTATTAGTTGGTTTATCATTAATAAGGGAGGGTGAATTGGGTGATTTCTTTTACGAGATATTAACAAGGATTCGGTTTTCGTATTGTTGAATGTAACTAACCATTTCTCTGCCCATTCCGTTATTTTTATGATGTCTTGGTTTAGTATGTTTGTTATATTTGTGACGTCTCTTTCATTGTCAATAATAAGATATAAGCGTGTATCGTCAGCAAATAAGCGAATATTTAAACTGATATTTGAAATGGATTACAAATCTTTCAATATTTAGTTTAAACATATTTTATTTCAACATGAAATGGGGTTGGGCCACAAGTTCTTTCAACATTAGGTTCGGCCCGTCCCCTACATTTTTACAATGTTTACATTAAATATCAAAATGACATGTTTTAACAATTTTTTCTTAACCAATAACTTGAGAATAGAAAGAGTTAGGAAAGGAAAGAAAGTAAGACATAGTAAAACAAACACATATCATTTCTTCTTTATGTCGTCCATACGCATGCGTCCTGTGTCCACATTTCGGTAGCACCCCAGTGAGAATCAGATCAGTAAATAAGAAAGCACAAAAATAAAAACTATGCAACTTAACATTTATATAAAATGGGCAAAATAGTTAAATAATTCACTAGATCGAAGTAATATAGTACAGTTAAAAACAAGACAGGAAAACATAAATAAGATTATGCAAAGCGTTTAGTTTCTTTGATATAGTATTGTACCGCTTTGACTATAATAATATTGCTAACATGAGATAGTCTTCCATCTCCGTATAGAAGGCGATGTGTACTTAGAGGGTGAAATGATCTTGTAGAGTTGAATAATGTTAATCTTTGGGTTCTGTATGTTGTGCATTTGAAAAAGTAATGCTCAGAATCTTCAATATGACCACAATGTGGACAACAAGAATCAGTTCTAATATGGTTACGGAACAAGTCATTATTTAAATTACTACAATTATTTCTTAATCTTGCTAATATAACTGACAATTTTCTATTTCCATAATAAAAGTGTTGAGGTATTGTAATATTATTTTGTTTTCTCATGGAGTGTTTAAACGCAGTTAAAGAAGCGGCAGACTTAAAGTTATTATCTAAGTGGTTCCATAATATAATTGAGGAAGGTATACATGACTTTCTCATGATTTCAGTTCTCGAAAACGGTATAGTGATGTCTCTGCTATTTCTTAGATTGTACGTTGTTCTTTCATTAACATTTGGTGGGAACAAATCAACTATATAAGATGGTACCATATTGTTGCTAACCTTATACATAAAGTAATATTGCTGTAATGTTCTGCGATAAGAAAGAGTTTCCCATCCACATTCTATATATAAATTTTCAATAGATACTGATCTGGTTAAGCCAGTGACTATACGTGCAGCTTCATTTTGTAATTTATCGAGTGAATTCGATGTTTGATCAGTGCAGTTGTTCCAGACTAGAGAGGAGTATTCAAGAATTGGTCGAACATACGAAATGTAAATTTGATTGAGGGATTTACGACTGAGTGAGTATTTAAGGCGACGCATTATACCTATAGTTTTTGAAGCAGATTTTAAAATATTATCAATATGATCGGTCCATTTTCCGTCTTTACTTAAAGTTACACCTAGATGTTTATGAGATTCTGCAAATTGAATTTCTACGTTATTAAATGTTATATAAGGTAAGTTATTGTTATCTCTTAAAGAAAAAAACATAGCTTCGGTTTTGTTAGGGTTGAAATTTACTAGCCATTGTTTAGCCCACTGGGATATTATTAAAAGATCATGATTAATTAAACCTTCAATATCACTTACTGATGAGGCTGAATAGTATAATGAACTGTCGTCAGCATACAAACGTGTCAAACTGAGTAAATTGTTAGCTATATCATTAACATAAATTAAGAATAATAAAGGTCCAAGAACGGATCCTTGAGGCACACCTGCATTAAGAGATTTTAAATTGGAATATGTACCCTGAAAAACTACCCGTTGGGATCGATTTGTTAAGTAATCAGAAACCCATTCTAAAAGTTGCCCATTAATACCGTTTTCCTGAAGTTTAAATAGTAAACCCTTATGCCAGACTCTGTCAAAAGCCTTCGATATGTCACAAAATACCATACATGAATACTGTTTGTTATCAAAGGTTTGACAAATGTGATGATATATGTCAATAAGTTGATAGGTAGTAGAGTGATTTGGCAAAAAGCCTGATTGGTATTTATAAATCAAATTATTATCAAGAAAAAAGTTATACATATTCTTAAAAACAAGCCTTTCAAAAAGTTTTCCAACACAACTAAGTAAAGACACAGGTCTGTAATTTGACACCAATGACTTGTCTCCCTTTTTAAAAATAGGAGTTACATTTGCAATCTTCCACAAATCGGGATATATACCTTCACTTAGAGAACGGTTAAATAAAATTGAAAGTGGTTTTGCAATTGCTTTTGACACAGATTTCAGCATTCTGTGACTGATCATATCATGACCACAGGCCTTATTTACTGGTAAAATACTAATAAGTTCAGATATATCATTCTCAGTTATTATAAAATGTGAAAGGGAATTATTAGTTTTGTATAAAATACCCGGTAAAACAACACCAGTATCGTTCACAGTGGATATTGAAGCAAAATAATCATTAAGGCAGTCAGCTTTATTCTGATTTGTTATATGTAAAATATTATCATTAATAAAATCATTTAAAGGAGGTATATTTGATGACGAATTATTTCCTTTGACAAAATAGCGAATAATTTTCCAAAAACTTCTTTTGTCATTTGTTTGTAAATCATTTAGTGTTAACTCTAAATTATTAAAGAAATGTTCTTTGGCATATTTTTTATGGTTATTAACTTTATTTCTAGTATTTTTATATTTATTCCAGTCTTTTGATTTGCCCGATTTTGCTGCAATAGATTTAAGTCTATCTCTAATACGACAAAGTTTCCTTAATTTTGAATCAAACCATGGTTGATCATCAGGACGTACAGTTATTATTTTAGATGGTATACATTCCTTTATAATTTTCATAAAAGATTCTGTAAACAGTTCACATGCTGTATTTAAATTACAGTTTGACAGATGGTATACATTCCTTTATAATTTTCATAAAAGATTCTGTAAACAGTTCACATGCTGTATTTAAATTACAGTTTGACAGACACTGCCAATCAAACTTTTCTATTTTATTTTTTAACAAATCGAAGTTAGTTTTATCATAGAGCCATACTGATCTTTCATAAGTATGATCAGTACTATATAAAAAAGGTAAAATAATGAAAGTAGCTTTATGATCACTAATATCAGGAGGTACACGGATAGTACCTGCATTGAGATAAGATAAATCGTAAGGGATGATTACTGGATCAAGTATAGCATTATTTCTCGTTGGTTCTGTAATAACGTTCATTAATGAGTTTTGGTAAAGAACATTCTTTAAATTATGAAAGTTATTGTTAAGCAAATCTTCATTAAAATCTCCAAGTAAAATCAAATTCTTGGACATTTCGTAAGCTTTTTCGATATTATTATTAAGGCTGTTAAAGAAGTCTACATCAGCTGTTTTAGGGCTATAAAATACGCCTAATAGAAAAATTTCTTGTCCCGATTTAACCTTTACCCAGATAGATTCATTACAAAATGTTTCCAGATTTGGAACTCTTGAATGAATTATATTCTTTGCTAAATATATCAAAATACCCCCACCATGATTTGTTCTATCTTTGCGGTAAGGTTCATCAAATTTATCACTTAGTTTCAATAAATCATTAGAGACATGTGCATTTAAGTGTGTTTCAGTAAATGATAAAATATCAAAATCTAAAAGAGTGTCAAAAATATAATCAATCTTATTTCTTATACTTCTAATATTGCAATGAATAAAGGACAAGCTATGTGATTCATTGCCAGGACCCGGGTTTGTTTCAATGTCCCAAGCTTCTAATAAAATCAGAAGTAAAATAAACATAAATTCTATATTTTGAACAAATTCACGTAGTACGAAATGTAGATTATGTTGGCATTTGTTACAGAGTTGCCCCAGAATCAATAATAAATAGAGCATTGATATTGACGCCTTCATGTGAACTTTCCCGCTTCCTACCACTGTAATACCACCATGAAATAGACCAATAGTAGCCCTCCATGTACTTATATCATCCATTTGGGAGTAACAACAAAAATAAAATACCTAAGGCTACCATCGAAACTACCCCACTGTAAATATGGACACCAGGCTCGCACACACCAAGACGACACATAGAAAAAAGTATATGAGGAAAGAGAAGAGCAAAATAACAAAAACAAATAAATAGCACAAGTATATAAAATGTGAGAATAGTAGTATCATATATGAGTCAGAGCGATTTTCGTTTTCAAATGAAGCGAATATTACGTAAGCATTATAACATCATAACAAACTGAAACAAATTTACACAAGGAATTTATAGTGAACATTCACCGAAGAAAAGTTAACTTATATATACACACACAAAGCCTCACGTACACTCCCGCACAATCACACATACATACACGCAAACACCACATGGGTGCTTGTTAACAACGTGTATAAACATATTTACAATAAGATAAACATATAGGCAAGAATACATAAACAAATATTCGCGCGCGCATGTACATGCACGCACGCACGCCTACGCATACACTCGCACACATGCATACTTACATATCCCGTCTTTGGATGTACACACTCGCGCGTGAATAGTAAAACACATGCACAGACGCACCTTTACACATACTGTTGTATATACAAGGTAACTACACTTTTAAAAAGTGTTGCAATGTAGCTGATATTTATGTAATTATCCAAAATCTGTTTAATAAATGTTTCATATGGGTCTATTTTATACAACAAAAAAAAAAAAAAAAAATGTTTATTATAACTTTCGCCGTCACAAATTCGTAATAAAGTACCTGGGCCCGACTTTACTAAACATATCAATCCGAGACATTCCCTATCTAAAAATATAATTATATATATAATAATAAAGATTTCTCTAATTTATTACTCAATCTTATTAATAAGTAACAAACAGAATAGAAGTCTGTGCAATTTTAACTCTTTGGTAAAGGATAACATATAAACTTATCAATGTATATCAAGTTTTAGCATTGCAAACGTTTATGTTATTTAAAATCTCAAGTTGAGATGTCTGGCGTAAACTGGGTGCTGACAATTACCCAGTTTCCATTATGTGATAATGACAATATCTGTAACACATCATTTTATAAGTTAAAACACAATAGAGCGGTCTGATACATTGACTGTATGACACACTTACATTGATTCATTGTTCACTATCCAGGTAGTATAATACAGTGTATTTTATGCACTCTGTAGCAAATTAATGTACATGTTAGTAGAAATCAACACACAGAAAATATTATACAAATTTAACACTACATATACTATATTTAGGAAAGTAACTGCACTTGAAAATTCCACGTCTCACCTACTGCAGTTGCATATAGTAACTTAGAGAACTACAACAACAAAAAAAAGAAGCAAACAATTATTAAGTAATTAAGTAACGTCAATAAATTTATGTTTGCACAATTCGATTCATTTTGTTAAATGTTGTGTGCACAGAGGCGTACTCTGTATATTGTGGTTCAACAATTAGACACGAAGAAAGCATGCATGTTTCTATTAAACAGGCGGTAGAAGTAACGGTATATATAATGGCTGGTATGCACTGTAGTTATGTCACAACAAGTACACTTATCGCGGAAGTTACCGTTGCACAGAGACTACCAGATGTTTATTGCTGTCAAGACCTATGTATACTTGTCAAGGTCAGAAAGTCTGGTAACTACGGATTTGATATCCCTCTTGTCTTTAATGTATATTCTACCGTCGTAGGTCCAACATTTGTTTATACACTTGTCCTTGTATAATTGCCTGGCCATTCTAAATATGTTGCTGCGCACAGACGTCAGATCTTCATTGACGTATACATGTGCGTACTTCTTGTTGCCTTTGAGTGCAGCTCTGCATTGATAAAAATTATCTCTGGCACGGTAGGTGGCAAATTTCACAATAATGGCTTTTGGGGATTTCCATGCGGAAGGTTGACCTACTCTGTGGGACCGATCGGTATCGGCGTTGCATATATCCGCTTTTATTTCGGAAGCGATATCCATGACGACGTCATTAGTTTGCTCCATGTCGTTGTCCTTGATTCCAACTATACGGAGGCAATTTCGTCTACTATATTGTTCTGCAGTGTCACTTGCAAGTTCTAACTTCTGAACCCTGTCTGCTAGAGCGTTAACTTGCTTCAGCAGGTCATCTTTGTCTTGCTCAAGGGAATCAATCTTACGCTGCAGAGAAGTTGTAACTTCCGTGACGATGGATTTCACTAAAGGTTCAACGTGAGATAGTATCATGTCTTTTATCAGTATTGAAATCCTCTTGAAGTCTGATTCGGCTAAATGCACGGGTGCAGAAACAGCGATGTCCGATATATCAGATAAGTTGGATTGTTTATTCTTCTTTTCTGGGTTTATCTGAGATTCGTTTAGCGAAGACGATGACAATTCACGTTTTTTGGATGTCTCATCTCCCTTCACAGGAGTTGAAGAGACGAGTTTCTCTGCGTATGACATTGCGGTACTTTTGCCGGGCAGTATACTTATTAAATTTTCGAGCGTGACCCGTTATCCGATTAGTCTGAATAGCCGCTGGGTCAAAATGAGGTCAAAATGGCGGTACAGTATTATATCAACAAAGCAATTCAAAAGTTTACTTCGAGTTACTCACGTTTAAAACTTCCAAACACTAAAATTCCAACGTGATTATAAAACACATATGTTCCGATTTATTGTTCCAGCTTCATATTGCACATACAACTTCAATAATATCACTTTCCGATTCAAATTTTACACTTCCAAGCTCCGAGATGGAAAAACACTACATCGCCATTTTGATCACGTGATTCATGTCGTCGATTGTATTGTTTACATAAATGTTCTTGATTTGTTTCATTTCTCCCGACGAAATGGCGAAACCCATTAATAAAACAAATACGAACATGAATGACGACCTCGTGATAAAATTTGGATATTACGGTTTATAAGGATTTTATTGAACTTCTGACTTTATGGGCCAACACTTTAATGGTTCTATTTGTAAGTTTTTAAATTATTATTTCATGTTTTTGTTGTTTACCATTGCCAATAAGTAAAACTGGCCTGACACTGGAGTTCAATCAGATAAGTTGATAATCAAATCAACGGTAAATATTGTTTACCATTTTCCTTAAACAAGCAGTCTCCAAGTAAACATTACATTATATGACATTCTATTAACTTGGACAAACAACGTCACGTGGCCATCGGGCGGAGCGACAGTCACTATCGCGTCTGGTCAATTATTGAAAACCAGTATGCAAAAAATAATCATGATCAGTCGGAATCACATAACACAACAAAGAAAATAAATTATTGACACGTTCGACTGAGTCTGACCACTTGGGTTATGTTGACACCTTACACAATTTAAGCAATATTTTCATTTCATGCTGCATTAGGTAAACCCAATGAAATAAAAAGAAAAACAACACGAATGATATCCACATTCAAATGACCCATTTCTACCCTCATCTATACAAAGATGGAATTACGATGAAATAAAATCGTCTGAAATCTTTAAAATAAAGTAAGTTAAATTTAAACTTAAGTAAAGTGCGGAAATGTTTTAATTTTTGTGAAAAAGGTAAACAATACAGCATACGAGACTACGTAACAGTTGTAGTTCTCTCAATAAAAATATATTTTTTTCAAAAACTGTAGCTGAATCTCCTCTCTATAATCGTGAGATGATATTGAAAACATTCTCCCTTTACCACTATAATCATTATAAAGTTGCGAGGTAAGTGTTTTTTCAACGCACTTTCTGATTTCAAATATACAAACTTTAATGTTCTTCTCTTTGACTAACAAAGATTTGACTTTGAGAAAAAAATATTCGAATTTTCTTCGATGCAGTGTATACTAATATAAAGATCACAAATCGATCCTCATGGACCTATTCCATATTGATGAGAGTATAGCGTTGCCAGTTTTTCCATTCAACCCCTAAATGTATTGCTAGTTTTCTTTCAAATTAACGTTTTTCAAAGAAACTATCATATATGTCAATCAATAAAACACTATTGTAATGATACCTTTCTCATTCCATTATCACTGATGTATTATCGCACGTTGATGTAAGAATTATTTTACTTTTTGTCTAAAATGTGTAATTTATAGGATAACTAGGATAAGAATTTCATCAACGTTGTGCTTTCGTTCTTTTCCTTTTTCTATTATTGTTCACCAATGCTTTGTATATATATTCAGAAATCAAATAATTATATTAAAACTAACCCCCTTATCCCAAATGACAATAAATAATAAAAAAAACTGGCTCAAGTTCCTGGCGAACTTAAACAATCACCACATGACAGACCAATGAGTGTCAACAATAGCTGATACAAGTTAATTAAAATGTTACTACTTCCGGTCAAATAGTACGGGTATATTCAATTTTCTTGGGAAAGTTTGAATGACGTCATCGGTATGAAGTAAAAGAAAAATAGCATTGCGTTGGTGGAGTAGCGTATGGTTACTCATAGCTACACGTATGTATAGCCAAGCGTACTTACATTCCTGGTCGCTTAGATAAATATTATTCTGTATAAAAATAAATGATGCAAAACAATTAACTCTAATAAGAAGAGACAACTTTCCAGACATAGTACATTTAGTGCTGTTGAGTCCTATATGGAGAATAGCTTAGAAAAATCAGCGCCAGAGGAGTTTAAAAAACAAATCTAGTTAAACATCGAATGAACTGATAAATGTTTCCTAAAAGTTGATCACAACATTCACACTTGTAAAGAAGTTGTTAGTAAGGTTGAAAATAAAATCATCGTTCACTTATTAGGTATGATTTTATTTATTAGGTGTGAGTTTCAACTTCTATTTCTAAACGTCAAATGTTTGCGTTTGTTTATTAATAACACACACAATGTTGTGTTTTTCTGTGTCCCTTCTATGTAATGATATCAACCACTGCTTTAAAAGATAAAATCTATTTGTAAGCTTTTGTAACGATAAAGACATGCTATTGGGGCCATTAGCAAGTTGGACTTTAAAATTGGCACTAGAAGCTTCCTCGCTTGACGCTCAGCGTTTAGAGGAGAGTTCTAGTTCTTGTCGGCCCGGCGTCAGTATAATGGTACTGGGTGGGGTATCATACCATGTGTCTGCTGCATGATATTCCAGTGTGACAGCGCTCAAAATACTGTCTCAAGTAGACACCGTCGCGATATGACTGAAAAATAGTTGAAAGCAACGCTAAACACCATACAACAACAATTTTATATTTATCAAAGCTGCATCGATTACCACGACTCCATTTTTGTCAAAGCAGAGTAGCACTCTATGTTTTTACCTGAATAAATATAAAAAAAGGAACTAATATTGACAATTCTTTTGAAAGCGAAAGGATTTGATTCTTTAAAGCCATTAACTTACAATCATCCGCATGCAAACACTGTATACATTTTATAAATTTATATAGGTTGTACGCATATGTTAATGGACTGGTTGTTATTAAAATAATTTTTCAACTATTTGCTGTCAAGTACAAAACAATGGTTATTCCATATTATGGTACACGCTGTAAAGCAACTATATTAGAAGAACTGTTAGCTGTCATGTGGAAGTTATTATCTGCACATTAAATGAAATAACATTCGATGCTACGTATGTTGGTTAAAAAAACTTCTGTTTATATGTATCAATATAGAAAAGTAGTTCGAGCTACATGTGGTGTTCCAGCCATCCGTGTCCGGGCCAACGAAGTTCTACAGTACATGGTTTACAAACATTTATTTGCCAGAACTTCTTATGTTGATGAATTCACAAGTTTTAGATTGTTGGTGACAATCTTCCAAAGACATCAATCTATAGATAAACCCAAGGACTTATAAAGAGAAGAAAAAGCAACTGATTGAGATGTTATGAAGCTTACGTACTCACACAAAATCTCACGAAAACTCAATTTCAAATATCCGAACTTGGTTTGCAAAATGAAATTCTCTACATTTACATCACCAACACCCAAACAAAAAGGATTTCTAAATTCGTCAATGATTCGACAGTTCTATGTTTCTGAGGACTTTGGTATTACTACGTTTTTAACAATTAATCTGTGGTTTTAAGCCGTCATTTGCTGTTGACCTTCTATCTAATGAGAGATAAAACATAACAGTATGAAAGAAGTTGCTTTCCTTGTGTGCGCAATCGATGCACGCGCCAAAAAATAAATGAATTGTTTTTAACTCACTATACCACAGCTTTAACCATTAATTGCTTACACATCAGTTTTAGCCGGGCATTGCGTTGTTGATCACCGCCAAAATGACCATACGCGACAGGGACTAATATTTATTCCACAAATTCCATTTTTTTTTCATGTATTTAATACAAGCAAGCAGAAACAAATCAAACAATAAAAATATATTATGAACATTTTATTACGCCATTTTTTTTAAATATATTAAATATTAAATATATAAAATATATTTTTTTAAGCATAAAATAAACCAAAGGCTACAATAATATCAATCAATTTAGGACGGCGTATGGATATTTATTAAAGCCCTACTTTCAGTACATTGAAGTTCTTTTATTTACTCATGGCTTAGATGAATACAGGGCTATAGCAGCACTGAGGGAAACGGAGGCACTTGCCTCCTGTATAATTTGTGGAATTTCACATGTTTATTATTGTTTTTGTAATAAGAAAATATTATCCCCAAAATATGAATTACTATTGCAAAATTATGACATATCCTTCACATATAATATTTTTAGTATATTACCTAGCAAATACTTACAGTGCATTACTAAAAGTTAATATGTTCTGTCATATCGGGTCTAAAAAGTTACAATTACTAGTGTAAAAATGAGTGATTATATAAAGTGCAGTTTGTGTTATAGATTTGAACGGCTTAAAATGTCTCTGAAATATGAGAAAAAAACACAGGAATGCAAAGCTGGGATTGTGCCTCCTATAAAATCAAACTTTGACTACGGCCCTTTGAATACTGACATGTTTGTGGACAATTTACTAATATTGATAAATCATTGTCTGGCGACAAGTAAATATACAGTAAGTGGTGTATGTGAATAGAATGTATCACTACACTGACCCGTGACCATTAGCATGATCAGCAATATGACAGATACATTTAAGGAACAATCGACTAACCACCGATCATTCTTCAGGTGGAAATATAGCCACATCATATATACGTTATTACACTGTAGCAGTATCAGTGTTTGTGTCAATATTAACGAATTTAGCCTATACACTATTTAAAAAAAACACACATTTTGGGTAGACTGAAAATAAGTTTACTGGCTAGTATTATAAATAATCATTGCACATTCATTTTCTTTTAAACATTAATTGCTTGACTTGACGTTAATCGCGTGTTCGATTCTGAAGATAAACAAAAATGGAAATTTATCAATTTGCAGTTACAATTGTGACCACAAGCTTGTTCGCATCTGCGTTTTGCTATTCGTATAATGACTCGATCCAACTTATGTCGGATATGTTAACGGGATACGACAAGAGACACCGACCCAGTCTGAACCAGTCTGAACCAACCACAGTAAATATCACCTCTTATTTAGTCTCAATTCCGGAATTTGATGAAGTGAAGCAGTTCTTTTCGACATTCATCGTTCTTCGTTTAGGATGGCAAGATGAACTAATAGTTTGGAACCCGGCTTCTTATGGCGGGATAAACCAGCAATTTTATAAACTAAAGGACATCTGGTACCCGAGTTTAACTTTGGTAAACCCTTATGATGAAACCAGTGAGAGTGGAAAAGATTGGATGTCGATAAAGATTCTTTCAAACGGTAAAGCATATAGCAGCACGCACCTCAAGCTTATATCAACTTGTCGCTTTGATGTTACCTTTTATCCTTTTGATACACAGGTAAGCTTTTATAGATACTTTATAAGCATTTGGGTTCGATCCTCCGCCACGCTATGTGTGGTGTCCTTGAGCAAGGCATCTTTTCCACATATGCTTTGTTCTCGTTCTATCCAGGAATACTTCGATCGTGGTTTGTTATGAAAACTTGTTTCACAGTCAAAGTAAAGTAAGTAAGTTTTAAACTAAGCATTTTAGGTGTGTTTGTTTCAATATTGTTATCATCTTATCAAATATGGTTCAGATATAGTACATAAGGAATTTATAATCCAATTACAAAACACCCTCACAAAGAAAGAAGCCCGGTCACGCCAGTTAAAACATTTCTTTTTTTCATTAAAAATCAATTAAAAGCACAAGAAGACAAACTCCATGTTGAAGTTTTTATGCTAAACAATGCATTTCGGCTATACACGTCTCACTACACAGTAAGCCCGCCACCCCTCCTTCCTCATCATGTTAGCCTGATCTTACGCTTAAAAAAGTCTCTGATAACTTTCCAACTTGAATCAGCTGTGAGAGACAAATGACAAAGAGACACAATGTCGTATATCAATAATCAGGAGACTGTTGCCGAGCGGTGATTCGAACTCACATCCCAGCGGGGTCCCTGTTTCCTGGATTGATTGTAATGGTCATTGTTCCCCAAATTACAAAATGTATTTGCCATAGTTTCCCAAAAGTATTTCAAATCTCTAAAATTAGTTTTGGTCCGTGATTCCCTGAAAGTAATGTCCAATGTTCCCCAGATCACTAAATAATAATTGGCCAAGTTCCCCAGATCTTCAAAACCCGTCGGAGGGCCTCATCAATATGAGATGATATTTTACAGAACTGAATCCCATAGTGAAGTTTTAATTATATACCATAAATAATTAGAATGGTTTGCCACTATTTGTTTATTAGTCTGTAGTACAGACCCAGTTCTCCCGATATGGTCCGTTAAATAGCAATGGTGTGAAAGCCACATTTGAGCACAGTGATTGGTCATTTACTTCAATTGAAGGTTTGAATGGCGTCACCTTTTAGTAAGCTCAATTACTATTAATTGTGGGACAGGCATAGAATTTTCTGCTTTTTCTTTGGTTAATGGTTTGGCACTATTTGTTTATTAGTCTGTAGTACGGACCCAGTTCTCCAGATTCGGTCCGTTTAATAGCAATGTTGTTGATATCTCCCGAATCAGGTCTTTTAACCACCAATGGAAAAAGCAGGGAATTCTATGCCTGTCCCACAGTTCATAGCAACTGAACACTTACTAAATCATGACGTCATTCAAACTTTCCCTGAAACAACTGACCAATCAGCGTGCTCGTAACAATTGCTATTGAACGGACTCAATATACCTGGGTAGAATCAATACTAAGCATATGCGGAAAAGCAGTATTGCTTAAGGACACCATACATAGTTTGGTAATATTTACTAACCCTCTGAATGGGTTTCATGATCCCTAATTACTGAAGGATGACGAAATTGGCCGAGTATGTACGATTGCAAATGAAAGATTACATGAATAGCGTAAATGTGGCGTCCTTAAGCAAGATACCTTTTCCGTAGATGCTTAGTATTGATTCTACCCAGGAAGTCGTTGAGTGTGATTTGTCTAAGTTGTAAGAACGTATTTCACAGTCAAAGTAAAATAAATCAGTTTAAACTATAAACTAAACTTAACTAAACTAAACTAAACTAAACTAAACTACAGAAAATAGTATAAACAAATTAGTTTATCACAGAATCTGATATCTCCCAAATCAGGTCTATTTACCGCTAGTCTGTAGAACGAACCCAGCTCTGCCGATTGGGTTCGTTCAATAGCAGTTGTTACGAGCACGCTGATTGGTCTGTTGCCTTAGGGAAAATTTGAATGCTGTCATGATTTAGTAAACGTTCAATTACTATGAACTGAGAGACAGGCATAGGATTTCCTGCGTTTTCCATTGGTGGTTAATAAACCTGATTCGGGAGATCTCATGTGATGGGAAAGACTAATTAACCAAAGAAAAAGTAGAAAATTATATGCCTGTCCCACAATTAATAGTAACTGAGCTTACTAAATGGTGACGTCATTCAAACCTTCAGTTAAAGTAAATGACCAATCACTGTGCTCAAATGTGGCTTTCACAACATTGCTATTTAACGGACCCAATCGGGAGAACTGGGTCCGTACTAAAGATTAATAAACTAATAGTCGCAAAACATTCTCATTAGTTATAGTATATATTTAAAACTTTACTATGGGATTCAGTTCTGTAAAATATCATCTCATATTTATGAGGATTTGAAGATCTGGGGAACATGGCAAATTATTATTTAGTGATCTGGGGAACATTGGCCATTACTTTCAGGGATCCACGGATCAAAGGCCTAATTTTAGGGATTTGAAATACTTTTGGGGAACTATGGCAAATACATTTTTGAATCTGTGGAACTATGACCATTACAATCAATCCAGGGAACAGGGACGCCGCTGGGAGGTGCTCATTTATATACGTTATTTGCATACACGCAGGCACGCACTCATACACTCCCGTACACACAAACACACTTTTGCCCGTGTGTGTTATTGTCAGTCACTTCAATTATTAATTATTATATTCTATTTTGTTTGATAATGTTAAACTTAAACCCAAAATAACACTTATATATAAGGCACGCTATAAATGAAAGCATTTAGATTGAGATTGAAGATACTAATTAGTTTTGAACTTTTGATAGATGGCACTGTCAAAGATTCGCAAACAGCAGGCTAAACATAAAATTGTTGACATATCTTATGAACATTTAGCGACATGTATGCAGGAAGTATACTGATAAATCATGACGATTAGCGGAAGTAATTCGCAAGATACAAGTTTTTAAGGAGTAGTCAGTTTACTTTGAGAAGGCCAGTTGGACGGTCATGTAGAACTTCAGTCAGTTAACATTAGGTAGACCAGCTGTTAAGATGGGTTTTAGATGGTTGGGTGTTGTAGAAATGCAAGTTGGGTTGCATGATTGATTATAATAATGGTTGGTGTTGAAGTAGGAACTGAAACTAAAAATGGGAACGTACTTTGAATCGTATTTTGAACTATATTTTAGAAACTGCACATGAGTTAAACAGAATTCATTAAAGTTTAAAATGACAGTTGTAACAATGTAAAAAAATAAATGTATATAGAAAATCCTGTGTTATGTTTTAAAAATGTGCGATGGTGAAACACGTGTAAATAAATTATCCCTGAATTATATACTTACACTTTATTATGCATATACGTAACTATAAGTTGTTTTTATTTTAGGAATGTAAACAGGAGTTCACACCTTCTGCAACGTCCGCATCCGAGGTTATCCTAAATTCTGTCAAGCCATCTGTCAGTTTGGAGGCATACACAGAAAACGGAGGCTGGACACTTTCCGACACTTCAGTCGAAGTTATTTACGACTTTGTATTGACCATAACTTATACGCTTAAGAGGAAACCGATGTTTTATGTAGTTAATATCATACTTCCCATTTCATTTCTGTCGCTTATAAATGCTCTAGTTTTCATTCTCCCTCCAGAATCCGGAGAGCGAATATCGTTCTCGGTAACAATCTTGCTTTCTTTGTCTGTTTTCTTGACTCTCGTTGGTGACAATCTTCCAAAGACATCCGAGTCGATGTCCATTTTGTCGTATTATTTAATGTTCAGTCTCGTCATGAGTGCGTTAATATGCGTGGTGGTCATACTGAATCTCCGTATTTACTTTAAAACTCCTGATATACCTATCCCAGCTTGGTGTGTTTCTGCAACACATGTAGTGAAGTGCAAATGTGGGACTAAAACTGGTGATATTGATTGTGATGACATAATTTCGACGACGGGAGAAAACGGTGACGTGGTCAGGATTAATACGCGTAAAGCAAGCTTACCTGGCGATGTACCTGACATAAATCACAAACATAATATTGATATAAAGTGGCGGGAAGTCAGTTCAGCAGTAGATATAGTGTGTTTATTGTTCTTCATGGTTTTAATTACTACTGCAACAGTTTCGTATATTGGGATACTTTGGTTAAACGCATAAACCATTCTACCATGCGGAGGAAGAATTAATATAAACATTGATTTTAACGTCTCCCGCCACTGTTACACTTGAACGTCTCCAGCCACTATTACATTTTAACGCCTCCCGTCACTATTACAGTTTAATGTATCCCGCCACTGTTACACTTTAACGTCTCTCCTCACTATTACATTTTAACGTCTCCCGCCACTATTACATTTAACGCCTCCCGCCACTTTTGCATTTAAACGTCTCGAGTCACTATTGCAATTGAACGTCTCCCACCACTATCACATTTTAACATCTCCTGCCACTCCGCCACTGTAACATTTTAACGCCTCCCGTCACTATTACATTTTAACATCTACCGCCACTGTTACACTTTAACATCTCCCGCCACTATTACATATTAATGCCTCCCGTCAATATTACAGTTTAACGAATATGCTTAATAATTAGTACGTTTTTAACATTATAAATATTAGTGTTTGGAAGAAAATAAACGTTTTACAAGAGATTATTTTATAGATTTGAATTAGATATTTGAAAAGAAGACATGGAGAAACATGGAAATGCAGATATTTGGGAGACTGGTGCGTGC
Source organism: Panopea generosa (assembly GCA_029582155.1). Classification (NCBI taxonomy): domain Eukaryota; kingdom Metazoa; phylum Mollusca; class Bivalvia; order Adapedonta; family Hiatellidae; genus Panopea; species Panopea generosa. The sequence goes on from CM055902.1 coordinate 59,699,019, forward strand.
TTTGTGTGAGACTCCTGTCACATGAACAGAAATTGGGCTGCTTGCAGATCACTATTTATATTCAAAATCTTTTACTCGACAAGATGAATATTTGGACAGTTTCGAAAATAGTTATGTTTGTGTTATATGTAAGATTTGAGTTACCAAACAAAAATTATTTATGTACACAGCGCATAATGGATTAAGTTTCCGCAATAGGTCGGCGCGAATAGTATCATAGAGTGGACATTTCAGAAAGAAATGATAAGTACTTTCGATACTTCCACAAGTACAAAGGGGAGATTCAACAATATTTTTATGAAAAAGATGTTGGTTTAAGGAACTACAATTAGTACGTAAGCGTGTGTGCAGTATTTGTGCTCTCCTATTTCCCGAGCAATAGTATTTAGGTACTTTAGTTATGTCGTGGTTAAGATGTTGCTTAAAAGTAGCCATAGAACTAGCATTTCGTGCAGCAGTTGGAAGATTTTTCCATCTCGCGTGACAGATGGAAAAAAAGATGTTGAATATAGCTTAGTACGAGAAAATGGAATTTGATAATCACTTGCGTTTCTTAGATTATTGGCCAATGCTTCGCTAACCAAAGAAGGTACTAGTGATGAAAAATAAGGCGGAGTTTCGTTATTTATCATTTTATAAAAGATGATAAGTGTGTGTTTTCGTCTACGAGCCAAAAGAGATATCCATCCAACATCCTTGTAAAGATCATAAAGAGACACTAATTTAGCTCCCATAACTATGCGTGTTGCTTCATTTTATATTTTGCCTATGTCTTGTTTTTCATTATTAGGGCAATTATCCCAAATAGTGTCGCCGTACTCTAGGATGAGTCTAATAAAGGACATATAAATAGTTTCTAGAGATTTGCGATCGAGCTGATGTTTAAGTTTGCGCATTATATTGATTCGCTTCCATGCCTTTTCTTTATTGGATGTGTGAATGCCAACAGGAGTTATTTGAGATGAAGACTCCGAGATGTTTATGATAAGGCATTTCCGCTATTAGTTGGTTTATCATTAATAAGGGAGGGTGAATTGGGTGATTTCTTTTACGAGATATTAACAAGGATTCGGTTTTCGTATTGTTGAATGTAACTAATCATTTCTCTGCCCATTCCGTTATTTTTATGATGTCTTGGTTTAGTATGTTTGTTATATTTGTGACGTCTCTTTCATTGTCAATAATAAGATATAAGCGTGTATCGTCAGCAAATAAGCGAATATTTAAACTGATATTTGAAATGGATTACAAATCTTTCAATATTTGAAACAATACACTGAAAATAAGTTTCTCTTACATAGTTTTGCTTTGAAACAAATAATCAGTTATATCCACAAACTTCTGAAAATCACAACCAAATCATAGGGTGCCGTGCATATTAAAGAAAAAAATTGTCAAATTACATTAAATAGTGCATATATTGTGTTTTTTTTAAAATGTTTATGTTTGATACCATCAGAACATGATAAATGGTATGTTTTAGTTAAAATTAGTCTGATATATACAATCACAATAAGCTTTATATTGAAAAGACGAAACAATATTTATCTATTATGAAAAAATATTTATTCTGCATCATCTTTAAGTGATTCGTTACACATCGCATGACTTGTTAGGAAATAAAAGTCCACATACAATGACACATAACATCTATCACAGTCTATGTTATAGATACCGAACTTCTCATATCGGTATATTACCTCCCTGTTTATTAAGATAAAAAACTATTTTGAAGTTGCATAACAAATAAATCAAATTCGTTATTTATTTGTTATCAATTTAATTGAATTGTGCTTGTTTAAGATTTAAATTCAGTTTTAAGATATGGAATGTGTGTCTGGCTAATCATCCGATTGTCTTTCAATGTATCCAATGAAGTGTTACATGTGTACTCTTTGTTACATCTTTTCCTTTCGGTATATGTCAATTGATGCTATCACCAACTGCACGCGATGCCATAACTCTGTAGAAACGAGGCATTTTACTTAAATACTAAAAACTTAACTGGTTAGCAATAGAAACGCCAGCGACTGGCGGAGCGATATTTGTCAAAAAAGTAAATCTTCTAAATTAAACGACGGACACTTTCCCGTTATTCCGCAAAAAGTTCTAGGCGAGAACCCAAAACATAGTTCCGGCCTCGGAAAAATTATAGCTGCGTTCTTAGGTCGTGGCGTTTCTACTGTAGTTATTTACTATATAATCAATATCAATGCGCCATGTGCAGTTTTAAAAAAAATACAGTCAAAAATCATGATCACCTGACTGCTTTTCTTAGAAGTTTTTAAATATCTAAGTTATCTATGTTGGTGAAACAGTATCCAAAGCAACACATAATGACAATTAAGGGTACTACAAGACCGAGACAAAGACACTTATCCAACTCAGTCTATCCAAGAACCTGATATCTCCCGAATAAAGTCTATTTACCACCATTGAAATAGCAGAGAATTCTATGTCTGTCCCATAATGCATTGCAGTTGAACGCTTACTAAACTGTGATGTCATCAAACTTTCAGTTGAAACAACTAACCAATAAACGTGCTCAAAAATGGCTTTTCCACCATTGCTATTTAACGGACCCAATTGGTAGCCTGGTCCGTTCTACGGCGTGTTCATATTATCACCGACGTTTGTATGGATATAATTAATTATTACACAAGGGTCTCCCGTGAACGGATGGTCGAAGGCACCACCTACCTCTTACAGCTGTTGTCGTCGGTTCGTATCGAGCTCGGTAAAATATTGCTAGTTATTAAATAAAAAGTGTGTTTTTACTTAGATTCATTCTAATGTCTTCCTCCAACAATTAAACTGTTATGTGTTGAAAATGCCTGAAAACAACCTTAAAATCAAATGTTACATTACTTCAAATTGTGTAATATGACGCTCTACTAATCTGACTTCATGTCATTAATAACCACATGGTGGGTAAATAGGCTTGATCAGGAAAAACAACATTACGCCAGGGGGTAGTGTTACCTGAAAGCGTAATTGACCCTTTGTTCGCCAGACATGCTGTCAGAAATACCAACAGGATGGGCAAACAGTCCCTTATCGAAAACACTAGAAGAATATACTTACAGCAATGGACATACTTTAAATGACATTACAATATATGTAGTCGTCGATTGTATTGTTTACATAAATGTTCTTGATTTGTTTCATTTCTCCCGACGAAATGGCGAAACCCATTAATAAAACAAATACGAACATGAATGACGACCTCGTGATAAAATTTGGATATTACGGTTTATAATGATTTTACTGAACATCTGACTTGATAGGCCAACACTTTAATGGTTCTATTTGTAAGTTTTTAAATTATTATTTCATATTTTTGTTGTTTACCATTGCCAATAAGTAAAACTGGCCTGACACTGGAGTTCAATCAAATAAGTTGATAATCAAATCAACGGTAGATATTGTTTACCATTTTCCTTAAACAAGCGGTCTCCAAGTAAACATTACATTATATAACATTGTATTAACTTGGACAAACAACGTCACGTGGCCACTGGGCGGAGCGACAATCACTATCGCGTCGGGTCAATTATTGAAAACCAGTATGCAAAAAATAATCATGATCAGTCGGAATCACATAACACAACAAAGAAAATAAATAATTGACACGTTCGACTGAGTCTGACCACTTGTGTAATGTTGGTTGACACCTTACACAATTTAAGCAATATTGTTATTTCAAGCTGAATTAGGTAAACCCAATGAAATGAAAAAAAAACAACAACACGAATTATATCCAAACAATAAGTAAGCATTCAAATTACCCATTTCTACCCTCATCTATACAAGGATGGAATTACGATGAAATAAAATCGTCTTAAACTAATTAAATCTTTAAAATAAAGTAAGTTAAACTTGAACTTAAGTAAAATGCGGAAATGTTTTAAGTTTGGTGAAGGAGGTATACAAATACGAGACTACGTAACAGTTGTAGTTCTCTCAATTATATATTTTTTTCAAAAACTGTAGCTGAATCTCCTCTCTATGATCGTGTGGTGATATTGAAAACATTCTCCTTTTTCCACTATAATCACTATAGAGTTGCGAGGTAAGTGTTTTTTCAACGCACTTTCTGATTTCAAATATACAAACTTAAATGTTCTTCTCTTTGAATAACAAAGTTTTGACTTTGAGAAAAAAATATTCGAATTTTCTTCGATGCAGTGTATAGTAATATAAAGATCAGAAATCGATCCTCATGGACCTATTCCATATTGATGAGAGTATAGCATTGCCAGTTTTTTCATTCAACTCCAAAATGTATTGCTAGTTTTCCTTCAAATTAACGTTTTTCGAAGAAACTATCATATATGTCAATCAATAAAACACTATTGCAATGATACCTTTCTCATTCCATTATCACTAAATAAATGTATTTTCACATGTTGATGTAAGAAATATTTTCCTTTTTGTCTAAAATGTGTAATTTATAGTATAACTAGGATAAGAATTTCATCAACGTTGTTCTTTCGTTCTTTTCCTTTTTTCTATTATTGTTCGCCAATGCTTTGTATATATATACAGAAATAAAATAATTATATTAAAACTAACCCCCTTATCCCAAATGATAATAAATAATAAAACAAAACTGGCTCAAGTTCCTGGCGAACTTAAACAATCACCACATAACAGACCACTGAGTGTCAACAATAGCTGATACAAGTTAATTAAAAGGTTACTACTTCCGGTCAAATAGTACGGGTATATTCAATTTTCTTGGGAAACGGATTCATATTTAAACCAAAGGCAATAACATATTTGAACGTTTCCTCTTATGTAAACTTAAGAAACCTTTTTGAATATCATCGGTATGAAGTAAAAGAAAAATAGCATTGCGTTGGTGAAGTAGCGTATGGTTACTCATAGCTACACGTATGTATAGCCAAGCGTACGTACATTACCTGGCCGCTGAGATAAATATTATTCTGTATAAAAATAAATGATGCAAAACAATTAACTCTAATAAGAAGAGACAACTTTCTAGATATAGCACATTTAGTTCTGTTGAGTCCTGTATGGAGAATAGCTTAGAAAAATCAGCGCTAGAGGAGTTTAAAAAACAAAACTAGTTAAACATCGAATGAACTGATAAATGTTTCCTAAAAGTTGATCACAACATTCACACTTGTAAAGAAGTTGTTATTAAGATTGAAAATAAAAGCATCGTTCGCTTATTAGGTATGATTTTATTTTATTTTATTATTAGGTGTGAGTTTCAACTTTTATTTCTAAACGTTAAATGTTTGCGTTTGTTTATTAATAACACACACCATGTTGTGTTTTCTGTGTCCCTTCTATGCAATGATATCAACCACTGCTTTAAAAGATAATATCTATTTGTAAGACATGCTATTGGGGCCATTTGCAAGTTGGACTTTAAAAATGGCACTAGAAGCTTCCTCGCTTGACGCTCAGCGTTTAGAGGAGAGTTCTAGCTATTGTCGGCCCGATGTCAGTATAATGGTACTGGGAGTGGCATCATAACATGTGTCTGCTGCATGATACTCCAGTGTGACAGCGACTCCATTACCGTCAAAGCAGTGTAGCACATTATGTTTTTACCTGAATAAATATTAAAAGGGAACTAATATTGACAATTCTTTTGTAAGCGAAACGATATGATTCTTTAAACCCATTAACTTACAATCATTCGCATGCGAACACTGTATACATTTTATAAATTTATATAGGTTATACGTATATGTTAATGGACTGGTTGTAATTAAAATAATTTTTCAACTATTTGCTATCAAGTACAAAACAATGGTTATTCCATATTATGGTACACGCTGTAAAACAACTATATTAGAAGAACTGTTATCTGTCATGTGGAAGTTATTATCTGCACATTATATGAAATAATGTTCGATGCTACGTATGTTGGTTAAAAAAGAACTTCTGTTTATATGTATCAATATAGAAAAGTAGTTCGAGCTACATGTGGTGTTCCAGCCATCCGTGTCCGGGCCAACGAAGTTCTACAGTACATGGTTTACAAACATTTATTTGCTAGCACTTCTTAAGTTGATGAATTCACAAGTTTTAGATTGTTAGTGACACTCTTCCAAAGACATCAATCTATAGATAAACCCAAGGACTTAGAGAAAGAGAAGAAAAAGCAACTGATTGAGATGTTATGAAGCTTACGTACCCACACATAATCTCATGAAAACTCAATTTCAAATATCCGAACTTGATTTGCAAAATGAAATTCTCTATATTTACATCACCAACACCCAAACAGAAAGGATTTCTAAATTCGTCAATGATTCGACAGTTCTATGTTTCTGAGGACTTTGGTGTTACTACGTTTTTAACAATTAATCTATGGTTTTAAGCCGTCATTTGTTGTTGATTTTCTATCTAATGAGAGATAAAACATAACAGTATGAAAGAAGTTGCTTTCCTTGTGTGCGCAATCGATGCGCGCGCAAAAAGCAAAAAAATAAATGAATTGTTTTTAACTCACTATACCACAGCTTTAACCATTAATTACTTACACATCAGTTTTAGCCGGGCATTGCGTTGTTGATCACCGCCAAAATGACCATACGAGACAGGGACTAATTTGTATTCCTCAAATTCCATTTTTTTCATGTATTTAATACAAGCAAGCAGAAACAAATCAAACAATAAAAATATATTATGAACATTGTATTACGCCATTTTTTTTAATTATATTAAATATTAAATATATCAAATATATTTTTTAAGCATAAAATAAACCATAGGCTACAATAATATCAATAAATTTAGGACGGCGTACGGATATTTATTAAAACCCTACTTTCAGTTCATTGAAGTACTTTTATTTACTCATGACGTAGATGAATACAGGGCTTTAGCCGCATTGAGGGAAACGGAGGCACTTGCCTCCTGTATAATTTGTGGAATTTCACATGTTTATTATTGTTTTTGTAATAAGAAAATATTATCCCCAAAATATGAATTACTATTGCAAAATTATGACATATCCTTCACATATAATAATTTAAGTATATTACCTAGCAAATACTTACAGTGCATTACTAAAAGTTAATATGATCGGGTCTAAAAAGTTACAATTACTAGTGTAAAAATGAGTAATTATATAAAATGCAGTTTGTGTTATAGATTTGAACGGCTTAAAATGTCTCTGAAATACCAGAAAAAATACAGGAATGCAAAGCTGGGATTGTGCCTCCTATAAAATCAAACTTTGACTACGGCCCTTTGAATACTGACATGTTTGTGGACAATTTACTAATATTGATAAATCATTGTCTGGCGACAAGTAAATACAGTAAGTGGTGTATGTGAATAGAATGTATCACTACACTGACCCGTGACCATTAGCAGTATCAGCAATATGACAGATACATTTAAGGAACAATAGACTAACTACCGATCATTCTTATGGTGGAAATATAGCCACTTCATATATACGTTATTACACTTGGTCGACTGGCTAGTATTATAAATAATCATTGCACATTCATATTATTTTAAACATTTATTGCTTGACTTGACGTTAATCGCGTGTTTGTAGTTACCATTGTGACCATAAATTTGTTTGCATCAGCGTTTTTGCTATTCGCATAATGACTCGGTCCAACTTATGTCGGATATGTAATCGGGATACGACAAGAGACACCGACCCAGTCTGAACCAGTCTGAACCGACCACAGTGAATATCACCTCTTATTTAGTCTCAATTCCGGAATTTGATGAAGTGAAACAGATCTTTTCAGCATTCGCCATTCTTCGTTTAGGATGGTAAAATGAACTAATAGTTTGGAACCCGGCTTCTTATGGCGGGATAAACAAGTAGTTTTACAAACTAAAGGACATCTGGTACCCGAGTTTAACTTTGATAAACCCTTATGATGAAACCACTGAAAGTGGAGAGGATTGGATGTCGATAAAGATGCTATCAAACGGTTAAAGCATATAGCGACACGCATCTCAAGCTTAAATCAACTTATGACTTTGATGTTACCTTTTATCCTTTTGATACACAGGTAAGCGTATATAGATGCTTTATAAGCATTTGGGTTCGATCCTCCGCTACGATTATGTGTGATGTCCTTGAACAAGACATCTTTTCCACATATGCTTAGTTCTTATTCTATCGAGGAAGACTTCGAGCGTTATTTGTTTAAGTTATGAGAACTTGTTTCACAATCGAAGTAAAATAAGTAAGTTTTAAACTAAGCATTTGAGGTGTGTTTATTTCAATATTGTTATCATCTTATCAAATATGGTTCAGATATAATACATAAGGAATTTATAATCCAATTACAAAACATCGTCACAAATAAAGTAACCCGGTCACGATAGTTAAAACATTTCTTTGTATTATTTAAAATCAATTAAAAACACAAGAAGACAAACTCCATGTTTAAGTTTTTATGCTAAACAATGCATTTCGGCTATACACGTCTCACTACACAGTAAGCCCTCCACCCCTCCTTCCTCATCATTGTAGCCTGATCTTACGCTTAAAAAAGTCTCTCATAACATTCCCACTTGAATCAGCTGTGAGAGACGAATGCCAAAGAGACACAATGTCGTATATCAATCATCAAGGAGAATGTTGCCGGCGGTGATTCGAAATCACGACCCCTGGAATGATAGTCAGACGCATAACCGACTGACCTAACTGGGCCCAGCTTTTATCAACAGTTGGCAAGAAATATAACACAATAAACATTAGCTATGTAAAGCTATTGACCGATATTTATAGTCGGCATGAGATACAACACAATAAACATAAGCTCTGTATAACTATTGACCAATATTTATAGTCGGCCTTAGATATAACACACTAACCATTAGCTATGCATATCTAATGACCAATTTTTATAGTCGGCATGAAATATAACACAATAAACATTAGATGTATATAGCTATTGACTGGCATTGATGGTAGGCATGAAATATAACACAATGAACATTAGCTGTGTGTAGCTATTGACTTGCATTTATAGTCGGAAAGAGATATAACACAATAAACATTAGCTGTGTATAGTTATTGACCAATATTTATAGTCGGCCTTAGATATAACACAATAACCATTAGCTATGCATAGCTAATGACCATTTTTTATAGTCGGCATGAAATATAACACAATAAACATTAGATGTGTATAGCTCTTGACTGGCATTGATGGTAGGCATGAAATATAACACAATAAACATTAGCTGTGTGTAACTATTGACCGACATTTATAGTCGGCATGAGATATAACACAATAACCATTAGCTGTGTGTAGCTATTGACTTGCATTTATAGTCGGAAAGAGATATAACACAATAAACATTAGCTGTGTATAGTTATTTGCCAATATTTATAGTCGGCATGAGATATAACACAATAAACATTAGCTGTGTATAGTTATTGACTAATATTTATAGTCGGCAAGAGATATAACACAATAAACATTAGCTGTGTATAGCTATTGACCGATATTTATAGTCGGCATGCCATATAACACAATAAACATTAGATGTGTATAGCTATTGACTGGCATTGATGGTCGGCATGAGATATAACACAATACACATTAGCTGTGTATAGCTATTGACCAATATTTATAGTCCGCAAGAGATAAAACACAACAAACATTAGCTCTGTATAGCTATTAACCGACATTTTAATTCGGCATTAGATATAACACAATAAACATTAGCTGTGTACAGCTATTGACCGACATTTAAAGTCGGCATGAGCTTTAATACAAAATATATTAGCTCTTTATAGCTATTTACTGGCATTGATGGTCGGCATGAGATATCACACAATAAACATTAGCTGTGTATAGCTATTGACCGACATGTATAGTCGACATATGATATAACACAATAACCATTGGCTATGAAGATCTATTGACTGGCATTGATTGTCAGCCTGAGATATAACACAATAAACATTAGCTGTGTATAGCTATTGATCGACATTTATAGTCGGCATAAGATATAACACAATAACCATAAGCTGTGTATAGCTATTGACTTGCATTTATAGTCGGCAAGAGATATAACACAGTTAACATTAGCTGTGTGTAGCTATTGACTTGCATTTATAGTCGGAAAGAGATATAACACAATAAACATTAGCTGTGTATAATTATTGACCAATATTTATAGTCGGCATGAGATATAACACAATAAACATTAGCTGTGTATAGCTATTGACCGACATTTATTGTCGGCAAAAGATATAATGCAATGAACATTAGCAATGCATAGCTATTGATCGACATTGATAGTCGGCATGAGATACAACACAATAAACATTAGCTATGTATAGCTATTGACCACTATTTATAAACACATGAGATATAACACAATAAACACAATAAACATTAGCTGTGTATAGCTATTCACCGACATTTATAGCCGACATGAAATATAACACAATTTATATTAGGAATGTATAGCTATTGATGAATATTGATAGTCGGCATTAGATATAACATAATAAACATTAGCTCTGTATAGCTATTGACTGGCATTGATGGTCGGCATGAAATATAACACAATAAACATTAGCTGTGTATAGCTATTGACCGACATTTATAGTCGTCGGCATGAGATATAACACTATAAACATTAGCTGTGTATAGCTATTGACTGGCATTGATGGACGGAATGAGATATAACTCAATAAACATAAGCTGTGTATAGCTATTGACAGACATTTATAGTCGGCATGAGATATAACACAATAAACATTAGCTGTGTATAGCTATTGTCTGGCATTGATAGTCGGTAAGAGATATAACACAATAAATATAAGCTGTGTATAGCTATTGACGACATTTATTGTCGGCATGAGATATAACATTATAACCATTAGCTGTGTATAGCTATTGGCCCAAATTTATAGTCGGCAAGAGATATAACACAATAAACATTAGCAACGTATAGCTATTAATCGACATTTATAGTCGGCATGCGATATGACACAATAAACATTAGCTGTGTGTAGCTATTTTCTTGCATTTATATTAATAAGCAAGTTATAAATACAAATTATTTCATGAGTTGTCACATTACAGATACAAATTATATCACGAGTTGTCACATTATAAATACAAATTATTTCATGAGTTGTCATCTTATAAATACAAAGTATATCATGAGTTGCCTTACAAACTAGTGACTTCATTACAACTGTAACTAGACCAAAGTCATTGCATTATATAACACAATATTCCAACAATCAAGTTATATGCATAGTAAAACTGGAGAAATTAAGTTAATCGTGACCATTGGCCTTAAAAGTATATAAAAAAAAAAAGAATTGTAAAATACTGAGATGTAAAACAAACATTAGTGTGTATAATTGAGAAATGTTTTCAAAAAACCCTCAAATATGCGTAACTTTTCTCTATTTTACAATCGTAATATTATCACAAACAGCTCGTTGAATAGATGCGAGGTTGCGCTTTCATACCCAGTTGATGCTCAAGAAATATATGAAAATCAGTAAAATATTAAAAAACAACTGAATGACCAGCTGTCTGAATGAATGAATGACTGAATTATGATTTATGGCGCACATTATTGATTAATTAATGCAAGCAGAAAGGAAGATTCGAGGTACACACAACATTTGCATACACAACCCAATACTGACATACATATTAAACAACACATATCAACAAATAAATATGCAAAATGAATACGCATAATTAACCCAGAACTTTGAAATCAACTGTACTGCAGTGTGTGCTTCACAAATTATATTTCAAATACTTAAATTGTCCCAAATCATGACATGCATAATCTACTGTTTTCCTTTTCATGTAATCTCTCATTTGCAATCGTACATACTCAGCCAATTTCGTCATCCTTTGGTAATTAGGGTAATTGGCGAGGTGGTCCGAAAGCTCTCATTTGGTACCGTAACCATGTTATTTTTAACCATAATAATGAACATGACATGATAAAATGATCATGAAACCCATTCAGAGGGTTAGTAAATATTAACAAACTATGTATGGTGTCCTTAAGCAATACAGCTTTTCCGCATATGCTTAGTATTGATTCTACCCAGGAAGTCTTCGAGTGTGATTTGTCTAAGTTGTAAGATCTTATTTCACAATCAAAGTAAAATAAATAAGTTTAAACTATAAACTAAACCAAACTACAGAAAATAGTATAAACAAATTAGTCTATCACAGAATCTGATATCTCCCGAATCAGGTCTATTTACCACTAGTCTGTAGAACGAACCCAGCTCTGCCGATTGAGTCCGTTCAATAGCAATTGTTACGAGCACGTTGATTGGTCAGTTGTTTCAGGGAAAGTTTAAATGAAGTCATGATTTAGTAAGTGTTCAATTGCTATGAATTGTGGGACCGGCATAGAATTCCCTGCTTTTTCCATTGGTGGTTAATAGACCTGATTCGGGAGATATCATTTCACACCATTGCTATTTAACGGACCGAATCGGGAGAACTGGGTCCGTACTACAGACTAATAAACAAATAGTGCCAAACCATTCTAATTATTTATGGTATATATTTAAAACTTCACTATGGGATTCAGTTCTGTAAAATATCATCTCATATTTATGAGGCCTTCCGACGGGTTTTGAAGATCTGGGGAACATGGCCAATTATTTTTTAGGGATCTGGAGAACATTGGCTATTACTTACAGGGATCCACGGATCAAAGGCCTAATTTTAGAGATTTGAAATACTTTTGGGGAACTATGGCAATCTGGGGAACAATGACCATTACAATCAATCCAGGAAACAGGGACCCCGCTGGGAGGGGCTCATTTATATACGTTACTTGCATACACGCAGGCACGCACGCATACACTCCCGCACACACAAACACACACTTTTGCACGTGTAAATAAATTATCCCTGTATAATATACTTACACTTTATTATGCATATACGTAACTATAAATTGTTTTTATTTTAGGAATGTAAACAGGAGTTCGTGCCTTCTGCAACGTCCGCATCCGAGGTTATCCTAAATTCTGTCAAGCCATCTGTCAGTTTGGAGGCATACACAGAAAACGGAGGCTGGACCCTTTCCGACACTTCAGTCGAAGTTATTTATGACTTTGTATTGACCATTACTTATACGCTGAAGAGGAAACCGATGTTTTTTGTAGTTAATATCATACTTCCCATTTTATTTCTATCGGTTATAAATGCTCTAGTTTTCATTCTCCCTCCAGAATACGGAGATCGAATTTCGTTCTCTGTAACAATCTTGCTTGCTTTGTCTGTTTTCTTGACTCTCGTTGGTGACAATTTTCTAAAGACATCCGTGCCGATGTCCATTTTGTCGTATTATTTAATATTTAGTCTCGTCATGAGTACGTTAATAAGCGTGGTGATCATGCTGAATCTGGGTCTGTACGTAAAAACTTCTGATATACCTATCCCAGCTTGGTGTGTTTCTGCAATACATGTAGTGAAGTGCAAATGTGGGACTAAAACTGGTGATATTGATTATGATGACATAATTTCGAAGACGGGAGAAAACGGTGACGTGGTAAATATAAATACGCGTAAATCAAGCTTACCTGGTAATGTAAAAGGAGACGCAAATCACAAACATATCCTTGATATAAAGTGGCAGGAAGTCAGTTCAGCAGTGGATACCATGTGTTTATTGTTCTTCGTGATTTTATTACTACTGCAACAGTTTCGTACATTGGGATACTTTTGCTGAACGCTTGAATAGTTCTACCATGCGGAGGAATAATTGAGATGTACATTGATTTTAACTTATCCCGCCACTATTACATTTTAATTCCCCACTAGATTTATTTGTATTGTAATGTCTAATTGACAGAAGACATCAACATCTACATATTAGTATTTACCAATGCCTTTGTTTTGAACAATTAGTGTTGGGAAATGTCGTCATTTCGTCTGCCGGTATAAATATTTAGAAAGTTTGTTTTCTGTTAATGGCGGTTAAGCACTCAGCTGATAGAGGTTAAACTCTTGCATCGATCTTTCAAAATACCTGTCAGTGTTGAACTGTTCTTACATATATTTATTATATGCCTCTGAAGTATTTGGAGTGTTTAATTTTAGAAACAAAATAAAAAATGTACACAATGCTTATATGAAGACACCGATTAAGAAATCTAACATAACATTTTTACCTCGGCTGTGAGTGACTTGAATTTTATTTGGGAGGAGACCATACACTAGAGGACACACACATCCATTTACCATTGCGTGAATTGTGTATAACTGGTAGAAGCGCGAAGGGCTTGAATAGAAGATTCCGTCCATATACCAGGTATCCGCAGTAGACAGTTCCGTGAGATTCTCAACAGTTCCAAATACAAGTATCTTCTGTTCCTGACCATCGTTGCCAGGAGAAAGTTTTCTCCTGATAATGTTTCCGTCCATTTTCCCTCGATATTGGTTTTTGGACGTGACTTAGGTAAAACCGGCAATATCTTGGCTCTTTGTCTGAAAATGTATATAAAATCTTATTAGAAATATTACAACAAATAACAAACTTTAAAGCATAGTTTACTTTAATGTTATGATTAAAACGATATTGGAATAGGTTCCACTGTATCTGTCACTCTTTTTCTGACGTTACTCATCATTTCTGCGACGGATACACTAGTTTGATCTTGCTGATGGTAATGATGTCCTGATAACTAAAATAAAACAGATTATTTATAAATACATTTATATCATATGACAAATTTACAAACTCCTTTTATTAACATAATAAGTTTTAATTATCAATGTATATGTATATTTTATGAATCTGTTTAAAACAAGCTATATTTAATTCAATTATCAGTATATTTTAAAGGAAACTTTAATGATTTATGATTATAAGTGTATATATGTGTAAATAAAAAAACTTACTTTAGGCGGTATTCCATTGTTTGTGTTGATTTTAGCATTACAGCCTCTGTTAGTGCAATTCCAGTTACTATTGTCACGTTTCCTTGTTTTGAGACTGAACATGAATTCATTATGAATGAGAGTCTGTCCACCACGACTGTTTTCTATGAACCTGTGTTGACTTGCACATTTGCCATATTGACATATATTCTTTATTTCCTCCATTAGCGGAGAGCAACATATATGTTATTACATAAAGAACATATTAAACATGAACATGAGTAGCAAAAAAACATACAAAAGTTTATCAATATTAAATAGAGTAAAGCATACAGGACACTTAACATTTGAATTGCAAAACGCTACACCCCTGTACTAACACTGGCAGATATACGCAATTACAGACATACATGAATCAAGCGTGATGAGGTACAAGCAGACACGCAAACAGACTGAAAAGGAAACATGCACATATACTAACGCCTTCACAGACACATGAATATGAACACAAACATGAATACATACATCCACAGTTTTAGAGTCAACTCAATGCTATGTTTAATCACTATCTTGTATAATCTTTTCACCGAATAAACAGGGGAAAAACTGAAAAGAGTTTTAACAATATCTGTAAATATTAAATGAAAGTTACATCAGTATGACTATATAACACTTAATATGCATTCACTGATGATATCCCGCTCGTTAGAAGATTAATTCATAAGCATATTGTGAAATGAATTTACGACTATTTTCAGACATAAGTCTTGCTCAGTTTTCAGCTGAAGTATTTTGTTTAACCCATAGCAAAGATGAGTTATTTGGGATTGCATATCGGTAGATATGAATCGTAGAAAACACTCGAATCCAAATGCTGAATGAATATTATTCCAAAGCATTTGTCTGTTAGTTTCATTAACCGCACAGTCAAACACTAAATGGAGAGATAGATCATTTGTACTAAGTCCGCACTTATGACACGATTGCCGGTAAGCATGAGAGTAGGTAAAACTTAATATTTTTATAGTGCTCCTACATTTTTCAAGTAAAAGAGGATATTCCTTGCTAAGGGACCAAATCGGCGAGATAATGCCAAGCGATGAGTGATAAAAACTAAAACGATGGAGATTCTCATCATCGCTCAATCTTAAGTTCAATGATAATTGCTCGAATGTATCTACATATTGTCTTATGATATATTTCCAAACATGTTTTGAAGGAAAGACGCCCGATTCGATAAAACGTTCATAAATGTGAACTAAGTTGTAATGCCTTAATAAGTTATATATATCAGGAATAAATCAGTTCCAGTCATTCAGTTTGTAAAAGTAAGATATATAATGATTTAACCATCATTAACCTAACCAACCTAATAAATCCTTTAATTATCCAATCATTAACGCTTAATTTTCAATCCACTAAATATTTACATAAAAAACATATTATTTTTTTTATAAACAAATATCAGTCATAATGCATATTGTTTATCATGATAAATATTATTGTTTGCCTTAAACATAATTTGTGCACGCTTTTATTTTCATAGAAAACACAGGTAACTTGAAGGTGCGAATTGGAAAGTTGTTTGCATAGGTGCTAAATTCAAAGGTTGGGGAAGTGAGATACAACCGGCCAATTTGCCTTGGTTTAATCGCGTTTCGAGCCTTCGTATGATATATGTATATTTGGTAATACAGTTTAAGATGTTTATTATATGTCTCTGAAGTATTTAGAGTTTAATTTCATAAACAAGATAAAAATGTAGACAATGCTCATATGAAGACACCGATAAAGAAATCTAACATAACATTTTTACCTCGGCCAATTTGCCTCGGTTTAGTCGCGTTTCGAAGCTTCATATGATTGATGTTCTATAAATAGAAGGAAAAAAACGAAGGTCGTCATAAAATAGTTCCATAAATGAGTTCCCTATCGCCGATTGTTCTAATTTAATTTGGATATATAAACCAGTTAGCATGGAACTATTGTCAGTACTTCGTAATTTTGTTATAGAAAATTTGATTAATCACTTATTCTTTTCGAATTCATTTATTTAATAAGCCGATTGCCGCCGAGGCGAAATGGGTTTGGGCGACAAACATTTAATTGTACATTTCACTAGGCTAAGCAATATTATTTTGTTGATTACAGTACTCAGTAAACGACTGTTCTTTTAGATAGATTCAATAAAACATAAATAATGTGTCCATATATGCAATTATTTTTTTGCACATATCTAGTAATAGTTCTTTTTTTTTTTAAATTATTGTTTGCATAATTCAACTCGGAGATTGAACCTTTATTTTAGATAAACAATATATATATGTATAGTATATATACTGACTCTGAGCTAACAATGTACTTACTGAGCGTCAATACTTTCTTTGAAATGCATAATTCAACTTCGAGATTGAACTTTGTAAATATTTGCCAATACGGAGATTAACTTTCTGTAAAATATATCATAATTTAACTTTTCAATCATGTAGTTTAAATGTAAAAGTCAGCGCTGAGATAATGTTTGAACTTTATCATGGAGATATTTTATAAAAAATAATAAAAGCATCTAGATAATATTTTACAACAATAACTGTAGGATATGGACATGTTTTCATATCTCTTTCTGTGTTACGTTTTCACATCTCTTTCTGTGTTACGTTTTTATATCTCTTCCTGTGTTGTGTTTTCATATCTCTTTCTGTGTTGCGTTTTCATATCTCTTTCTGTGTTACGTTTCCATATCTCTTTCTGTGTTGCGTTTTCATATCTCTTTCTGTGTTACGTTTCATATCTCTTTCTGTGTTACGTTTTCATATATCTTTCTGTGTTGCGTTTTCATATCTCTGTCTGTGTTACGTTTCCATATCTCTTTCTGTGTTGCGTTTTCATATCTCTTTCTGTGTTATGTTTCCAGATTTCTTTCTGTGTTGCGTTTTCATATCTCTTTCTGTGTTGTGTTATGTTTCCATATCTCTTTCTGTTGTTCGTTTTCATATCTCTTTCTGTGTTACGTTTCTATATCTCTTTCTGTGTTGCATTTCCATATTTCTTGAGTGCATTTGATCAGACTTAACGATGGCACTAGATGTTGTGATCAACATTTATCTAAAGTATTTAAAGATAATATAGATATTTAAAACGGTGGTCGTGATTGATATGTGTTAAGTGTAGCCAGTATATGCTCAACAAAATATGTCAAGGATCATGCCCTATATAATTTCTACTGGACTAAAAGTCATACTGTCCTCTGGAGCTACTAACAAAATGTTATTGTAAACAGTATCTGAACCTTGCTAAGTTAACTTATGAATAAGTTTAAGCCAATTCTTTAAAATATTTTTAGAAAAAAACAACAGAATTTTGAATTTGTTTAAAAAGCATTTTATCCTTAAATTAGTTTTCTTGTATTGGGGTAATACATTGATTATATGGTCAATAAATATTTATAATTGGAAAATTAAATCTGATGTTAGGTGCATGATTTAAAAAAAAAATTCCACACCAAAATGTCTACGTTTTATTTTGGAGATTTTTGCAAATCGGAAAATGGTCAAGTTCAACTGGGTGTTGTGAAAACAGTTGCTACAGTTAAATCTTAAAAGAAAAATATAACATTTTAAAAAAAAAAATTTGGGACAAAAACTTTTATTTTTTTAAAATTGCGTTTAATGTTAATAATGCAAATTAAAGTAAAGATCATTTTTGGTTAATATTGTTCTTGAATAAATTACCCAGGCCCGTAGATCGCGATTCGCACATACGCCTGTGCGTATCATTTGAAATCCGTACAGCGATTTTTTAAAAAAAGGAAAAAATTTGAAATATGCAATAAAAATTGACGCTTAAGGGGGTTAGGCCCTTAGATGTTTATAAAAATAGAGCAAGCAACTTTTTTCTTTTAGATCTAGATGAATGATTATGTACAAACGGTCAAGGTCTTTCTGTATAACATTATTCCATGTCATAGACAACCCTGGAACGGTTTATTGAGACCGAATATTTCCGAATGATTTGTTTAAGTTTGTAAGAGCAGAAAATTTAAACATAACTGAATATTCAAATTCTACCGATCCACCGAATATCGACGACAAATCTGTAAATCGAGTATTTGACAATGATCGCGTTTGGTTTATTAAAATCAAAGTGGGACAGTGTACACACTGTCAAATTTCCTAGCAGGTACCATCTTTAGATTTAAATCCATATAAAAAGTTTATTACAAGGCATACTGTTTTAATCTCGCAATCGTTCATACGTCTAACGAACAATATGCACGAAACATGGACACATTCAAAGAAATAGCTTTTAACCACTCTGATAAACGGCTGCTACAATTTCAGAACAATCTTAATGCAGACCCTGTAAGTCGTGATGGACAAACGCACGAAAATGCAGTCACATTGTGAGACAAGATGGGCAGCTAGAGCGGATGCGCTCATACATTTCTGTCCGCTTTCAGGGTAGTGGCGTCTACCTTGGATGATTTATCCCATCATGGATACTCTAAAGCGGCAAACCACAGAGCTTGCATTTGAACTTCGATTTCATCGTGTCTTAAGTTGCTGTTCATCACATGTTAGTGTGTAGTGTACCACTATCTCTGTTTCTGCAAAGTAAAATATGCGATCTTGTGGTGGCCGTAACAGAAGCCTGTGTTCTAACTTTTTTAACAAATTGGTGAATAGAACGACCCATTAGTATGTGGTGTACTATATCTAAGAGCCGTCTCCCTGGCAGTTGGTGTTGATGTGGAACATGCATACAGCTTCTCGCAAAATTTTACTTCTCATCTTTTTCCCTTTTTTACTTTCTATAACTCGTCTTTACTACTTTGTCTCTTTATATTCACACTAAAATGTTACTTGTAAGACATTGTATTAATGTTTTCTTGTATTCAGTTACCATATAATATGTAATGTTTCAATTTGTGTATAATATTTTATTATGTCTTATATACATGGAATAAAAAATCTTCATCAGAAAAGTGAAATAACCATAACGGCAATCAATCATCCTTTACAGATATCTTAGCGTAGCAAAAATTGGCTTCACTCACTTGATCTGAAATTCTTATATGGAAAATGGTACCATTCTTTATGTGTTGTATATACATTCTTTTCTGGGAATTTTTAAACATGTTTTGTGTCGTTAAATAAGAAATGAATTGAAATAACCATAATTACATTCAATCATCCTTTACAAATGTCTTAGTGTAACATAAATTGGCTTCATTCACTTGATCTGACATTCTTATATTGAAAAGTGTACCATTCTTTAAGTGTTATATATACATTATTTTCTGGGAATTTTAAAACATGTTTTGTGTCGTTAAACATTAAATGATATGATATAACCATAATGGCAATCAATCATCCATTATAAGTGTCTTAGTGTAGCATAAATTGGCTTCACTCACTTGATCTGACATTCTTATATGGGAATGTGTAACATTATTTGAATGCTATATATACATTATTTTATAAGAATTACAAACAGGTTTTGAGTCACTAAACATGAAATGATATATAAAACAAGAAATGTCACTGGTTAGTGTCTCATGCCCCCCCCCCCCCCCCCCCCCCAAATGGTATGTGAAAATTACAATATATCTTATAATAGGTAGTGATGTATCCATGAATATCAAGAGTTATAGAATGACATTTCAGACTAGACATGTAATTTCATGTTGTTTTATATTAAAGCATGACCTTGACCTTTGCGTCACCTTGACATCTGGTGTAACGGTCTGGGTATTTATACAGGTAAATGCAGGTGACACATCATGACATGCTGATCACTTTGCAGGGCTTTACATTAACTCTCATCTGACTGTCCAAGACAACTGAACAGTGGGTATGGACAAGTAAAATATAAGGCTGCTAGCCCGGCTGGACAAGTGAAAATTCAGAAATTAAACATGGCATCTCTTTTTCGCAAATCCCCTGTTAAAAATCTTGATGAAACAGTTTATTTAGTTAATTTATATCCATAAGCTAGTACCATAATTCTAGAATAAGTAGGACAAGTAGATTTTAGAAATACTTGTCCCACTGGACAAGTGATATAAAAAAAATAATGTAATTGCCTGACTTGTGTCAAGCTATTTTAAAATTCCTCCATGTAAGACAAAGTTACAGACAAGTTATGAAATACCAACCAACTAAAAATGTGACCTTGAAATAAGGTTCTGGGTCTTAACGTGGCGCATCGTTAAGTCATGTTGATCAATTGATAAATTGAGCCAAGTTTTAGAAATCCATCTATTTATGATTAAGTTACAGGACGGACTTGAAATCTCAAACAGACTCAAAGTGTTGTCATACAAACTCAAAGTGTGACCTTGACATTTGAGATACAAGTCTAGGTCTTACGTGACACCATCTTACATCATCTTGATAAATTGAGCCAAGTTAAAAACAAAATAACAGACCAGACAACCAATATCAAACACATTGACTGTGTGACCTTGACCTTTGAGTAAAGGTTCTCGGTCTTAAATACGACACTTAATTATGTCATGTTGATCAACTGAGTCAAGTGTTTTTGAAATTTATCCATAGGTGACAAAGTGACAGACAGGACACGAAATCTCAAACAGACTGAAAGTGTTGTCAAAGTTAAATTGTAGCATTGACCGTTGAAGTGGAAGTCTGGTTGTTAAGTGCGACAAGTCGTCATGTTGTGTTGATCATTAGTAGCAAGTATTTATAAAACCAATTGATGCATCACAAAGTTACAGGCCAGACACGAAATCTGAATCAGACTGAAAGTGTCATCAAACAAAATTGAATTGTGACTATGACCTTTGAAGTCGGAGTCTGGGTGTAACACACAACACGTCTCTTCAGGTTATGTTGATCATTTGTAGCAAGTATTAACAAAATACATCTATGCATGACAATTACAGACTGGACACGAAATCTCACACAGACTCAAAGTGTGACCTTGACCTTTAAGGTATGTGTATGGGTCTTACTCGCAACACGTCGTCATGTTATGTTGTTCATTTGTAGCAAGTATTTTTAAAATCCATTAATGCATGACAGAGTTTCAGGCCAGACATAAAATCTCACACAGACTCAAGTGTTGTCAAACAAACTCGAAGTGTGACCATGACCTTTGTTGTACGGGTGTGGGTCTTACTTGCGACACGTTTTCATGTTATGTTGATCATTTGTAGCAAGTATTAACAAAATCCATCTATGCATAACAAAGTTACAGGCCGGATACGAAATACTGGACGGAAGGAGTGACAGACAAACGATTACTATATGCCACCCCAAAAGTTTGAGGGGAAGGGGCGCATAAAAACCTAATTGTATAAACACTCCACCACTAGACCACCACTGCATTTTTTGAGTACAGTCTTTAAATGTTGGTTGATTAAGAAAGTTGTGCATTGTGTTTACTTCATTTTTATAACACTTATTTGATTTTAGACCAGTATAATGGAGTTTTAGTTTGTACAATTTGGATTGAGTGTCAGGATCTCACCAGGACTTAAACCTGGACTTCTTTTCATACAGAAAAGTGTGCTAGCTTACACTATAGAGATGTCCCCCAACATCACAGACAAACTGTATCTAAAACTGTGGTAACAGGCAAAGTTATTAAATGAATGGCACAATTGATTAACTGATTGACCTAAATGTCACTGTTCGAGTTATTAACAGTATTAGCCAACCAATCCGTCCACTCCTGAGCATTGAAAAGGGATTATATCAGGATTTTTCAAAATTGGCTAAGAACATTTTGTACTACACAAGTCATGTAAATGACCTGTTTTCAGTGTACTACAAAAATCCTGTAAATGACCTGTTGTAAGTACTACACAAGTCCTGTAAATGACCTGTTGTAAATGTACTACACAAGTCATGTAAATGACCCGTTTTCAGCGTACTACAAAAATCCTGTAAATGACCTGTTTTCAGTGTACTACACCAGTCCTCCTCTAAATGACCTGTTGTAAATGTACTACACAAGTAATGTACATGACCTGTTGTAAGTGTACTGCACAAGTCATCTTAATGACCTGTTGTAAGTGTACTACACAAGTCATCTAAATGACCTGTTGTAAGTGTACTGCACAAGTCATCTAAATGACCTGTTGTAAATGTACTACACAAGTCATGTAAATGACCTGTTTTCAGTGTACTACAAAAATCCTGTAAATGACCTGTTGTAAATGTACTACACAAGTCATGTAAATGACCCGTTTTCAGCGTACTACAAAAATCCTGTAAATGACCTGTTTTCAGTGTACTACATCAGTCCTCTAAATGACCTGTTGTAAATGTACTACACAAGTAATGTAAATGACCTGTTGTAAGTGTACTGCACAAGTCATCTAAATGACCTCTTGTAAGTGTACTACACAAGTCATCTAAATGACCTCTTGTAAATGTACTACACAAGTCATGTATCAACTTTTCCATCCCTCCATCTTGTATTACTGTTACACACAGAGGCCTTGATTCTAAAGTTCTAAAGACTAAATGTTTTTTAAATCTATCAGAGACAGAATACAAAGCAGCTTAACAAGAATCAAACCTCAGGCAGATATTGTTTCATCTGAAAAACTCATTGTCAATTAATACAAAATCAATATATGGTCGAGTAAATGATACTGTTGGAAACACAAAATAAATACCATATTGTGAAGTTTATTTTAATGGATTTATTTTACATCGATTGTAAAATAAGTTCTTACAACTTTTAATAAATTACACTCATAGTCTTCCTGTGTATTTAAAACGAGTACTAAGCATATCTGTCTTTCTCAACGACAAGACACATGGCCGTGGCAGAGGATCAAACCCACTACTATTTGACATGAGTTCAATGCTCTATGATTGGACCACATGCACAATGTTAGTATAACCTAGTTATGTTTATAACACCCGACTGTATACATGATAATCATACCTTCAATATACATATGACATAAAAATAGGAATGAGAAGAAAGCAATAATAGCTTATATGCCTATATTTTACTATTTTCAGCACGCTAGAGAGAGAGAGAGAGAGAGAGACAGACAGACAAACAGAGAGAGAGAGAGAGAGAGAGAGAGAGAGAGAGGGAGAAAGGAAAAGAAAGAGAGAGAGAGAGAGAGGGACAGATAAATAATAGAGAGAGAAAGAGAGAGAGAGAGAGAGGTATGGATGTATGTTTCAAAGCATCTGCAAAACCACTATTTCATTACAAAAATTGAAGTATTATACCAGGCAGACAGACCAAGTGGTAATCAATGACATTGCCTTCATTTATCTGTAAATAGAACACACATGACTGTTCACATCTAAAATGTCAATGTAATAAAAATCTTGGAGAGAGCATGCACTTGTGATGTTTCTCTAAATAAGTCCCTCAATCATAAACTCTATGTCAATGCAAATTTTTTTTGTTCTGTAACACAGGGCAGAGTCATAACACTTCATAGGGGGACGAATTGTCAATATTAGACAAGTTTACATTGAAAAGATTGGGAAAAACACTCTATGTCATCCAGGGCGGAGTTGTTAAAAAATCTGTTAACTTAACGCTCCGTTTCATTTGAAAGATTTTCATATCAAGAACAATAATTGATATTTTGTTATTATTGTCAGTAAATTGTTACCATAAATCTCAAAATACTGGAACTTAATGGGACAGTGCTTTCAATAAATGGGTTCAGGTGTGTTTTTTACCACTACAGATGGCAGAATGAATTATATAGTAGATGTAGTTACCAGCATAGCCAGTTTTGATAGCTCTAGGTGTACTAGGAGATGGGTGTCACAATATTCTTGAAAGTCCTTTCCTTCTGTTAGTGTATGGAATTCAGCCTGATATTGCTTGCTGATATAGAATAAATATAATTGCAAATATAATTTATATACATTTATTTTTTCATGCATATTTAATAATTTGAAACTATTTCTGATCCGTTTCCTGTGGTTCTCTAAGAGACGAGCTGGGCATGGTTAGCTCAGTCGATAGTACATCTATCAATACAGGAGTTGTGAGTTCTAATCCCTACCCGGCAAGAGTCTCTGTGATAAATGATATACCAAATTGCATCTCATTATCATTTGTCTCTCATCAGTAATTCAAGTGGGAAAGTTCTTAGTTATTTTAGGAGATTGGTGTGCTCGAGTACTGGTTAACCTTCCAGGACTGCAGGAAAGTGTGGCTATGTTAACTGATCATCTGTTAGCTCTCAAATGCATAAAAATGATGCTAAATCTTCAATCAATCTAATCCCAGAGATGTCTGGTATCTTATGGCCAGGATTTTGTACCAGAGTTATATAAAAGAGATGAAAAACAAAATATGCTTTTAAAACAGAAGTGAAATTGTAACTCATTAAAAGTATGAAATGTATAGAACAAGCAGATTTTATATTTTATGAAAGATGTCAATATTTTATCACTTTCAGTACAAACATGTATGATAGAAATTAACTCCAAAATACACTATAACCAGTAACTAGTCAGAGTTGTCTTTCTTTAGTTTATTAAAAAGTTTATAGCCTCCCTATTATGTAAAGTCCAGAACATTTTGACATTTATTTTTTCATAAGGGACCCAATTGGAAATGCAAATTTTATGGGTTATACTTTGTAATATAAAATTATATGTCTCAAATATATGTACTAATATGAAATAGTAATATAATATAGTTGGTATTATGAAAAACTGTGTATAAACTTAATAATTGTAAGTTCTGTGATGTGGCCAGTTGCTAACTCAGCAGCTAGTTAAATTGAGGGGTACCAAATGTCTAACAGCCTGACGCCTGGCAAGGATAGCTTCTGTGAAGTAACTGTGTACAACATAAAGGTGATTTACAAACCCATTGCAGCTGGCACTTTCAATAGAGGCGACACTATAATAAACAAACACTTTACTTCACTTGTATCTCTGACATTTTTTATATTCATGACATAATTATATTTTCACTTATAAATGAGGATCCTTTGTGGCTGAGTGTGTCTAAGGCGCCTCCTCAAAGTCACTAACCTCTCACCACTATGTTGTAGGTTCGAGTCCCACTCGCTCCAAAAACTATAGTTTGCCTGTAACAAGCAGAAGGACGGTGGTTCTACTCAGATTCATTCTGAGGTCTTCCTCCACCAATAAATCTGGATATGCCATTTTTAACCTGAAATGTGTTGAAAATGTGATTAAACATCATTCACTTATAAATCTATTTATAAATATATTTCACTACTGTAGCTGCTTCTTTCTGTCTGTACAGATCTGTATTCCAGCTTCATCTATTTATAGAATGCAAAAATGTACAACAAAAGTGTGCACAATAACAACAAAAGAAGAATTTAGAAAGCACAACTAATATGAAGAGAAGGCAAAAAAAATAACAAGAACACTGCAAGCGGGTGCATAATCTTTTTTAAATCCACCTCATAGATTAAAATCAGTATTGTAAAACCTTTTTTGACCTGATGTTGAGAAGTTTGAAGAATCAATAGTAATTACTGAAAAATGAAATAGATTTAAAAAAATCAAGCCTGAGATAAACAAAATAGTTCAACCTATAGTTTTAGAGCCTGAATTATGGAAACTTAGGTAAAGTATATAAATTGTTTGTATAACACAATATGAATGTGTTTATAAAGTTTAGTCACTATAACATAAGTAGTTTGTTGAGAACATAGAGAAAAGGCTGAACTTAAATATGAAAAAAATTAATTGGACAATGCAAGTCCATTAAGTAGGCCAAGGTTAGTGAAGTAAAAACTTTTAAACATGATGGTGATCTGTTTACATAATCAATATTTTTACTGAAAAACAAAAGATATTAAAAAATATTTCAAACCCGAGCTCAACAAAAAACTTAACCTAAGGTTGGAAAAATAAGTAAGTTAGCTGTATACATTGTTTGTATAAGATAATATGAATGTGTTTATGAAGTTTAGATACCATTACATAGGTAGTTTGTTTAGAAATCGAGTAAAAGCTGAGCTAAACATAAAACTTTAACCTGACAATGCAAGTATTAACTAAGTCCAGTATGAAGGTCAAGGTGAGTGATGTGAACATTTTTAAAATGATGGTGATCAGTTTACAAAATTAAGTTTACAATATCAATACTTATAACTTAAAAACACAGTAGATATTAAAAAAAAAAAGTTCAAACTCCATGCTAAACAAAAAACTTTAATCTAAGGTTTTAGAGTCCAAAATATGGAAATTTAGGTAAGTTAGCTATATACATTGCTTAATGGAAATGATACAAATGTGTTTATGAAGTCACTATAAAATAAGTAGTTTTTTTGAGAAAGAGAGAAAAAGCTGAGCTAAATATAAAATTTAAACCAGCGGATGACAATGATGACGCCAAGAGCATGACAATACGTCTCACACCACAATTAAATTTCCCATAGGGCTCCATTGTAACATTATTGTCAACAACACTGAAAAATCCAAACCTGCAGTATGTGTCGGTGCTCAAATTCTTGACTGGTTCAATATCTGCAAATATAAACAAAACAAGAGGGCCAAGATGGCCCTATATCGCTCACCTGACTGACCTTGAGTCACCCAACATAAGTAGATTATATAATACATGTATGCTCAAAATTCCAGAAAGACGAGATGGGCAAGTAGTTAGAATTTTTATTTGTTTTGAAGAAGAGTTCAAACTTGATAGAGGTTCACCCATGGTAAATGTCAGTGAAATTACATCAAAATCAGGTCAGTAGATTATGACAAGAAGGCTTTTGAAATTTTTACTAAAGATGCAAAGTCTTCAAACTAAGATAAAAATCCAGTTCCAGTACAAAACTAACCCGTTATGTTTGAGAACGGTTTCAAACTAAAGCAATATATAAGACTAAACTATTGTGCATGAAACAATCCCCAGTTCCAGCACAATAAATATTTCTAAGAGTTTCAAACACAAGCCTTCCCAAAGTATATCGCTTGAAAGAATCCTTGTCGCAGTGCACTATCCCCTACCCAAAAAACCAATTCTCCTCCAAGATTTCAAGTACACGTTGACACTGAAAATCTCAAGCAGACTTCTTGCTGTTATGAAACTAGCAAAAATATGGTATTGCTTTATTATGAAGCCGTAAACCATCCCTGTCTGAACCATAAAAACTCTGACTTTTATATTCAGAAAAACACCTATCATAACAAGAGGCCCAAGAGGGCCTGAGGACGCTCTACTGACTCATATTGGCCATAGCACTTTTTGAAATTCTCCTATGCAATAAAAATATCGAGGCGTGGTCATTTTTAACCCTAAAGACACGATTTGAACTAATCTAACAAAACTATAGTTGGTCATCATTATTACATATACATTTTGAAAATATGTTGGGCCGTTCATGAGTAGAAGATTTTTTAAGTTTTGGACTATTTCTAGTAACGATGGTCTTGAATTTCAGATCGAAAAAAAATCTTCTGTAGCCCCTTAATTCTTATCTGCAATCAAACCACTACACATAGGGATAATTTATGCCAAATATGAACAAATCTGACATACCGGTTCTTAAGAAAACAATTTTAGTAATTCCCAATTTTTACCCTTTTGGGGCCCCTCCTGACCCCTTAAGACAGTGGAACCCATTAATTTTTACAAATCTGAACCTCCTTCACCAAACAATGCTTCTGTGAAGATATAGGCAAAATCATTTCCATTTAAAAAAATAAATGAAAAAATATTATGACATGTGTCCACTAATTGAACCCTCGGGGCGAGGTCATTTTTAACCCTAGGGACACGATTTGAACAAATCTAACAATACTATAACTGGTCATCATTACTACATTAACATTTTGAAAATCTGTGGGGCTGTTCATGAGAAGAAGATTTTTTAAGTTATGGACTTTTTTTAGTAATGGCGGCCATCTTGAATTTCAGATCGAAAAAAAAAAAAAAAAATCTTCTGTATAGTCTCCTATGCAACAGAAACATGCATGTGAAGTTTCAGTTTAATTGGCCGAGTGGTTTCAGAAAAGATGAAAGAAAAGAGAATTTTCTGTTTTCCCATAGTATTTCTATGTAAAATTCTAAGTCCCCTTACAGTGCCCCTATAAATTTTAGCCACTAAATTCTTATCTGCGATCAAACCCCTACACATAGGGATAATTTATGCAAAATATGAACAAATCTGACATACCAGTTCTTAAGACAAGAGACCCAAGAGGGCCTGAGGACGCTCTACTGACTCATGAACCCTCGGGGGTGGGGTCATTTTTAACCCTAGGGACACCATTTAAACAAATCTAACAATACTATAGTTGGTCATCATTACTACATAAACATTTTGAAAATCTGTTGGTCCGTTCATGAGAAGAAGATTTTTTAAAGCAACACATCCACGTTTTAACTTTTACAAAAAAAATGTTAATTGAGTTATTAGCACATTTCCCATACAAACATATGATCAATTAGCTGTATATGAGCATATAAACACAATCCTGAACAAAATGATGCCCAAATTGTAATGCGTGACTAACACTTTATAAAACAAGCGCGTAACTCACTCGAGTAAAAAAAAATTATCAAAATGATTTTCAAGGCAGGTAAAGTACACTACGCACTAAAACGTGAAGTTTTTTAATACGACTCACATAATTCAATTTGAAGCCAATTTGGAATCCTCGGCAATTTAAAAATAATTTATAAAGCGTTTGTCACGCTTTAAAAGTTGGACATCTTTTTTTATAATTCTAAAGCGTTCTGGATAGTGTTTGTTAGCACATATACAGCTCACTGACCATATATTTATGTATGGGAAATGTGATCACAACTCAATTGAAAAACTTTTTAAAAAAGTTTAAACGTGGATGTGTTGCTTTAAGTTTTGGATTATTTTTAGTAACTGCAACCATCTTGAATACCAGATCGAAAAAAAAAATCTTTTGTATTTTCTCCTATGCATCAGAAACATGCATGTGAAGTTTCAGTTTAATTGGCCTAGTGGTTTCTGAATAGATGAAAGAAAAAGAGAATTCTCTGTTTTCCCATAGTATCCCTATGTAAAATTCTAAGTCCCCTTACAGGGCCCCTATAAATTTTAACCCCATTATTCTTATCTGCAGTCCAACCCCTACACATAGGGATAATTTATGCCAAATATGAACAAATCCAACATATCGGTTCTCAAGAAAACAATTTTAGTAATTCCCAATTTTTACCCTTTTGGGGCCCCTCCTGACCCCTTAAGACAGTGGAACCCATTCATTTTTACAAATCTGTACCTCCTTCACCAAACAATGCTTCTGTGAAGATATAGGCAAAATCATTTCCAATTTAAAAAAAAAATATAAAAAAATATTATGACATGTGTCCCCTAATTGAACCGTCGGGGCGGGGTCATATTTAACCCTACGGACACCATTTGAACAAATCTAACAATACTATAGTTGGTCATCATTACTACATAAACATTTTGAAAATCTGTAGGGCCGTTCTTGAGAAGAAGATTTTTTAAGTTTTGGACTATTTTTAGTAATAGCGGCCATCTTGAATACCAGATCGAAAAAAAAAAATCTTCTGTATTGTCTCCTATGCATCAGAAACATGCATGTGAAGTTTCAGTTTAATTGGACTAGTGGTTTCAGAATAGATGAAAGAAAATGAGAATTTTCTGTTTTCCCATAGTATCCCTATGTAAAATTCTAAGTCTCCTTACAGGGCCCTTATAAATTTTAGCCCCTTAATTCTTATCTGCAATCAAACCCCTACACATAGGGATAATTTATGCCAAATATGAACAAATCTGACATACCGGTTCTCAAGAAAACAATTTTATTATTCTCAATTTTTACCCTTTTGGGGTCCCTCCTGACCCCTTAAGACAGTGGAACCCATTAATTTTTACAAATCTGAACCTCCTTCACCAAACAATGCTTCTGTGAAGATATAGGCAAAATCATTTCCATTTAAAAAAAAAAAAAAAAAAAAAAAAATATTATAATAACATGTGTCCCCTAATTGAACCCTCGGGGCGGGGTCATATTTAATCCTAGGGACAACATTTGAACAAATCTAACAATACTATAGTTGGTCATCATTACTACATAAACATTTTGAAAATCTGTTGGTCCGTTCATGAGAAGAAGATTTTTTAAGCTTTGGACTATTTTTAGTAATGGCAGCCATCTTGAATTTCAGATAAAAAAAAAAAAATCTTCTGTATAGTCTCCTATGCAACAGTAACATGCATGTGAAGTTTCAGTTTAATTGGCCTAGTGGTTTCAGAATAGATGAAAGAAAAAGAGAATTTTCTGTTTTCCCATAGTATCCCTATGTAAAATTCTAAGTCCCCTTACAGGGCCCCTATCAATTTTAGCCCCTTAATTCTTATCTGCAATCAACTCCCTACACATAGGGATAATTTATGCCAAATATGAACAAATCTGACATACCGGTTCTCAAGAAAACAATTTTAGTAATTCTCAATTTTTACCCTTTTGAAGTCCCTCCTGACCCCTTAAGACAGTGGAACCCATTAATTTTTACAAATCTGAACCTCCTTCACCAAACAATGCTTCTGTGAAGATATAGGCAAAATCATTTCCATTTAAAATAAAATAAAAATATTATAATAACATGTGTCCCCTAATTGAACCCTCGGGGCGGGGTCATATTTAATCATAGGGACACCATTTGAACAAATCTAACAATACTATAGTTGGTCATCATTACTACATAAACATTTTGAAAATCTGTTGGTCCGTTCATGAGAAGAAGATTTTTTAAGCTTTGGACTATTTTTAGTAATGGCAGCCATCTTGAATTTCAGATCAAAAAAAAAAAATCTTCTGTATAGTCTCCTATGCAACAGTAACATGCATGTGAAGTTTCAGTTTAATTGGCCTAGTGGTTTCAGAATAGATGAAAGAAAAAGAGAATTTTCTGTTTTCCCATAGTATCCCTATGTAAAATTCTAAGTTCCCTTACAGGGCCCCTATAAATTTTAGCCCCTTAATTCTTATCTGCAATCAACTCCCTACACATAGGGATAATTTATGCCAAATATGAACAAATCTGACATACCGGTTCTCAAGAAAACAATTTTAGTAATTCTCAATTTTTACCCTTTTGGGGTCCCTCCTGACCCCTTGAGACAGTGGAACCCATTCATTTTTACAAATCTGAACCTCCTTCACCAAACAATGCTTCTGTGAAGATATAGGCAAAATCATTTCCATTTAAAAAAAAAAAAAAAAAAATTATAATAACATGTGTCCCCTAATTGAACCGTCGGGGCGGGGTCATATTTAATCCTAGGGACACCATTTGAACAAATCTAACAATACTATAGTTGGTCATTATTACTACATAAACATTTTGAAAATCTGTTGGTCCGTTCATGAGAAGAAGATTTTTTAAGCTTTGGACTATTTTTAGTAACGGCAGCCATCTTGAATTTCAGATCGAAAAAAAAATCTTCTGTATAGTCTCCTATGCAACAGTAACATGCATGTGAAGTTTCAGTTTAATTGGCCTAGTGGTTTCAGAATAGATGAAAGAAAAAGAGAATTTTCTGTTTTCCCATAGTATCCCTATGTAAAATTCTAAGTCCCCTTACAGGGCCCCTATAAATTTTAGCCCCTTAATTCTTATCTGCAATCAAACCCCTACACATAGGGATAATTTATGCCAAATATGAACAAATCTGACATACCGGTTCTCAAGAAAACGATTTTAGTAATTCTCAATTTTTACCCTTTTGGGGCCCCTCTTGACCCCGTAAGACAGTGGAACCCATTCATTTTTACAAATCTGAAATCTCCTTCACCAAACAATGCTTCTGTGAAAATATAGGCAAAATCATTTCCATTTAAAAAAAAAAAAATAATTATAATGACATGTGTCCCCTAATTGAACCCACGGGGCGGGGTCATATTTAATCATAGGGACACCATTTGAACAAATCTAACAATACTGTAGTTGGTCATCATTACTACATAAACATTTTTAAAAAATCTGTTGGGCCGTTCATGAGAAGAAGATTTTTTGAAGTTTTGGACTATTTTTAGTAACAGCGACAATATTGAATTTCAAATCGAAAAAAAAAAAGTTTCAGTTTAATCGGCCTAGTGGTTTCAGAGAAAGTGCTGCTAACAGACGACAGACAACGCGCCATCGCATAAGCACTTCTGGCCTTTGGCCAGTAGAGCTAAAACGATTTTAGTAATTCCAAATTTGTACCCTTTTGGGGCCCCTCCTGACCCCTTAAGACAGTGGAACCCATTCATCTTTACAAATCTGAACCTCTTCACCAAACAATGCTTCTGTGAAGATATAGGCAAAATCATTTCCATTAAAAAAAAAATAATATTATAATGACATGTATCCCCTAATTGAGCTCTCAGGGCGGGGTCATTTTTAACCCTAAGGACACCATTTGAACAAATCTAACAATACTATATTGGTTTAGAGAAAGTGCTGCTAACAAACGACAGACGACAGACAACGAGCCATCGCATAAGCACTTCTGGCCTTTGGCCAGTAGAGCTAAAAAAGGTTCATGATATTTGAATAATATGAATAATATTTCCATCATTGATTATAATTGTATCACTCATCTTTTTTATGATGAATTATCTTTTAAAATTTATATCTGGTATTATATTGTATAATAATAGCAAAAAAAAGTTTATTTAAAGAGTTTATTACCTCTTCTTATAATAATTGCTATATACAGACATTTACGCTATAAAACAGGGGGAGTAATTTGACATAAAACTAACCCCACCCCTTGGCTGCCTTATTTTTTGACGAATTAAGATGGCTTGAACAAACTTGGTAGAGAGTCACCTAAAGTAGAGAAATTATTTTAAAATCAAGCCAGTAGTTTCTGACAAGAAGATTTTTTAAGTTTTTACTATAGCTTATATAGTAAACTAACCCAAGCCCCTGGCCGCCATGTTTTTTGACGAATCAAGATGGCTTGAACAAACTTGGTAGAGGGTCACCCAAGGAACATTTCTGTGAAATTATATCAAAATTGGCCCAATGGTTTCAGAGGACAAGTTGTTAAAAGCTAAAGGTTAATGACGGACGATGGAAGACGAACGACAGACGACCGACACCAGGCGATCAAAAAAATCACCTCTGATCCTTTGGCTCAGGTGAGCTAAAAATACATATGTTGACCAGGTTTTTTTTTTTTTTAAATTCAAAGTATTTGAAGGACCTGTCAATTTCCAGAAAATAATACGCCAACAATTCATCACCAATACCATTTGACCCATCAAATCTAAAATGTCATAGAATTGTCTAGAAACCTGGTATCAGCATCAAATTTTCAGTGGTGATTTCTAAAATATTGACCATTTAACACATCATAAGAATAAATAAATCAAAGAAATGTAAAGTCCTGAAAATAGAAGAAAAAGGGAACTATAGTTTTAATACTACCTCCTTCATCTGTAGGTCCGGAGTATTCAAGGGAGATTATAGTGGCTTGAGTCCTGAAGACGGGTTTTTTTGTCTTCGAATGCACTAAAAGTACCAGAATATGTAAAACAATTTAATCCTGATCTAGTAAAACTGTAATTCATGCGTATATCTGCATCGATTCTGAAATAATTCAAGTTTAGGTAAAGCATGGTACCTGTCAATATTCATGCTGTTTTCTGCAAAATAAAGTGATATTAATATTGCTATACCTGTCATCTAGAAACTGTGATAACTTTGTCATTTGTTGCCCTACAGGTCTGAAACTTGCACAAATACATGTTCAAATGTTGTCTTATCTGAAAGTACAATAAAAACCTTATTAATAAATAAAAAAAAAAAAAAGAAAAAAAAAGAAAAATCTATGACATTGGATTTTGGGTTAAAAGTTAAATTTTAACATATCGGTAATAAGGCAACATGAATAATAGCCAACCGGCACTGTTTGATGTCAAAATCAACTGCAACACTTGTTATGTTATGTCATCACATCATTTCCTAGAGAGAAAGGGCAAAATCAGGCCTTAAAAAAAATATACATGCATGCATAATGTCAAACTTCAGTGCATGCTGTTTCCTGCAAAATAAAGCGATATTAATATTGCTATACTTGTCATCTAGAAATTGTGATAACTTTGTCATTTGTGGCCCTACAGGTCTGAAACTTGCACAAATACATGTTCAAGTGTTGTCTTATCTGAAAGTACAATAAAAACCTTATCAATAAATAATAAAAAAAAAATAAGAAGAAAAATCTATGACACTACCCCCATGGATTTTTGGTTAAAAGTAAAATTTAACATATCGGTAATAAAGCAACATGAATAATAGCTAACCACATCAAATCGACTGCAACACTTGTTAGGTTATGTCATCACATCTCTTCCTAGAGAGAAAGGGCAAAATCAGGCCTAAAAAAAAATATACATGCATGCATAATGTCAAACTTCTATGCATAGCTCTTCTCTGAAAAAAAGTACGCCAATCTCAGTCATGTACAATTGGTTACCAGTTCCTGGAGATTGCTGATATCACTATAACTATAGAAACAAACATTGTGAAATAAGATTTGTGAGTGAAATCACAGACAATTCACATGCTCTGTTATTATTATCATTATATAATAAACAGAAATTTGAGAAATATTTATCTACTGGAGAAAGTCAACATCAATCAACAATGAAACATTATACCCAATCTGACAAGGAAAAAACTACTTTAAACATGGTTTTTGTGAAAAGCAAGGTAAAAGACAGTGATAAATGGTACAATAATCATATTGAACAACGAATCATCAGACTAGACAAAGAGACATTTGATGGTGTAATTTCTTTAGACCACAGTGGCATGCAGAAGTTTGGGACTATTCAAAGTCAGGTACCAGCTTCTATTATATTGCGGCCACCACAGTCTCAACCGACACTGATAGAAAAAGCGGCAAGGAATGCTACTCTATCAAGTCATGACAGTCAAGCAGAGTTAAACACTTACTGGCTTGTACACCTTGGTAAAACCGAGGACATGTTCTATGACGCATACACCAGTCACCACACATATAGACCAACCTGCAATCCAAAATTGACATTTGACCTAAACTATGAGGTAAAATGGGGTTTTGCTTGGAGGGAGTGCTTAAAGTGTGAATCTTATGGATTTGCTACCAAAGGTTATAACCTGTATGAGGAAATACAGTCAAAAAAGAGAGGACCAAATGCTGCAAATATAAATTTGTCACTTCCTGCTGCGTGCATGGACACACCTATTGGAAATTCAGAAATCTGTTTCCTTATGACAAGTTTGCATACGTTCCCGCCAGCTGAAAGCAGCATGCAGTGAC
This sequence comes from Panopea generosa, assembly GCA_029582155.1. Classification (NCBI taxonomy): domain Eukaryota; kingdom Metazoa; phylum Mollusca; class Bivalvia; order Adapedonta; family Hiatellidae; genus Panopea; species Panopea generosa. The sequence continues at coordinate 59,735,142 of CM055902.1, forward strand.
GCAGTAACTATGTCGCTGATGCAGTAGAGATGGTAGCTCAGAAGGGTTTTGCCCGAGTCAGGAAACAGTTACAAGTAGCAAATGAAGCATGTGGTCTGTTGCCACACAATGGCATTCCTGCTGCAGTTGACAGTCAGTATAACAATGCTCTGCGGTCTGCGGGTGAAAGGACACCACAGCAGCCAGCTACTCAGGTGACCACAACTACGGTTGAAGCATTAAAAAATCATAGACATGACATTTGGCAACAAAATGACTCGAAGAAAGAAAAACAATATTGATGAATCTGCTGTTATAGGTGATGAAAAAAGAGAGGCACACAGACTCATGTCTAATATCCTACCGAGTGAGCAACCGATACTTGTTGACAAATTGACGACAGACAGTGACAGTCAAGCACACAAAGGATTGTCAATAGCTAATGACGAATACTGTAAAGAAGCTTCAACTGAACGACTAGCCGACATAACTCACTTGTCAAAGAGGCTTCTTAATCGACTGAAGTCGACCACTTTCAGTGAAGACATGTTCATGGGAATCACCAAAAAGCGTTGTACCTACCTTCAGGGCTGCTTTGCGCGTGATATTTGCCACAGGGTCAACTTAGAGTTTTCAAACTTACACTTGGTCTGTGATGGCAACTTGAGCAAAATGAAAAAGTACTCACCTGGTATTGTTATATCAATATTACAGAGTTATTCTGGCTGCTGTGGAACAACCTGTGCACAAAATTCATTTGTGTGTTCGGGCAAGCCTCCATTTAACTGGAAATGGACATTGTTCCAAGCAATACCAAATTGTTTGCAATGACCACTAATGACAGACTTTTGGTAAAAAATGCAATAACAGCTTTACGCCTCGGAGAGGAGAGAGTTTGACAAAGACACACTTTAACAGCAACACAAATAAAACAGAAAGCATAAATAGAGCATGTAATGTTTCGAACTCAAAGGACACTACTTACCCGAGAAATGCCAAGGCACGTAGGTTGAGAGCAGGTTTACACATCAACGAGGGTCGAGCCAACTCAAACATGGAGAAAATGACAGCACTTGGTGTTCAAATTCCATCAAGTACCAAGGCAGTCAGGGCTCTGAAAAGTATACAGGACAGGGATGACTACCACAAGAGATGACAATCAACGCGACAGTACAAACATGCAAGATTTATGAGACGAGTAGCAAATTTCAATAAATACGATGAAATTCATCAAATCGAAACCTACAAAAAGAGCATGTTAAACACCTAAAACTGCCAAATTAAAACACTGGCACACTGTTTCAGAAACACTTATCATCATAATCCCTATATTAGGGGTTTAAGTACATGCTGCAGTCCAGATATGCAGATAATAATATCTTACAGAAATTGCCCCATTTACCTGAAAAATTAGGTGGGTGGAGTATGAAATAATAGTCAACAAGTACCTGGAAATAAGCAATCTCTGTAAATGGCATGGCCAGAGCATGTCTGTGTTGTTTTACACATCTTCCTTTGGGAATTGATGATTGGAGGTTCCAGTGAAAGGTGGTCAAAACGGATACATAAAGAATTGTGACATAAATGAGAGACATCTATTACACCAGGCAAACGTGGTAAATATTGCTGTGTAGTACACCTAAACATAAGTATTTGAGCATGGATTCCCCCAGTATAACCGTCTGGATATTTAACATACTGTCAGCCATACATAGGACAAGCTATGTCTTTCTGCTTGGTTGCAAATTCAGTCGAATCCTAAAATATGCATCCTAAATTGTTACTGACATTTGGAGCTATTTTAGTAAACAATATCATTAAATATTTATCAAAAAATTGAAAGTCAGCATCGTCAGCCATTTTGGGAGGTCTCAAATACTGACACAATCACAACAAATTGAAAAATGTTCCAATCACGGTCATTTACCTGCTTTTCTAGAAGAAATCAGCATCACTGCATCCGCCACATGTCGATCTGTCCGATTGTGTTAACGTCTCACACCACAATTAAATTTCCCATAGGGCTCCATTGTAACATTATTGTTAGAACACTGAAAAATCGAAATCTGTAGCATGTGTCTGGGCTCAAATTCTTGACTGGTTCAATATTTGCAAATATAAACCAAAAAATACATATGTTGACCAGGTTGTTTTTTTTATTAATTCAAAGTTATTGAAGGACCTGTCAATTTCCAGAGAAATAATAGGCCAACAATTCATCACCAATACCATTCGACCCATCAAATCTAAAATGTCACAGAATTGTCTAGAAACCTGGTATCAGCATCAGATTTTCAGTGGTGATTTCTAACATATTGACCATTTAACACATCATAAGAATAAATAAATCAAAGCAATGTAAAGTCCTGAAAATAGAAGAAAAAGGGAACTATAGTTTTAATACTACCTCCTTCATCTGGATTATTCAAGGGAGATAATAGTGTCGTGAGCCCAATAGCTCTTCATTTTTTTCAAAAAGACGAGCTAAAAACAATTAACTGCTGGAGAAATAGGCCAGAAAAAAAGTTGCTGTACAATCCAACGGCATTTCTACAACAGTCTGCTAGTATATATATATATTCAGGAGTGGTATGAATCCCATTTCAGCCTGCAACTCACTGCACATATACTGACTGTAGCGGAATATATTACAAACAAAAAGCAAACAATTGACCATGAAACTGTAAAACATTAATGTTGTTTTTTTTAGTTTGAATTATCTCCCTTTAACTATTTATGTACAGGTAAAATGAATTTTTTTATTTATTATTACTTAAATTAAGTATTTTATTTCATAAATCAACACAGTATTGCAAAAACATATTCATAATATAACAGAACACACATAGTACATTGAGTTGCAATACATATATCAGTTCATGTGCTCGACTTTTTTTCATAATAATTTTGATAAATAAAAAGTTAACTGTGTTAATAACTTTATGAAATATCGACATTAAAAATACCAAGACCTTGTTCGCTATAAAATAATGTTTAATGAAATAGTTTATAAGAGGTATTAAAAGTATGAAATGAACATAAAAGGAGGTTTGAAGAAGACTAGATACATGAAGAAGAACATTTTACAGAGGTAAAAGAAAGGAAGTGGAAAAAGAATAATATGTAGCCTTTCTGAATATTAGTGTATTACATTTTATTGGTGATTGATCGATTGATTGAATATTAAGCAACATTTTTATGCCATCAAGGGCTAACAGACTATCAGTTAACCTAACTACTGTTTCCTGGAATCTTAGAAAGTTAACCAGTTCTCGAGCACACCCCATCTCTGCAATTAACTGATAACTTTCCCACTTTAATCAGCTGTGAGAACTCCATTTATTGTTTACTTTTGTAAATATTGTTTATAAAGCGAAAAATTTGGTGTAAGATTTTGACATCTATTGGTGAAAGTGTAATATTTTGCACAGAAAATGATGTAATAGACTGCTTCTGCCGAGTTTATTGAACTGAAAGTAATAGTCTCTAAACATAAATTTATGTTTATAGAGTCAAACTTGTGTTAGCGGTCACCTCTATTAAGCAGCCACTTGTCTTAAGCAGCCATATTTGCTATTTCCTATTTCTATGCTTTCAGTGCAAATTAACCTGTATTAAGCAACAACCTGACTTAAAAGGCCACTTTTGTTCCTTGACTTTAGTGGCTGCTCAAGACAGACTTGACTGTATTCATTTCTTAAATAAATGTTTTCAGTTTATTCCAGAAAGTTTGCGCATGTATTTCCCAAAAATGGGGATTATTGTTTCCATATTTCATACTGCAAAAATTGCAAAGATTTGAACTTGCTAAATTATATTTCATAAGTGATGTGTTTGTTGGTACAATTCTCATAAAGTATTTGTACTGAATATTCCTAACTTTTTAATCAATTGTTGATCTAAAGGGCATATTGTATATTTTATTCCATTTCAAATTGTTATTAGAAAAAATTGTTTCCCATTTGACTTGTTTACTAGATTTGAGGCTTTGTCATGTTAATTGGCAGCAAATATATAAGAAGTTAGTTTATATTTTTTTATCTCAAAATATCTTTTGGAAGGTGACCTTTATACTGCGTTGTTATAGTTTCAAATTAAAGACTAATTTTCCATAAGAAATAAGACGATCATATTTAAGGAAATCATTATTGAATTTACCGTTTTCAAGTGATGAAACTGTGCAATGAAATTTTAAAATAATTTAATATACAAAGTGACAGTGTGAAGTTCCTTTTACATTTCTTGCTCTTCTACCTTCTTTTTACTCTTCTCTCTGACCTACTCTGTCCTAATCCTAAACTTTATTTCTGGTTATGTATTCATAAACAAATACATGTACATATGAAGATTGTAAATTGTATTATATATGTAATTATCAACTGTATGTGAATATCTATATAAATAAAAAATTGAAAAACAAAAAAAAGAGAAGGTAATTGAGCAGTGTTAATGTCTAACTTTTTACATTAAAAATTTCACTTTTACTAAAAGTTATATATATGAAATTTTTAATTAAAACAAAGCAAAAACGTCTTATAATGTTCGCCCAGGGAAAAAAATGTAACAACAACCTGATAAATTTTTAATTTGTTGATTCAAACAATAGGACTAAATTGGAGATTTACATAGTACTTCGAAAGATCATCATTTAGATTTTATTTTTTATTATTAGATATTTTCTATTTGATTAACATCTTGTACAAACTTAAATCGGAATAAATATTTTTTATTTTATTTAAACATAACTGTTGCAGAGGTGTTTGTTTCAGCTAATCAGATATTACTCCCAAATTCAAACATTTATTCTGCTCAATTTGTCAAGTCATTTGTCTTTTAAAAAGCTAGCAGTGCAGATGATGAAGACTAACCTACCTTCAATTAAACTTTACAATCTTTTGGGTCCAGAGTCCTGCAGAGTTAGCTAAAAATTACAGATAACCTACCTTCAGTAAAAGTTTAGAATCCTCCACCTACCTTCAGTACAACTTTAGAATCTCCGGGGTCCAGAGTCCCACTCCTGCAGAGATAGCTGCAAATTACAGATAACCTACCTTCAGTAGAAGTTTAAAATCTTTGGGGTCCAGAGTCCCACTCCTGTAGAGATAGCTGCAAATTACCAATTACCTACCTTCAGTATAACTTTAGAATCTCTGGGGTCCAGAGCCCCACAACTACAGAGACAGCTGAAAATGAAAAATTACTTATCTTCTGTACAAGTTTAGAATCTCTGGGTTCCAGGGCTCCACCTACCTTCAGTACAACTTAAGAATCTCTGGGGTCCAGAGCCCCACCTCTATAGAGATAGATGGAAAGGAAGAATTACCTACCTTCATTACAATTTTAGAATCTCTTGGGTCCAGAGCCCCACCTCTATAGAGATAGATGGAAAGGAAGAATTACCTACCTTCATTACAATTTTAGAATCTCTTGGGTCCAGAACCCCACCTCTATAGAGATAGATGGAAAGGAAGAATTACCTACCTTCATTACAATTTTAGAATCTCTTGGGTCCAGAGCCCCACCTCTATAGAGATAGATGGAAAGGAAGAACTACCTACCTTCATTACAATTTTAGAATCTCTTGGGTCCAGAACCCCACCTCTATAGAGATAGATGGAAAGGAAGAATTACCTACCTTCATTACAATTTTAGAATCTTTGGGTCCAGAGTCCAACCACTATAGAGATAGATGGAAATGAATACTTACCTACCTTCATTACAATTTTAGAATCTCTTGGGTCCAGAGCCCCACCTCTATAGAGATAGATGGAAATGAATACTTACCTACCTTCATTACAATTTTAGAATCTCTTGGGTCCAGAACCCCACCTCTATAGAGATAGATGGAAATGAATACTTACCTACCTTCATTACAATTTTAGAATCTCTTGGGTCCAGAACCCCACCACTATAGAGAAAGCTGGAAATGAATACTTACCTACCTTCATTACAATTTTAGAATCTTTGGGTCCAGAGTCCAACCACTATAGAGAGAGCTGGAAATTAATAATTACCTACCTTCATTACAATTTTAGAATCTCTGGAGTCCAGAGCTCCACCACTATAGAGATAGCTGGAAACGAATACTTATCTACCATCCGTACAACTTTAGAATCTTTTACTGCTGCAAATTACATTCCAGACTTTCACCTGAAAGATTTTAAAGTCAGTTTTTTAAAAGTCTGAAAGAATTAATTATTAGTAATGCACACAATATGGTAAACCACATTGTGCACTTTCTAAAACAAATCATTGGAAAAATGAATCATTTCATTAACTAATCGAAAAAATACTATTGTCAGGTCAGGAATTGAACCTGAGACCTCCCCAGAATATACAGTTGTTACACTTCTGGGTTGCTCAACCAACTGAGCTGTCTTACAGCATAATCTTGACTTTAAAAGTTACAAGCAAATTTTAGCAAAATTTCAATAATGATTTTATTTTTGGTACATTTTTTCCCGTGTTAAAGTAAAAATGTAAAATATGATTGTCATTCGAAAAACCATATTGAGCAATCTTCCGGTGAACTGAATCACTTAATTAACTTCATCAAGAAAATGCCATTGTCAGGCGAGGAATGGAATCTGAGACCTCCCCAGAATTACAGTTGTTACGCTTCTGGGTTGCTCTATAGACAGAGCAACCTAACGGCGTATTCTTGACTTTAATGGCTACAAAACAAATTTGAGCAATTTAATTATGTTTCTTTTTTTTTAAACATATTTCCTTTTGTAAAAGTCATTTTTAAAAAAAAAATTTTTTGAAAGGGGTTTAAAGCCATGTTCACGACATTTCAGGTTACATTATGGCATTTCCGGTTTTACTGGTGGCGGAAGACCACAGACTGAGTAGAACCACCATTCTTCTGCAAGTAACTGGAAACTTTCTCACATAAAGTTTTTGGAGGGAGCAGGACTCGTACCTACAACTTTAGTGGTGAGAGGTAAGTGATCTTGAGATGGCGCCTTAGACCACTCGGCCACGGAGGACCCTGTAAAAGTCAAAAGAATCTCCAGGATTTGAAGCCGAGATATCTGGAATACCACACCAGTCCTTTACCAACTGAAAAAAGAGGCTTATTGCAATGCAGACTACTAAATCTGAATGCCAGCTTTCTGTATTTAATGACTGCCGGTTAGTTTAGTAGTTTAAAGTGCTAAATAAGGGTTAAGGTGGTTGAGGGTTCGAATCCTGCACCGGGCAGTATCATGTTTCGTGGTTACCCATAGACATTGGCTCAGTATTACATGTAAGGTGATCATGGTTTCCAAACTGACAACAGACACATACATTTTTCACCCAAAACAGCTACTTCATTTCTCTCGACAGAAATTACATAGGGGGGTATTGTAGACGTCATAAAAGAAAGCTTGAATAAATTGATTTATATAACTTTCTAAATAAACTGCTGAAATGTCTGGGATTTCTCTCAGTCAACCAACCTGGTTGATCTTTAGAGAAATAAGTGGACAACATACAGTTATCATTGGTGCTGGTCTTGTCTGATTACTATTCCATATATACTCCACCAAAGATAATACTCGATATGGCAGCAATTTCCCAAAACTGGGCGACGAAACACCTACACAATATTTTCCAGCCCATATTGCATAAAAAATGGTCATTTGTTTGGGTTTAAAACTCTCCATTTAAAACTGACTCAAAACATCTGAACCTATTACATATATATATCCATGGTAAAACATCTTGAAAGAAAGAAAAGATTTTTTTTACAGCCTTTCAACTTTTGCTGGTATTTTGACAAACTGACCAAAATGGTCAAATACTGGAACAATATAGAAATTCTAAAAATGAAATAATTTTCTTATTCATAATTCATATTTGATCATACTTACCAGGTCTTTAGTTAATAGTATTTATAATCTGAAAATGAAACTAGTTTCTCTGTCATACAAGTGAGAGGAAATATATAAAAACAATTAGAAGTTGGCTGTTGACCAAAACATTGAAATTTGGACTAAATCTCTATATTTATTTTATATAATTATTTTTTTTAATTTAAATAAAATGTATATTTTACTATTTATTTATTGTTCTAATGTTCTTAGATCATTTTGAATAAAATCAGTTCAACAGAAAGAAACAGGCTTCCATTCCAGACAAGTTAAACATCAAAGACCGCATCCTGCTGTGCTAACAACAGGTCTGAAAATAGAAGCCAAAACAGGTTACCAGATTGCCAAAAAAGGTAACCAGATGGTCATGTCCACTCCTCCCATGTTTATATTCTGCTATATAAGGCACTGTAGAAACTGGGATTTTATTATTATTCCACCATGAAAGGTGAAAGAAAGAGAAAACATGCTATGTTCCAAAAAAACTGCACACCTTATAATAAAAGCCTCGTCAAATTATCGTTATCATCATCATCTGACAGTAGCAAAAGCAGTGGCAGCAACAGCATAGCAGCTAAAAGGTTGATAAAGTGGTCTACTTCACTTTCACTCTGAAGTCAGACGTCCGCATCTACCAGTTAAGAAGCTGATGTGCTATTCTTGCGTCACAGGCCTAAAACAGTCAACAAAACACAGAACATCGATCGAAAGATAGAACATGATGGCAATCGAATCAAAGACAATGAAAAAATGATGGAGGCATTCAACAACTGTACTCAGAGTCATCAGAAATCTGTAACCTGTACAAAACTTCATTTTTGTTGGCTGCAGCACACGAGACGCATCTAAAAAAGCTCACGATGATATTTGCACTGGATGTAAAATGAAGATGCAGTTTAATTGTAAGAAAGTGCTAGACAAGATCACCCCATTGCGAACGACTGAAAGTGATAAATAACTGTTTGATGATATTCTCAAAATATGCTTATGTGAAAAAGCAATAGAAAGCACACAGTTTAATTATAACACACAATCAGTGGAGTCATTTAATGCTACACTATCAAAAAGTGCTAGTTTAGAGATAGCTGGAAATGAATACTTACCTACCTTCAGTACAACTTTAGAATCTCTGGGGTCCAGGGTGCCTTTTCATGAAAAATCGTAAACTTACGAAAAAAAGTATTCATTTTGCATAGGCCTAAGAAAAAAAAGTTCGTGATTTTTTCGTAGGATACTCTTTAGTACAGGAGATAAGTAACTGGCCATAGAAATGTCAACATCTGGCATGAATGGTAGAGCACCTGCCAATCATAAATGGTTGTTATTTTCTCGTTGCTTTGAAAATAAAAGTATATGCGTTGAAACTGAACACAAATGACGAGTTTTTAATTTACTACAAAATATCATCAAAATAAAAAAAATACGTGATTCAAGTTTCATTTATTAACTGTTTCAGTGCCGATCAACTAATTAAGCGCTTTTGAAGGCCGTATTATTGTGGAAAACTACAGTAGCGTTTGCTTTGATGTGTGTGTTTTGATAGGAAAGAATTGCTTCTTCCATTATTTTTTTTAGAATTATATAGATCCAGATGCATTCGAGATCAGGGCAAAGTGTATTAATTACTTTATCAAATTATAGACTATTATCATATGTTTGCAGAAGTATAATTAGCATCATCTTTAAGTCAGGTGAAGGAGCTGACATGCATGTTGTTTGAAACACGCAGCATGTGAATATTCTGAACAGCATTATTCTCTTTACAACAACTAGCATACATGTGCGCAGTATTTCGGCAAAAGTTGTAAACGAGATCTAGACCTATATAATTCTTTTTTTCCCCATTCTGAATAACACTATTCCAACACTGGAATTTCCTGAATACACTTTTTCAACAGTGGCAATAATGCAGGACACTGGCGTAGGAGAACCCCACCTCCCGCTTAATTGAAACTGTCCTTAGTAAAATGCCCATGCATGGTAATGTTATGGCATAACAGCATAGTAGCAAGTCTGATGTGCAGTAATCTTCCCAAATGGGGGTGAATTTGATATTGTTTTGGGACGAATATTCCAGATTTCATTATACAGCACAAAGGTTATAACTTCAGTATTTTTTAGTTAATTTTGTTAGTGGGATAAGTGCCATGCTAACGTTAAGTAGTCTATTAAAACCAGAAGTACTTATTTTATAAATTTTAGAACCTGATGGCCAAACACAACTACAATCATCCCAACCTTCTGAATATGCGACGCAATTGTATTAATTTCTGATCTGCTCAGTTCAAGTATTTATACGAGATATCAAGGTCATATAACTACTATGTAAGTTGTAAGTTTGGCAACTATCAACTGAAAAATGCTGGTGCTAAAATGCACATATTGTCAAATAGTGCATTTTTGACAATTCACGGATTGCAACTCCGACATAAATAATTCTAAAACATGTTATCCGAGTGAACAAAACAAAAAGCATACAGACGGATGACAAACACAGGGTGGTCTGAATAGCTCACCTTTAGCTTTGCTCAGGTCAGCTAAAAACAAGAGTTTCAACATGATCATATAAACATCAACTTTGGTCAGTACAAGATAAAATTGAAGATGCCAAGTGTTTACAATGAAAAAAAAAAATACAAATAGATTACCCGACTGGCATAGCTAAAATATTTATAATTAACCCCAGACACTTAAACATGCAATAGGTCCGGAGTATTCAAGGGAGATTATAGTGGCTTGAGTCCTGAAGACGGGTTTTTTTGTCTTCGAATGCACTAAAAGTACCAGAATATGTAAAACAATTTAATCCTGATCTAGTAAAACTGTAATTCATGCGTATATCTGCATCGATTCTGAAATAATTCAAGTTTAGGTAAAGCATGGTACCTGTCAATATTCATGCTGTTTTCTTATCTGAAAATACAATAAAAACCTTATTAATAAATAAAAAAAAAAAAAGAAAAAAAAAGAAAAATCTATGACATTGGATTTTGGGTTAAAAGTTAAATTTTAACATATCGGTAATAAGGCAACATGAATAATAGCCAACCGGCACTGTTTGATGTCAAAATCAACTGCAACACTTGTTATGTTATGTCATCACATCATTTCCTAGAGAGAAAGGGCAAAATCAGGCCTTAAAAAAAATATACATGCATGCATAATGTCAAACTTCAGTGCATGCTGTTTCCTGCAAAATAAAGCGATATTAATATTGCTATACTTGTCATCTAGAAATTGTGATAACTTTGTCATTTGTGGCCCTACAGGTCTGAAACTTGCACAAATACATGTTCAAGTGTTGTCTTATCTGAAAGTACAATAAAAACCTTATCAATAAATAATAAAAAAAAAATAAGAAGAAAAATCTATGACACTACCCCCATGGATTTTTGGTTAAAAGTAAAATTTAACATATCAGTAATAAAGCAACATGAATAATAGCTAACCACATCAAATCGACTGCAACACTTGTTAGGTTATGTCATCACATCTCTTCCTAGAGAGAAAGGGCAAAATCAGGCCTAAAAAAAAATATACATGCATGCATAATGTCAAACTTCTATGCATAGCTCTTCTCTGAAAAAAAGTACGCCAATCTCAGTCATGTACAATTGGTTACCAGTTCCTGGAGATTGCTGATATCACTATAACTATAGAAACAAACATTGTGAAATAAGATTTGTGAGTGAAATCACAGACAATTCACATGCTCTGTTATTATTATCATTATATAATAAACAGAAATTTGAGAAATATTTATCTACTGGAGAAAGTCAACATCAATCAACAATGAAACATTATACCCAATCTGACAAGGAAAAAACTACTTTAAACATGGTTTTTGTGAAAAGCAAGGTAAAAGACAGTGATAAATGGTACAATAATCATATTGAACAACGAATCATCAGACTAGACAAAGAGACATTTGATGGTGTAATTTCTTTAGACCACAGTGGCATGCAGAAGTTTGGGACTATTCAAAGTCAGGTACCAGCTTCTATTATATTGCGGCCACCACAGTCTCAACCGACACTGATAGAAAAAGCGGCAAGGAATGCTACTCTATCAAGTCATGACAGTCAAGCAGAGTTAAACACTTACTGGCTTGTACACCTTGGTAAAACCGAGGACATGTTCTATGACGCATACACCAGTCACCACACATATAGACCAACCTGCAATCCAAAATTGACATTTGACCTAAACTATGAGGTAAAATGGGGTTTTGCTTGGAGGGAGTGCTTAAAGTGTGAATCTTATGGATTTGCTACCAAAGGTTATAACCTGTATGAGGAAATACAGTCAAAAAAGAGAGGACCAAATGCTGCAAATATAAATTTGTCACTTCCTGCTGCGTGCATGGACACACCTATTGGAAATTCAGAAATCTGTTTCCTTATGACAAGTTTGCATACGTTCCCGCCAGCTGAAAGCAGCATGCAGTGACGCAGTAACTATGTCGCTGATGCAGTAGAGATGGTAGCTCAGAAGGGTTTTGCCCGAGTCAGGAAACAGTTACAAGTAGCAAATGAAGCATGTGGTCTGTTGCCACACAATGGCATTCCTGCTGCAGTTGACAGTCAGTATAACAATGCTCTGCAGTCTGCGGGTGAAAGGACACCACAGCAGCCAGCTACTCAGGTGACCACAACTACGGTTGAAGCATTAAAAAATCATAGACATGACATTTGGCAACAAAATGACTCGAAGAAAGAAAAACAATATTGATGAATCTGCTGTTATAGGTGATGAAAAAAGAGAGGCACACAGACTCATGTCTAATATCCTACCGAGTGAGCAACCGATACTTGTTGACAAATTGACGACAGACAGTGACAGTCAAGCACACAAAGGATTGTCAATAGCTAATGACGAATACTGTAAAGAAGCTTCAACTGAACGACTAGCCGACATAACTCACTTGTCAAAGAGGCTTCTTAATCGACTGAAGTCGACCACTTTCAGTGAAGACATGTTCATGGGAATCACCAAAAAGCGTTGTACCTACCTTCAGGGCTGCTTTGCGCGTGATATTTGCCACAGGGTCAACTTAGAGTTTTCAAACTTACACTTGGTCTGTGATGGCAACTTGAGCAAAATGAAAAAGTACTCACCTGGTATTGTTATATCAATATTACAGAGTTATTCTGGCTGCTGTGGAACAACCTGTGCACAAAATTCATTTGTGTGTTCGGGCAAGCCTCCATTTAACTGGAAATGGACATTGTTCCAAGCAATACCAAATTGTTTGCAATGACCACTAATGACAGACTTTTGGTAAAAAATGCAATAACAGCTTTACGCCTCGGAGAGGAGAGAGTTTGACAAAGACACACTTTAACAGCAACACAAATAAAACAGAAAGCATAAATAGAGCACGTAATGTTTCGAACTCAAAGGACACTACTTACCCGAGAAATGCCAAGCGTAGGTTGAGAGCAGGTTTACACATCAACGAGGGTCGAGCCAACTCAAACATGGAGAAAATGACAGCACTTGGTGTTCAAATTCCATCAAGTACCAAGGCAGTCAGGGCTCTGAAAAGTATACAGGACAGGGATGACTACCACAAGAGATGACAATCAACGCGACAGTACAAACATGCAAGATTTATGAGACGAGTAGCAAATTTCAATAAATACGATGAAATTCATCAAATCGAAACCTACAAAAAGAGCATGTTAAACACCTAAAACTGCCAAATTAAAACACTGGCACACTGTTTCAGAAACACTTATCATCATAATCCCTATATTAGGGGTTTAAGTACATGCTGCAGTCCAGATATGCAGATAATAATATCTTACAGAAATTGCCCCATTTACCTGAAAAATTAGGTGGGTGGAGTATGAAATAATAGTCAACAAGTACCTGGAAATAAGCAATCTCTGTAAATGGCATGGCCAGAGCATGTCTGTGTTATTTTACACATCTTCCTTTGGGAATTGATGATTGGAGGTTCCAGTGAAAGGTGGTCAAAACGGATACATAAAGAATTGTGACATAAATGAGAGACATCTATTACACCAGGCAAACGTGGTAAATATTGCTGTGTAGTACACCTAAACATAAGTATTTGAGCATGGATTCCCCCAGTATAACCGTCTGGATATTTAACATACTGTCAGCCATACATAGGACAAGCTATGTCTTTCTGCTTGGTTGCAAATTCAGTCGAATCCTAAAATATGCATCCTAAATTGTTACTGACATTTGGAGCTATTTTAGTAAACAATATCATTAAATATTTATCAAAAAATTGAAAGTCAGCATCGTCAGCCATTTTGGGAGGTCTCAAATACTGACACAATCACAACAAATTGAAAAATGTTCCAATCACGGTCATTTACCTGCTTTTCTAGAAGAAATCAGCATCACTGCATCCGCCACATGTCGGTCTGTCCGATTGTGTTAACGTCTCACACCACAATTAAATTTCCCATAGGGCTCCATTGTAACATTATTGTTAGAACACTGAAAAATCGAAATCTGTAGCATGTGTCTGGGCTCAAATTCTTGACTGGTTCAATATTTGCAAATATAAACCAAAAAATACATATGTTGACCAGGTTGTTTTTTTTATTAATTCAAAGTTATTGAAGGACCTGTCAATTTCCAGAGAAATAATAGGCCAACAATTCATCACCAATACCATTCGACCCATCAAATCTAAAATGTCACAGAATTGTCTAGAAACCTGGTATCAGCATCAGATTTTCAGTGGTGATTTCTAACATATTGACCATTTAACACATCATAAGAATAAATAAATCAAAGCAATGTAAAGTCCTGAAAATAGAAGAAAAAGGGAACTATAGTTTTAATACTACCTCCTTCATCTGGATTATTCAAGGGAGATAATAGTGTCGTGAGCCCAATAGCTCTTCATTTTTTTCAAAAAGACGAGCTAAAAACAATTAACTGCTGGAGAAATAGGCCAGAAAAAAAGTTGCTGTACAATCCAACGGCATTTCTACAACAGTCTGCTAGTATATATATATATTCAGGAGTGGTATGAATCCCATTTCAGCCTGCAACTCACTGCACATATACTGACTGTAGCGGAATATATTACAAACAAAAAGCAAACAATTGACCATGAAACTGTAAAACATTAATGTTGTTTTTTTTAGTTTGAATTATCTCCCTTTAACTATTTATGTACAGGTAAAATGAATTTTTTTATTTATTATTACTTAAATTAAGTATTTTATTTCATAAATCAACACAGTATTGCAAAAACATATTCATAATATAACAGAACACACATAGTACATTGAGTTGCAATACATATATCAGTTCATGTGCTCGACTTTTTTTCATAATAATTTTGATAAATAAAAAGTTAACTGTGTTAATAACTTTATGAAATATCGACATTAAAAATACCAAGACCTTGTTCGCTATAAAATAATGTTTAATGAAATAGTTTATAAGAGGTATTAAAAGTATGAAATGAACATAAAAGGAGGTTTGAAGAAGACTAGATACATGAAGAAGAACATTTTACAGAGGTAAAAGAAAGGAAGTGGAAAAAGAATAATATGTAGCCTTTCTGAATATTAGTGTATTACATTTTATTGGTGATTGATCGATTGATTGAATATTTAGCAACATTTTTATGCCATCAAGGGCTAACAGACTATCAGTTAACCTAACTACTGTTTCCTGGAATCTTAGAAAGTTAACCAGTTCTCGAGCACACCCCATCTCTGCAATTAACTGATAACTTTCCCACTTTAATCAGCTGTGAGAACTCCATTTATTGTTTACTTTTGTAAATATTGTTTATAAAGCGAAAAATTTGGTGTAAGATTTTGACATCTATTGGTGAAAGTGTAATATTTTGCACAGAAAATGATGTAATAGACTGCTTCTGCCGAGTTTATTGAACTGAAAGTAATAGTCTCTAAACATAAATTTATGTTTATAGAGTCAAACTTGTGTTAGCGGTCACCTCTATTAAGCAGCCACTTGTCTTAAGCAGCCATATTTGCTATTTCCTATTTCTATGCTTTCAGTGCAAATTAACCTGTATTAAGCAACAACCTGACTTAAAAGGCCACTTTTGTTCCTTGACTTTAGTGGCTGCTCAAGACAGACTTGACTGTATTCATTTCTTAAATAAATGTTTTCAGTTTATTCCAGAAAGTTTGCGCATGTATTTCCCAAAAATGGGGATTATTGTTTCCATATTTCATACTGCAAAAATTGCAAAGATTTGAACTTGCTAAATTATATTTCATAAGTGATGTGTTTGTTGGTACAATTCTCATAAAGTATTTGTACTGAATATTCCTAACTTTTTAATCAATTGTTGATCTAAAGGGCATATTGTATATTTTATTCCATTTCAAATTGTTATTAGAAAAAATTGTTTCCCATTTGACTTGTTTACTAGATTTGAGGCTTTGTCATGTTAATTGGCAGCAAATATATAAGAAGTTAGTTTATATTTTTTTATCTCAAAATATCTTTTGGAAGGTGACCTTTATACTGCGTTGTTATAGTTTCAAATTAAAGACTAATTTTCCATAAGAAATAAGACGATCATATTTAAGGAAATCATTATTGAATTTACCGTTTTCAAGTGATGAAACTGTGCAATGAAATTTTAAAATAATTTAATATACAAAGTGACAGTGTGAAGTTCCTTTTACATTTCTTGCTCTTCTACCTTCTTTTTACTCTTCTCTCTGACCTACTCTGTCCTAATCCTAAACTTTATTTCTGGTTATGTATTCATAAACAAATACATGTACATATGAAGATTGTAAATTGTATTATATATGTAATTATCAACTGTATGTGAATATCTATATAAATAAAAAATTGAAAAACAAAAAAAAGAGAAGGTAATTGAGCAGTGTTAATGTCTAACTTTTTACATTAAAAATTTCACTTTTACTAAAAGTTATATATATGAAATTTTTAATTAAAACAAAGCAAAAACGTCTTATAATGTTCGCCCAGGGAAAAAAATGTAACAACAACCTGATAAATTTTTAATTTGTTGATTCAAACAATAGGACTAAATTGGAGATTTACATAGTACTTCGAAAGATCATCATTTAGATTTTATTTTTTATTATTAGATATTTTCTATTTGATTAACATCTTGTACAAACTTAAATCGGAATAAATATTTTTTATTTTATTTAAACATAACTGTTGCAGAGGTGTTTGTTTCAGCTAATCAGATATTACTCCCAAATTCAAACATTTATTCTGCTCAATTTGTCAAGTCATTTGTCTTTTAAAAAGCTAGCAGTGCAGATGATGAAGACTAACCTACCTTCAATTAAACTTTACAATCTTTTGGGTCCAGAGTCCTGCAGAGTTAGCTAAAAATTACAGATAACCTACCTTCAGTAAAAGTTTAGAATCCTCCACCTACCTTCAGTACAACTTTAGAATCTCCGGGGTCCAGAGTCCCACTCCTGCAGAGATAGCTGCAAATTACAGATAACCTACCTTCAGTAGAAGTTTAAAATCTTTGGGGTCCAGAGTCCCACTCCTGTAGAGATAGCTGCAAATTACCAATTACCTACCTTCAGTATAACTTTAGAATCTCTGGGGTCCAGAGCCCCACAACTACAGAGACAGCTGAAAATGAAAAATTACTTATCTTCTGTACAAGTTTAGAATCTCTGGGTTCCAGGGCTCCACCTACCTTCAGTACAACTTAAGAATCTCTGGGGTCCAGAGCCCCACCTCTATAGAGATAGATGGAAAGGAAGAATTACCTACCTTCATTACAATTTTAGAATCTCTTGGGTCCAGAGCCCCACCTCTATAGAGATAGATGGAAAGGAAGAATTACCTACCTTCATTACAATTTTAGAATCTCTTGGGTCCAGAACCCCACCTCTATAGAGATAGATGGAAAGGAAGAATTACCTACCTTCATTACAATTTTAGAATCTCTTGGGTCCAGAGCCCCACCTCTATAGAGATAGATGGAAAGGAAGAACTACCTACCTTCATTACAATTTTAGAATCTCTTGGGTCCAGAACCCCACCTCTATAGAGATAGATGGAAAGGAAGAATTACCTACCTTCATTACAATTTTAGAATCTTTGGGTCCAGAGTCCAACCACTATAGAGATAGATGGAAATGAATACTTACCTACCTTCATTACAATTTTAGAATCTCTTGGGTCCAGAGCCCCACCTCTATAGAGATAGATGGAAATGAATACTTACCTACCTTCATTACAATTTTAGAATCTCTTGGGTCCAGAACCCCACCTCTATAGAGATAGATGGAAATGAATACTTACCTACCTTCATTACAATTTTAGAATCTCTTGGGTCCAGAACCCCACCACTATAGAGAAAGCTGGAAATGAATACTTACCTACCTTCATTACAATTTTAGAATCTTTGGGTCCAGAGTCCAACCACTATAGAGAGAGCTGGAAATTAATAATTACCTACCTTCATTACAATTTTAGAATCTCTGGAGTCCAGAGCTCCACCACTATAGAGATAGCTGGAAACGAATACTTATCTACCATCCGTACAACTTTAGAATCTTTTACTGCTGCAAATTACATTCCAGACTTTCACCTGAAAGATTTTAAAGTCAGTTTTTTAAAAGTCTGAAAGAATTAATTATTAGTAATGCACACAATATGGTAAACCACATTGTGCACTTTCTAAAACAAATCATTGGAAAAATGAATCATTTCATTAACTAATCGAAAAAATACTATTGTCAGGTCAGGAATTGAACCTGAGACCTCCCCAGAATATACAGTTGTTACACTTCTGGGTTGCTCAACCAACTGAGCTGTCTTACAGCATAATCTTGACTTTAAAAGTTACAAGCAAATTTTAGCAAAATTTCAATAATGATTTTATTTTTGGTACATTTTTTCCCGTGTTAAAGTAAAAATGTAAAATATGATTGTCATTCGAAAAACCATATTGAGCAATCTTCCGGTGAACTGAATCACTTAATTAACTTCATCAAGAAAATGCCATTGTCAGGCGAGGAATGGAATCTGAGACCTCCCCAGAATTACAGTTGTTACGCTTCTGGGTTGCTCTATAGACAGAGCAACCTAACGGCGTATTCTTGACTTTAATGGCTACAAAACAAATTTGAGCAATTTAATTATGTTTCTTTTTTTTTAAACATATTTCCTTTTGTAAAAGTCATTTTTAAAAAAAAAATTTTTTGAAAGGGGTTTAAAGCCATGTTCACGACATTTCAGGTTACATTATGGCATTTCCGGTTTTACTGGTGGCGGAAGACCACAGACTGAGTAGAACCACCATTCTTCTGCAAGTAACTGGAAACTTTCTCACATAAAGTTTTTGGAGGGAGCAGGACTCGTACCTACAACTTTAGTGGTGAGAGGTAAGTGATCTTGAGATGGCGCCTTAGACCACTCGGCCACGGAGGACCCTGTAAAAGTCAAAAGAATCTCCAGGATTTGAAGCCGAGATATCTGGAATACCACACCAGTCCTTTACCAACTGAAAAAAGAGGCTTATTGCAATGCAGACTACTAAATCTGAATGCCAGCTTTCTGTATTTAATGACTGCCGGTTAGTTTAGTAGTTTAAAGTGCTAAATAAGGGTTAAGGTGGTTGAGGGTTCGAATCCTGCACCGGGCAGTATCATGTTTCGTGGTTACCCATAGACATTGGCTCAGTATTACATGTAAGGTGATCATGGTTTCCAAACTGACAACAGACACATACATTTTTCACCCAAAACAGCTACTTCATTTCTCTCGACAGAAATTACATAGGGGGGTATTGTAGACGTCATAAAAGAAAGCTTGAATAAATTGATTTATATAACTTTCTAAATAAACTGCTGAAATGTCTGGGATTTCTCTCAGTCAACCAACCTGGTTGATCTTTAGAGAAATAAGTGGACAACATACAGTTATCATTGGTGCTGGTCTTGTCTGATTACTATTCCATATATACTCCACCAAAGATAATACTCGATATGGCAGCAATTTCCCAAAACTGGGCGACGAAACACCTACACAATATTTTCCAGCCCATATTGCATAAAAAATGGTCATTTGTTTGGGTTTAAAACTCTCCATTTAAAACTGACTCAAAACATCTGAACCTATTACATATATATATCCATGGTAAAACATCTTGAAAGAAAGAAAAGATTTTTTTTACAGCCTTTCAACTTTTGCTGGTATTTTGACAAACTGACCAAAATGGTCAAATACTGGAACAATATAGAAATTCTAAAAATGAAATAATTTTCTTATTCATAATTCATATTTGATCATACTTACCAGGTCTTTAGTTAATAGTATTTATAATCTGAAAATGAAACTAGTTTCTCTGTCATACAAGTGAGAGGAAATATATAAAAACAATTAGAAGTTGGCTGTTGACCAAAACATTGAAATTTGGACTAAATCTCTATATTTATTTTATATAATTATTTTTTTTAATTTAAATAAAATGTATATTTTACTATTTATTTATTGTTCTAATGTTCTTAGATCATTTTGAATAAAATCAGTTCAACAGAAAGAAACAGGCTTCCATTCCAGACAAGTTAAACATCAAAGACCGCATCCTGCTGTGCTAACAACAGGTCTGAAAATAGAAGCCAAAACAGGTTACCAGATTGCCAAAAAAGGTAACCAGATGGTCATGTCCACTCCTCCCATGTTTATATTCTGCTATATAAGGCACTGTAGAAACTGGGATTTTATTATTATTCCACCATGAAAGGTGAAAGAAAGAGAAAACATGCTATGTTCCAAAAAAACTGCACACCTTATAATAAAAGCCTCGTCAAATTATCGTTATCATCATCATCTGACAGTAGCAAAAGCAGTGGCAGCAACAGCATAGCAGCTAAAAGGTTGATAAAGTGGTCTACTTCACTTTCACTCTGAAGTCAGACGTCCGCATCTACCAGTTAAGAAGCTGATGTGCTATTCTTGCGTCACAGGCCTAAAACAGTCAACAAAACACAGAACATCGATCGAAAGATAGAACATGATGGCAATCGAATCAAAGACAATGAAAAAATGATGGAGGCATTCAACAACTGTACTCAGAGTCATCAGAAATCTGTAACCTGTACAAAACTTCATTTTTGTTGGCTGCAGCACACGAGACGCATCTAAAAAAGCTCACGATGATATTTGCACTGGATGTAAAATGAAGATGCAGTTTAATTGTAAGAAAGTGCTAGACAAGATCACCCCATTGCGAACGACTGAAAGTGATAAATAACTGTTTGATGATATTCTCAAAATATGCTTATGTGAAAAAGCAATAGAAAGCACACAGTTTAATTATAACACACAATCAGTGGAGTCATTTAATGCTACACTATCAAAAAGTGCTAGTTTAGAGATAGCTGGAAATGAATACTTACCTACCTTCAGTACAACTTTAGAATCTCTGGGGTCCAGGGTGCCTTTTCATGAAAAATCGTAAACTTACGAAAAAAAGTATTCATTTTGCATAGGCCTAAGAAAAAAAAGTTCGTGATTTTTTCGTAGGATACTCTTTAGTACAGGAGATAAGTAACTGGCCATAGAAATGTCAACATCTGGCATGAATGGTAGAGCACCTGCCAATCATAAATGGTTGTTATTTTCTCGTTGCTTTGAAAATAAAAGTATATGCGTTGAAACTGAACACAAATGACGAGTTTTTAATTTACTACAAAATATCATCAAAATAAAAAAAATACGTGATTCAAGTTTCATTTATTAACTGTTTCAGTGCCGATCAACTAATTAAGCGCTTTTGAAGGCCGTATTATTGTGGAAAACTACAGTAGCGTTTGCTTTGATGTGTGTGTTTTGATAGGAAAGAATTGCTTCTTCCATTATTTTTTTTAGAATTATATAGATCCAGATGCATTCGAGATCAGGGCAAAGTGTATTAATTACTTTATCAAATTATAGACTATTATCATATGTTTGCAGAAGTATAATTAGCATCATCTTTAAGTCAGGTGAAGGAGCTGACATGCATGTTGTTTGAAACACGCAGCATGTGAATATTCTGAACAGCATTATTCTCTTTACAACAACTAGCATACATGTGCGCAGTATTTCGGCAAAAGTTGTAAACGAGATCTAGACCTATATAATTCTTTTTTTCCCCATTCTGAATAACACTATTCCAACACTGGAATTTCCTGAATACACTTTTTCAACAGTGGCAATAATGCAGGACACTGGCGTAGGAGAACCCCACCTCCCGCTTAATTGAAACTGTCCTTAGTAAAATGCCCATGCATGGTAATGTTATGGCATAACAGCATAGTAGCAAGTCTGATGTGCAGTAATCTTCCCAAATGGGGGTGAATTTGATATTGTTTTGGGACGAATATTCCAGATTTCATTATACAGCACAAAGGTTATAACTTCAGTATTTTTTAGTTAATTTTGTTAGTGGGATAAGTGCCATGCTAACGTTAAGTAGTCTATTAAAACCAGAAGTACTTATTTTATAAATTTTAGAACCTGATGGCCAAACACAACTACAATCATCCCAACCTTCTGAATATGCGACGCAATTGTATTAATTTCTGATCTGCTCAGTTCAAGTATTTATACGAGATATCAAGGTCATATAACTACTATGTAAGTTGTAAGTTTGGCAACTATCAACTGAAAAATGCTGGTGCTAAAATGCACATATTGTCAAATAGTGCATTTTTGACAATTCACGGATTGCAACTCCGACATAAATAATTCTAAAACATGTTATCCGAGTGAACAAAACAAAAAGCATACAGACGGATGACAAACACAGGGTGGTCTGAATAGCTCACCTTTAGCTTTGCTCAGGTCAGCTAAAAACAAGAGTTTCAACATGATCATATAAACATCAACTTTGGTCAGTACAAGATAAAATTGAAGATGCCAAGTGTTTACAATGAAAAAAAAAAATACAAATAGATTACCCGACTGGCATAGCTAAAATATTTATAATTAACCCCAGACACTTAAACATGCAATTGGGAACACATGCACAGACGGACGGAGCACAGTCATTCCGCAAGTAATTGGCAAACTTTCTCACATAAAGTTTTAAGATTGAGTGTAACTCAAACATACAACCTTAGCGTGAGAGGTAAGTGAGCTTGAGATGGCACCTTAGACAATGTAAAATTCTGTATAATCAATATAATTATTACTAAATAATGTTTATAACATTTTAAAGTCACAGTAATGGAAACATGTGCCAGTTCTTGAAGGACAGTGTCTTTCAGTGGTTGAGTCTCTGCAACCTGGAATATAAAAAAGCAACAGTATGATATAATGTTGCATAGCATTCTCTCTCTTTCTCTCTCACTTTAAAATATTTTTTTAATGATTTTTGGCAGAATTATTTGAAAACAGCCATCATAATTTCCTTCCTGTTTATAAGGTGGTTGATTTTTGTCATGTCATGTTGATGGGGTAGAATCACGACAAATTTTACACAAAAAGTTGACATTCAGAGAGGGCAAAAACAATTTTGTTGTTGACCTGTTGTATTTTGGGGTATAAATATGTCATATTGAAACGCTTCATTTGTTGTGCTGTTGTATTTTGGGGTATAAATATGTTGTATTGAAACCCTTCATTTGTTGTGCTGTTGTGTCTAGGCCCCTCCGAATAACGTTATTCCACATTACATATGAGAATGCCATGTTGGCACCTTTTACTTGCTATGGTGCTGTGTCTTGGTCCCACCAAAACACAAACATGAAAACTCAACCAAAAAGGTATTTGTTCTTTTAAAATTATTATATTGAAGAGATTTTACAAACAATATCATACAGTGTTTGATAATTTTTTCACAAACAAGTTCATTTTACTAAAAACACTTGAAATCATTAATTTGCTTTCGTACCAAAATTGGTGGGGGCATTTATTAGCAGTTGGATCTTCCTTAAAAAATATTTGTTTGCTGTGCTCCGACCCAGTTTTTTTCATGTGGGTAGATAGCTATTTTTTTCTTTAGCCAAATTTTGATTTTGCGTAGTCACTTTAAACAAAAGTGGACAGAAATCATGAAAAAAAATATTAAAACTTTGAAAGTCAATAAAAAAGTTTGAATAGCTGCAAATTTGAGTTAGTTGGCAGGAGCACGGCAAACAATTTATTTTTTAGGGATGGCCTTGGGGAGTGTTAATACAGGATTGAAACATTGGAATGTGTCATGTTTTCAATATCTTTGCCCCGCCAACACAAAAACCCAACAAATAAGTTGTCATGCAACATGCTTAGTATCTTCTAAAAGGCGTTAACAATACTCATTATAATACACAAGATCCTTTCAAGAAGAGACAAATCAGTAAAATTATATATCTCCATGTATTAAGAAAAACTATGTAACACACCATCTTTAATAGAGTGTTGTCGGATAATATTTTCACCCTTATGATATTTTCATCCGTAGGAATGTGTGAGGGGAGGGGGAGTGTGTGTGTGTGTGGGGGGGGGGGGGGGGGATTATAGCCATCATATTCACCTCACCCCACCCCCACCAATAGACTTACTACCTAGTAGGCCCAAAGGACTGGGACTGAAGATAATTTTCAGAGGCATTTTTTTTAAAACAATTTTCCTATTCGTGTATAGATATACTAAGGTTAAAAATGTGTTTAAATAATTGTCTGTATACCGTATATTCCCTTATTAACACCCCACTCTAATAAACGCCCCCCACCTATTTTTCTGGAAAATTAAAAAATAAAATGTATATGCGAGTTGAGTGCGTATTTGCCCATCTTTCCCTGATCGAATATTTTGTTACACAGACAACAATTAGCGGAGTGTTTATTACCTTTGAACTCTTTAAACCCATTGTTTATATCTTTGGTGACCACTTAACCACTTTTGGTTGAACACTTCCGTTTAAAACTAGTAAAGGGGTTAAAATTGGGCACTAAGGACTACTAAGGGGTTCAAAGGGGACACTAAGGACCACTAAGGAGTTCAAAGGGGGCACTAAGGTGCCTCTAAGGAGTTCAAAATGCCACTGAGGAGCCTCTAAGGAGTTTAAAGGGCACTAAGGAGCCACTAATGAGTTAAAAGTGCCACTAAGGACCATTAAGGAGCCTGTAATGAGTTCAAAGGGGCACTAAGGAGCCACTAATGAGTTCAAAAGGGCACTAAGGGCCACTAAGGAGCCATTAAAGAGTTCAAAGTGCCACTAAGGAGCCACTAATGAGTTCAAAGTGCCACTAAGGACCATTAAGGAGCCTCTAATGAGTTCAAAAGGACACTAAGGAGCCACTAATGAGTTCAAAGGGGCACTAAGGGCCACTAAGGAGCCTCTTAGGAGTTCAAAGGGACACTAAGGAGCCACTAATGAGTTCAAAGGGGCACTAAGGTATTAAAATGGGGTACTTAGGACTACTAAGTGGTTCAAAGGGGACACTAAGGACCACTTATGAGTTAAAAGGGGGCACTAAGGAGCCTCTAAGGAGTTCAAAGGGTCATTAAGGAGCAACTAAGAAATTCAAAGTGCCACTAAGGAACATCTTAGGAGTTCAAAGAGGCACTAAGGAGCCTCTAAGGAGTTCAAAGTGCCACCAAGGAGCCTCTAAGGAATTCAAAGGGGCGGCTCTTAGGAGTTCAAAGTGCCACTAAGGAGCCTCTTAGGAGTTTAAAGGGGGGCACTAAGGAGCCTCTAAGGTGTTCAAAGGGGGCACTAAGGAGCCTCTAAGGTGTTCAAAGGGGCGGCTCTTAGGAGTTCAAAGTGCCACTAAGGAGCCTCTTAGGAGTTTAAAGGGGCACTAAGGAGCCACTAATGAGTTCAAAATGCCACTAAGGACCATTAAGGAGCCTCTAATGAGTTCAAAGGGGCACTAAGGAGCCACTTATGAGTTCAAAGGGGCACTAAGGGCCACTAAGGAGCCTCTTAGGAGTTCAAAGGGACACTAAGGAGCCACTAATGAGTTCAAAGTGCCAATAAGGACCACAAAGGTGTTAAAATGGGGCACTTAGGACTATTAAGGGGTTCAAAGGGGACACTAAGGACCACTAAGGAGTTAAAAGGGTCTTTAAGGAGCCACTAAGGAGTTCAAAGTGCCAATAAGGAGCATCTTAGGAGTTCAAAGGGGCACTTAGGATCACTAACGAGCCTCTAAGTAGCCTCTAAGGAGTTCAAAGGAGCACTAAGGACTACTAAGGGGTTACAATGGGTCACTTTGGACCACTAATGAGCTTCTAAGGAGTTCAGAGGGACACTAAGGAGCCACTTATGAGTTCAATGTGCCACTAATGACCATTAAGTAGTTCAAAAGGGCACTAAGGACTACTAAGGGGTTCCAAGGGGACACTCAGGACCACTATGGAGTTCAAAGGGGGCAATACAGGGTTTCATATTAAGATAGAGATTGTCAGTTAGCTATTAATAACACATTTTAAGTGATTAAAATGATGACACGTCATTTACATCTGGAAAAGATAGAAACCCATCAAAATGTTCTTTTAAGTATGCTTTGTGTATAGTACTGTCACTATTGGAGACCGCAAAAGGGCACTAAGTACTGCAAAGGGGACACAAAGGAGGCACTACGGACAACTTACGGATAAATATCACCTACATGTAGTTAATTACTCCGAACATTTTTTTGTTATCAAGTTGATATATACCAAACAGCTTGTTATTGATTATTCTTTTTAAACCTTGATGTTTCATCCCAAATGAAGAAAGACTGCTAATTACAAGATGACCAAAATATTTGATTGTGCTGTAACAGAGAAAGGTTTCAACTGTTAATTATAAATGCTTGTTCCACCTATTTCAATAAAATGTTTTTAATCAATTTAATCAGGCGCCCGGTTAAAAAAATCTATGAACCAAAGAAATTATTCCAACTAAATTCAGTTCTATTATTTTTGTCAATATATGTGTCGACGTGCCGTAAAACACCATTCATTCATTCATTCATTTTGTCAATATGTATCAAATTACAGAACGTAACCAACTTTTGGGTTCGGTATCTTATTCATGTCAAGGTCATGACTTAAAGGGAGTATATCAGGAAAAAACGCTATAAATATCTCAAAAAAATAAATTATTTTTAAAATAGATAAAAAGCATCTCATTATCATAAATAAATAAAATCGGACTGGTTTAGTATAACATATCTACCAACAAGTGACAAAATCCATGTTTCAATTGAAGTGGTAAACTTGAAACGTAATTCCCATTCCAAAAATAGACAGCACTTAAATACTGTTTGACATTGTTACATCGTCATTCTGACTCTCTTTCTTAAATCAAACAAATTTTATCATATGTTATTTTAGCATGTTTTAAAAGACATCCTTTTGGTATTGCTGGGTTAATGAGTATAATATAGGCATGATCTATTGGTGAAAAAATGTTTTAGCCAATTAAACATTTTTGAAAAGTCCTGATAAATTCCCTTTAAATGTAAAACACATGAAATTGCTTGTCTAATCTGAAACATCAGTCCATTACTCTTGATATTCTTGGATATTCAAATTGCTACCTATCATAAAATATATTGTTATTATTGATTATAATATATTATAACATTTTTTTAAAAATCTATTTTATTTTTGATATGACCGCGACGTGGTCTAGTGGTAGAGCATCTGCCTCACATGTGGAAGGTCGTGGGTTCAATCCTGGCTGGGTCATACCAAAGACTTTAAAAATGGTACAAGAAGCTTCCTCGCTTGACGCTCAGCATTTAGAGGAGAGTTCTAGGTCTGGTTGGCCCAGTGTCAGTATAATGTGACTGTGTTGGGTATCATACCATGTGTCTGCAGCATGAAACTCCAGTGTGACAGCGCTTAGAATACTGTCTTAAGTAGACACTGTCGTGATATGACTAAAAAATTGTTGAAAGCGACGCTAAACACCATACAACAACAACAAAATATTTTTGATACTTGGAGTGTGTGTGAGTACACAGTTTCTGACTGCTACTGTTTTATCAGTTAATCTGGTAAATTGAAAGCACTGACCCAGATCACACCTTAATTAAATCACTACCTTATAAAGGAAGAATGCTGCACTAAAAATGATTTCATGATTTCACAATAGTGACACCTGACCCCTGGAATGTGAATACACAGTTTCTGACTGCTACTGTTCTATCAGTTTACCTGGTATATTGAGAGCACTGACCCCTATCTCACCTTAATAATACTAACTATCATTCATATGGGACTTTAAATGTGATGGTATTATACATCAAGCATGCTTAAATGAACGAGAAGAAACTTTTGATGGGTTTCTATCTGTATCCAGGTGATTAATAACGTGTCATAATTCAAATCATTTAAAATGTGTCCATAGTAGCTAACTGACAATCCTAATCTTAATATGAAACCCCTTAGTGACCCCTTTGAACCCCTTAGGTCCCCCTTTGAACCTGTTAGTAGTCCTTAGTGCCCCTTTCAACTCCTTGGTGCCCCTTTCAACTCCTTGGTGGTCCTAAGTGGCTCCTTAATAGCCCTTTAGTGGTATTTAGTGGCATTTTGTTGGACCCAATTAAAACATTACAAAATAGCGGAAAATGCGGTTTGTCTGCGTACACTGAAAGCTCATTGTTCCACATTGATAAGAGCAAGCGTCCAAGTGATTTAAAGTGAAGAGTACACTTACCATAAATTCGGATATTCCAGTACGCAGACTAGTAATTTCATACAGATTTTCAGCTTTTTTTCATCCTATGTCAATTATTTCATTTAGTCTCAAATAATTCTGAACCACTTTGTTGTCTTTTTAACTGTTGTTAAATTTCCTTTTTTTTATCTTTTATAAACGCCCCCCACCTTGTAAAATGTAACGCCCCAGGGGGTGTTAATAAGGGAATATACAGTATTTATATATATATCTTTTACTACACTCAATCCAGTTACAGTAATGGCAACTTGATGTAAAATATCTAATTATCTCTCTCTCTATATATATATATCTTTTACTACACTCAATCCAGTTACAGTAATGGCAACTTTATGTAAAATATCTAATTGTCTATATATATATATATATATATATCTTTTACTACACTCAATCCAGTTACAGTAATGGCAACTTGATGTAAAATATCTAATTGTCTCTCTCTCTATATATTTATATCTTTTACTACACTCAATCCAGTTACAGTAATGGCAACTTGATGTAAAATATCTAATTGTCTACAGCAAATGTCTCAAATATACCACCAAACGTACCAGAGCCATTCTACACATAAAAATATTTCCAGACTCCCATAGTTTGGACCTGCACGTAACTTTTAGGCCAGCTATGCCCCAGCCCACTTCATCTTGTCTCTCCCAACTTCAATTCGTTATATATAATAGATAACCTTCAAAAGTACATCTTAATATGCTTCAATAGACAAAACTTATAAATTTATGTAATTTAATTTACCCGCTTATAACATTATATAGCTATCTGAAGTATATTATTTGTACTTGTTGAACGATAATTTGTCATGAAAGTGAAGAGAATCAAATTATGCTATTCAATATATGAAATTTGTGGTGGGATGAAAATATATTGTCTATATTATAATATCTTCACCTGTCCCTTTTCTTACAAAATACATAAGGTAACTGTCTCAATTATATTACTTTTGTTTGTTCAAGCATAGCTTGTCATTATAGTGAAGATAATCAAGCTATAATTTAAAATACGAAACTTGGGATAAAAAAGAAAAAAGTTTCTTTAAGGGGGTGGGGGTGAAAACATACAGAATGATTATGGTTATTATCTAAAGTAGCTTATTTTTGTGTTATAGTTTGCCATTAAAGTGAAATTATTATAAAACATGAGTTTGGAATAAAGGAGTTTGGAGGGGTGGGGGAAGGGGAAGATATACCCTCACACACTTTTTTTTCTTTTAAGTTTCCTTTAGCATTCAAGTTTAATGTATTCTTAATCATAATAAGTAGTTGTGCTCAAGTTTGAGAATTGGGGAAGTGGGGATGGGGCGTGGGGATGGGGCGTTGGGATGGGAAAAATATTCTATTCACCTATGGGTTAATCTTTAGGTGGGTGAAAATATAATACAACACCTCTTGTTTAATATGGTTAGTTATGGGGGAGAAATTTATATTCACCTCAAAGCAGGTCTATATCCTAATGGTAGTAGCCTAAGAGAGCCACTCAGGTATGCTCAGCCATTGCAGAAGAATAATCACGGTGTGCCGCGTCCATCAGACCAACTCATTTGGTATGAAAACATAACCTGAAAATAAATGATCACATCAATTACTAATTAACTTGGAACAGCATGCCCAACATTTTATTTGCATTTACCTTAAGATTCATATACATAATATATTTGTTGTTGTTATTATTGTATGGTGTTTAGCAGCACAGTGTCTACATAAGACAATATTCTTTAAACACTGCCACACTAGAGT
This sequence comes from Panopea generosa, assembly GCA_029582155.1. Classification (NCBI taxonomy): domain Eukaryota; kingdom Metazoa; phylum Mollusca; class Bivalvia; order Adapedonta; family Hiatellidae; genus Panopea; species Panopea generosa. The sequence continues at coordinate 59,765,360 of CM055902.1, forward strand.
ATTAAGCCGCAGACACATGGTACGGTTACCGTTCGATACCCCTACCAGTCACAATTATAGTTAATTATAGTTACTTGTAATACTGATATAGGGCTGATTAAACCTACAACTTTCCTCTGGATGGTAAGCGCCAAGTGAGGAAGCTTCTAGTGCCATTTTTAGTCTTGAACATGCACTGGCCAGGGATCAAACTCACGACCTTCAACATGCAAGGTAGATGCTCTACATCTAGACAACCACTGCTGTTAAATGTTTGTTAAATAATGTAAAGTAGAAGTCTCACCAAAATGCTACCTTTTCGACTGACAAATGCAGAGTGTTCGCTTATCATACAGAAAGTGAAGGTTCCAATCCATGCCGAGGTCATTGATTAAGACTGTATGAATACATGAAATGTCTCTACTCACATGGCAAGTTCCCACCCACCCACTAAAGCATGGTTGCATGTGTGCAGAGAAGGAAAGAAGAATTGAACTGATAATAGAATAAAAGTATTAAAATCTTTAAAGTAATCTTTTTTTGAATTCTGTACATAAATCTGTGTACATGTAAACATTGATGACGCTATGGCAATATACTCGCCATAAAAAACAACACAGAGACTAACAACTGTGTAGTGGGTGGGGTAATTTGAGCATAGAATGATTCAATGTTGTATTGTTTACTTCAGTTTTTTTACATATACGATCCATTACGCAAATGACAATGAACCATAGAATGTATATTACCTTCTGAAAACACTACTCCCCACTGCCTTCATCCTAAAATATGTTGTATAAACATCCAGCGATTTCAGTATTCCATTCACATTTGCATGCTGCCTGGGTCCTGGATGGTCATGGTATCTGTTGTGTGATGTTTTCATAGTTAATTATAGAAACAGAAAGTCGATCCGATTTTGAGATACTGACAATGAAAACTGATTTTTTCTAATCGAAATCCAGATTATAAACTTGTTTTCCTGTTATGCCAGTTCACATCAATATCTATTGGTCAAGAAACGCCGATAACGAATACAGTGACTTAATAACATGTCTCTTATTCATGTTACTGGTAAATCATTTTGCTCAATGGAAAGTAGTGAAAATACAGTTTCTTTAACACACAAACTTCCGTAATTCGTAATATGTGTTTTTAAAAATAAATATTGCCTCCATTTTGTTTTGTTCGACTAACGTAAAAAAAAACTTATGCCAGCTAGGGAGCTACCATTAAGTTACTTAAAACTTACGATATTTTTAAGAAAATTCTTTTTCACGCAAATCCCACTTATGTAAAATCTTACGATAAAAATTTGCGTACAATGTTTCGTGAAACGGCACCCAGGGCTCCACCACTATAGAGATAGCTGGAAATAAATATTTACCTACCTTCGTAAAACTTTAGAATCTCTGGGGTCCAGAGCTCCCCACTATAGAGATAGCTGGAAATGAATACTAACCTACCTTCAGTACAACTTTAGAATGTCTGGGGTCCAGGGCTCCACCACTATAGAGATAGCTGGAAATGAATATTTACCTATTTTCAGTACAACTTTAGAATCTCTGGGGTCCAGGACTCCACCACTATAGAGATAGCTGGAAATGAATAATTACCTACCTTCAGTACAACTTTAGAATCTCTGGGGTCCAGGGCTCCACCACTATAGAGATAGCTGGAAATTAATACTTACCTACCTTCAGTACAACTTTAGAATGTCTGGGGTCCAGGGCTCCACCACTATAGAGATAGCTGGAAATGAATACTTACCTATTTTCTCTGGGGTCCAGGACTCCACCACTATAGAGATAGCTGGAAATGAATATTTACCTACCTTCAGTACAACTTTAGAATCTCTGGGGTCCAGAGCTCCACCACTATAGAGATAGCTGGAAATGAATATTTACCTACCTTCGGTACAACTCTAGAATCTCTGGGGTCCAGGGCTCCACCACTATAGAGATAGCTGGAAATGAATACTTACCTACCTTCAGTACAATTTTAGAATCTCTGGGGTCCAGAGCTCCACCACTATAGAGATAGCTGGAAATGAATACTTACCTACCTTCAGTACAATTTTAGAATCTCTGGGGTCCAGGGCTCCACCACTATAGAGATAGCTGGAAATGAATACTAACCTACCTTCGGTACAACTCTAGAATCTCTGGGTCCAGGGCTCCACCACTATAGAGATAGCTGGAAATGAATACTTACCTACCTTCAGTACAATTTTAGAATCTCTGGGGTCCAGGGCTCCACCACTATAAAGATAGCTGGAAATGAATACTAACTTACCTTTGGTACAACTTTAGAATCTCTGGGGTCCAGAGCTCCACCACTATAGAGATAGCTGGAAATGAATACTTACCTACCTTCGGTACAACTCTTGAATCTCTGGGGTCCAGGGCTCCACCACTATAGAGATAGCTGGAAATGAATACTTACCTACCTTTGGTACAACTTTAGAATCTCTGGGGTCCAGAGCTCCACCACTATAGAGATAGCTGGAAATGAATACTTACCTACCTTCAGTACAATTTTAGAATCTCTGGGGTCCAGGGCTCCACCACTATAGAGATAGCTGGAAATGAATACTTACCTACCTTCGGTACAACTCTAGAATCTCTGGGTCCAGGGCTCCACCACTATAGAGATAGCTGGAAATGAATACTTACCTACCTTCAGTACAATTTTAGAATCTCTGGGGTCCAGGGCTCCACCACTATAAAGATAGCTGGAAATGAATACTAACTTACCTTTGGTACAACTTTAGAATCTCTGGGGTCCAGAGCTCCACCACTATAGAGATAGCTGGAAATGAATACTTACCTACCTTCGGTACAACTCTAGAATCTCTGGGGTCCAGGGCTCCACCACTATAGAGATAGCTGGAAATGAATACTTACCTACTTTCGGTACAACTTTAGAATCTCTGGGTCCAGAGCTCCACCACTATAGAGATAGCTGGAAATGAATACTTACCTACCTTCAGTTACAACTTTAGAATCTCTGGGGTCCAGGGCTCCACCACTATAGAAATAGTTGGAAATGAATACTTACCTACCTTCAGTACAATTTTAGAATCTCTGGGGTCCAGGGCTCCACCACTATAGAGATAGCTGGAAATGAATACTTACCTACCTTCGGTACAACTCTAGAATCTCTGGGGTCCAGGGCTCCACCACTATAGAGATAGCTGGAAATGAATACTTACCTACCTTCGGTACAACTTTAGAATCTCTGGGGTCCAGGGCTCCACCACTATAGAGATAGCTGGAAATGAATACTTACCTACCTTCGGTACAATTTTAGAATCTCTGGGGTCCAGAGCTCCACCACTATAGAGATAGCTGGAAATGAATACTTACCTACCTTCGGTACAACTCTAGAATCTCTGGGGTCCAGGGCTCCACCACTATAGAGATAGCTGGAAATGAATACTTACCTACCTTCAGTTACAACTTTAGAATCTCTGGGGTCCAGGGCTCCACCACTATAGAAATAGCTGGAAATGAATACTTACCTACCTTCAGTACAATTTTAGAATCTCTGGGGTCCAGGGCTCCACCACTATAGAGATAGCTGGAAATGAATACTTACCTACCTTCGGTACAACTCTAGAATCTCTGGGGTCCAGGGCTCCACCACTATAGAGATAGCTGGAAATGAATACTTACCTACCTTCGGTACAATTTTAGAATCTCTGGGGTCCAGAGCTCCACCACTATAGAGATAGTTGGAAATGAATACTTACCTACCTTCGGTACAACTCTAGAATCTCTGGGGTCCAGGGCTCCACCACTATAGAGATAGCTGGAAATGAATACTTACCTACCTTCAGTACAATTTTAGAATCTCTGGGATCCAGGGCTCCACCACTATAGAGATAGCTGGAAATGAATACTTACCTACCTTCAGTACAATTTTAGAATATCTGGGGTCCAGGGCTCTACCACTATAAAGATAGTTGGAAATGAATACTAACCTACCTTTGGTACAACTTTAGAATCTCTGGGGTCCAGAGCTCCACCACTATAGAGATAGCTGGAAATGAATATTTACCTACCTTCGGTACAACTCTAGAATCTCTGGGGTCCAGGGCTCCACCACTATAGAGATAGCTGGAAATGAATATTTACCTACCTTCAGTTACAACTTTAGAATTTCTGGGGTTCAGAGCTCCACCACTATAGAGATAGCTGGAAATGAATATTTACCTACCTTCAGTACAACTTTAGAATCTCTGGGGTCCAGAGCTCCACCACTATAGAGATAGTTGGAAATGAATACTTACCTACCTTCGGTACAACTTTAGAATCTCTGAGGTCCAGGGCTCCACCACTATAGAGCTAGTTGGAAATGAATATTTACCTACCTTCAGTACAACTTTAGAATTTCTGGGGTTCAGAGCCCTACTACTATAAGAGATAGTTGGAAATGAATACTTACCTACCTTCAGTACAACTTTAGAATCTCTGGGGTCCAGGGCTTCACCACTATAAGAGATAGTTGGAAATGAATACTTACCTACCTTCAGTACAACTTTAGAATCTCTGGGGTCCAGGGCTTCACCACTATAAGAGATAGTTGGAAATGAATACTTACCTACCTTCAGTACAACTTTAGAATCCCTGGGATCCAAAGCCATACCCCTGCAGAGATAGCTGGAAATGAATAATCACCTACATTTACTGCAACTTTAGAATCCCCAAGATCCAGAGCCCCACCCTTGCAGAGATAGCTGGAAATCAAAGATTACCTACCTTTAATGCAACTTTAGAATCCCCGGGGTTCAGAGCCACACCCTTGCAGAGATAAGCAAGACATTTAGCAGCAGACAGCTCACCTATATATGTATCTGTAGAACAAATAGGTTTATTAGTTAATAATATGTCAATTTGTATAAAATTGTATAGGTATGCAAAAAAGACTAGAAAATATATTCCAATGAGACAACCATCATAATAAAGGTTCATGAAAACCCACTAATGGCCGTGGAAAATACAATTCTATGTAATACGTATTTTTCTTTTTGTCAAGGTAATATGAGGTTATTTTGAGATGCTATGTCATACAATGACTTATGGAAACTGGTATGTTTGTTTCGCGTTCCTTTTTGAAGTGATCTGTTCAACGAATGGTAAATATACCATTTTCCCGAATTATGTGACAAAAAGACTTTCATGCTCATTTATTAGTTATATTATCAAACTAGTTGGCAAAAAATAATATAATCCTCAGCAGAAGCTCATATATTATATTTTTGCCAACTCATTTAATAAATTCAATAATAAATGAGTGCTCATGCAAGACTCTCTATCTATTGCATAGAACATAAATATAATGTAATCCCATATTCCCCAATTGGAAACTCACGATCTAATTCGGTTAACATAATATAAAAACTGATTATATCTTAATAGTAAACTTGACCTCAAGCCCTTGATGAAAAACTACAAAAAAATAAATTAAATAAGAAATATCAAAAAATCCTTAAAAAACACTTAATGACATGAAACCAATCTGCTTAAAAAATCACAAAGCATTTTTTTAATTCATTTTTTTAATGAAAGGACATTATTCAGGACATTATTTATTTAGGCCTCTCCAAGACAGATCTAACGACACCTTTGTTAAAAAAGGTTGAAAACAGTTGTCTGCGTTGTTCAAAGCAATATTAGCTTAAACTTCATTTACAAAAGGTCTTTGTTCAAATTTAAATATTTCATATCAAGCACAATGGTAACCAAGTACAAATTCAATATGGTACCAGACACGGCCATCACAGAGTAGAGCCTCTTGTAAATGGTAGCAAACATCAATAAAAAGATATGACAGTGAAATTAATTTCACAATACCTGGGGTCCAATTACACAGCATTCATGGCTGACACATGTTCCTGCTTGTCATATTATAAATTACAGGATACATTCAAAGTATACTCAGCAAAAAAAGAAACTTTATTCTCTTTAAATTTCAGTGACCTTTTTGATTTCTACATGAAAGAAATAACAGATATATCTGTATGAATTAATCTATCTTTCATATCAGTAAAATAGTAGATACATGTACGTGCAAGTAAGACTATTAGGGCAGAATAGCTAGTCAGTACATAAGCTGAAATTTATGTATTTAATTTAATCTCAAAATCTGGGTGTGGATGTGGGGGTGTATGCGTCAAAGTTTAATACCGGTACAATAAAAAAATGCTGGAGGGGGAGGGTTTCTTGGGGTTGGTAATGAAAGTGAATTTAATTCAATATAGAACAAAGTTTTAAAAAAAATCAAAATTAAAAAAAAAAAAAAAACAATTAGAGGGGGTGGGTGGTTCAGGTAATAAAGGGGCAGAATAGTATCAAATTTAAAACAAAACAAAATTTTAAAGAAAAAGGGGGAAAAAATGGGCGAGAGGTTTTGGTGGTGGTGGTGGTGGGGGGTTTGAGTCCTTGAGGGTCTTGGGTTCCGTAACAAAGTTGAAATGGGGCAGTGTATGAGTGGGGATGGGGGGGTCTTGCGGTCGATAATAAAGTTGAAATGGGGCGGACCGGCAGAGTATGATTTAATACAAAAAAAAATTGTAATTAATCAAACAACTGAATTCACATCACAATTTTGTTTCATAACGATGCACCACTATTTTAAGTAGCAAACAAGAGGGCCACAATGGTTCTTTTATCGCTCACCTGGTACTATGTTCTCTGACGGCCATGTTTTTAAACGAGTCGAGTTCATTTTGGCAGTTTTGGTAGAGATAACATACTAATAATTTGTACTACACTATTTATAAATCTGACCACTGGTTTTAAAGGATTTTTTAAAAAAAAGGTTTTCCTTAAGGTTGCCACAGCAACCAGAGTTCCATACAGATCGAGTTTGTTTAAGCTATTTTGATAAAGACCTATCTAAGGATCATTCCTGAGATGTTTGTTTTAAATTGGTTGAGCGGATTAAGAGGAGATGTCTTTGGAAACAATTGTTTATGTACAGACGGACAAATGACAAAGAATAGACAATGGCGCATGTAAACTAAAACAAGTAAAAAATGCAGTAAAAACAAAAAAAGGGGAATAAACTCCATATTGGCATTTTGTACAGAAATGGTATTGAGATGTTAATGTTTTTAGTCCCGTAATACCGTCCCCACAATGGAACCCCTTAAAGTAGTGTCGGCATGTACGAACTGACGTACAACATACGGTGAGAGATCACAATAACTAACCGTAAGTCTTTGGCTCAGGTGAGTTAAAAATTTCAGTTTCTGTTACAAAACATTATTTTTGATTACCGGTATGCCTCTTGTCCACTTTATCATTAATTTACAGGCACAAAATACACTTAAGAAAGAAAATACAGGTAGAAAACTACACTTAAATTGTTCAAAGAAAATACAGATTTGTTAAAAATGATCAGTTGACACAACCATATCAATATCATTGCAGTGTTTTGAACAGAATTTTGGAAATAACCAATTTATGGAGAGTGAAGTTGTTTTTTTTTGCTGAGTATACAATAAACTACAAAATGTTTGAACTAACAGTATCTTTGTTTGTACCTCTTTTTTCAACCATATTTCAGTTATAATAATGGTGAGGTCAGCACACCAAATCATAGTTCCAAAAATTTCTGACCCTCATTCCAGGAGTCATGAGTTTGAATCCCCACCTGGACAATCATTGTGATGACTGATATACGACATTGTGTCTTATTGTCATTCATCTCTCACTGCTGACTGAAGTGGCAAAGTTATCAATTACTTGTGGAGATTGGTGTAACTGCTTGTGTACTGGTTAATATTCAAGGATCCTAGGAAAGACTGGACAGCTAAACTGTTCATCTGTTAAAGCCCTTGATGACAGGCTTTAAAGAGCGTCTTAAATATGAACTAGGAAATTTAAAGCCACACAAAAAGCAATGGTCTAGGTATAGGAGTAGAGCGTTCGCCGCCACCGTGCATGTGGAAGGTCATGGGTTTGATCATCGACTGTGTCATACCAAAGACTTGAAAAATGGTAATATATATATTATTAAAGAAGCTTTCTTGTTTGATGCTCAGCATTTAGAGGATAGTTCTAGGTCTGGTGGGGCCGGTGTCAGTGTAATGTGACTGGGTAGAGTATCATTCCATGTGTCTGCAACATGATACCCCAGTGTGGCAGTGCTTAAAACACTGACTCATGTAGACACCGCTGTGATACAACTGAAAACTTATTGAAAGCGGCGTTAAACACCATTCAAATAAATTTAAAAACAAAAAAAAAATCAAGAAAACTTTTGAGGCAACAGTGCCTTCCTTGTGCATTGTTATTGAGTAATCTATTCTTTTTTAAAAAATTAATATTGGTGCCAGCAATAAAAATGCATCTTTTTCATGGGTGCTGTCGGTATATATAATTTATACCCACTCAGGAAAACATAATGAGGACTGGATACTCGAAAGTAAATAGGTGAAGGTGCTTTCTCCCCATGGAAAGTTGAAGCTGGAAAGACGATTTGCAGCCTGGTGTATTTTGGACATGACTAAGCATAAACTTTGAATCTTCTCTACCATATGCTCATTTTGCTCAGAATCTAACATTGCATATAGACATATAAAAAAAAATTCTGTTCTTTCCACGTCCATAACATATTTATGTGGTACAAACAGGAGCCAAGCTATGATCTGTGCAAAACTGAGTGAACCATAATGCTATGAGGTGTGTACCTTTACATCTGATGTAACGATCTGGGTATTTCTACAGGTAAATGCAGGTGACACATCATCATGTCATGTTGATTACTTGTGTGAAGTATTCATAAAATCCATCTATGCATGACAAAGTTACAGACCGGACATGAAATCTCACACAGACTGGAAGTGTTGTCAAACAAACTCAAAGTGTGACCTTGACTTTTAAGGTACGGGTGTGGGTCTTATGCGCAATACATCATAATGTCATGCTGATGAATTAAGTCAAGTGTTTTTGAAATTCATACATAGTTGACAAATTTACAGACCGGACACGAAATCTCCAGCAGACTGAAAGTGTCGTCAAACAAAGTTAAATTGTGACCTTGACTTTTGAAATGGGAGTCTCGGTGTTACGTGCAACACCTGGTCTTGTTATGTTGATCATTGTAGCAAGTATTTATAAAATCCATCTATGCATGACAAAGTTAAAGGCCGCATACGAAACCTTACAAAGACTCGAAGTGTTGTCCAACAAACTCAAAGTGTGACCTTGACCTTTAAGGTACAGGTGTGGGTCTTACGCGCAACACATCATCATGTCATGCTGATGAATTGAGCCAAGTGGTTTTGAAATTCATACCTAGGTGACAAAGTTACAGACTGGACACAAAATCTCAAGAATTTCAAACAAAGTTAAATTGTAACCTTGACCTTCGAATTGGGAGTCTGGGTGTTATGTCGTCACGTTATGTTGATTATTTGTAGCAAGTATTTGTAAAATCCATCTATGCATGGCAAAGTTACAGGTCAGACACGAAATACCGGACAGAAGGGATGCATAAAAACACTCCCTGAGAGCTGTATCTTCTGTGCAAGAACAGTCACATTTTCTTATTTTTTCTAGTCTAAGTTTCTAAGAATTAGAATAAGAACTATAATGAATTTCCTAGAGTTGACAATTGTCTATTACAATCATATTTTATTTTCATCCGATATATATATCAATAAACGTATTATGTAATCATAAAATTGGACAATTATTAAATTTGTTACATTGTTTCTCATTATCAATCGTGTCTCACTGATTCAAGTGGGAAAGTTATCAGTTATTTGTGGAGATGTGGTGTGCTTGAGTACTGGTTAACCTTTCAGGATCCCAGGAAACAGTGGTTAGAGTAACTGATTGTCTGTTGGCCGTTGTTGACATAAAAATGATATTCAATCAATCAATCATTTCTAAATGACAATACTATCATTATAGTTTTAAATATTTAGATATTTTTTAAAAAAATAATTAGGTTAAGATATTTATGTAACCTATTATAACGTTAAACTATACCGTTATGGATGCAGTGTAATCATTTCAGAATAACCTTACGTTACGGACATTCTGAAGTTGCTAAATATGTAAGTGCTATACCATACTGAAGAGTAAAACACATTTTTAGAACAAAGCATTAATCCTATGTACTATTATGGTCTGAATTGAATCAAAGAATATGAATGAATTATCCATGTTTACATTATGGTTGTCCTCTACTGTGGGTGATTAATACTATAAATGTTCTTGATGAGGTTGTAGTCATAGAAGCAATACAAATACCGTCTTTATTTTTCATATTTTATTTATATTTCAGAAATTTATGGTTTCAATACATTAACCCTTTACTTCATATAGATACCTTTGGACACCTAATATAGACGCCTTTGGACACCTAATATAGACGCCTTTGGACACCTAATATAGAAAGTTTTTGAATTATTGGGTGAATTATGTTTATATTAACTAACGGAGTGGAAAACTGTGCAGGAAGTGTTCAGATTGTTACGAGCAAACCAAACTCTTCCTGCACTGTATTCAAGGCCTTCTGTGACTGGTGTGGGAAAACGTGACAGACATCATTAAATATTGAATATCAGAATTTCTTTAAGTATTTTATTACAACCAATACAGATTTCTGCAGGTGGTTTGAAGATTTAATATCTTTTTTTTTTCTATTATGCAAATTTTCAATTTTTGCTGTGGTTAATTTATCAACTATAGAGCATCTACACAATATAGTTTGTAATTCTAACCAACATTTTTTGTACATGTAATTTATTATTTTTTTTATAGATTCTTTGGGAAACAATGTTAGCTTTTATGTATTCATACTGATTCCAAAAAGTTTTATATTTATCCTTTTTATAATTTAGTAGAAATATATTAAACAAAATGAAATATGTAATCTCCATGCTAGCTCTGAAAAGAAATGCATATCACGTTTGTGTGGAGCTTTTGTGGTATGATGACAGTCAATAAGGCATGCAGGTTTGGGTAATATTTTACATTTAAACTCACAAACGGACCATCAATAACATATAATCCTAATTCAAAAGCAATTATTATCTTTAATAAATTGTGGTACTATTGATATTTTATATTAAATAAACAATGATGTTCTGGATACCATTTTTTTTTTAAATTGGATTCTCCGCCATTTTCAATGCATTTCAGATTAATATAATGGCATATTACCCAGATTAATTTGTGGATGAAGGCCTCAGAATGAAAATGAGTAGAGAACCGCTGTCCTTCTGCAAGTAACTGGCAAACTTTCTCACATTAATTCTTTGGAGCAACCGGGACTTTAACCTACGACCTTAGCGGTGAAAGGTAAGTGATCTTGAGACATCGCCTTAGACCACTTAGTCACGAAGGACCCTTATAAAACTTGTAAAACAACACAACCTTTGAAATACTGAATCAAAACCAAGTATAACAAAAAAAACCTTGACAAATAATTCCAACCAGAATACCCTGAGTAAATATATAGCCTATAAGTACTTAGGATATTACTTCTTTATGCACAAACCATTGTTCAAAAGTTCAAAACAAACAACAGTTCATTGACTGGAGCCTTCTTTTAGGTAAAAAATATTTCATTTACTATTGACAAAGAACAAAATTTTGATACTATTACACTGTTTACCCCATGGCAACAGAAATGCTGTTTTTAAGTACTACACTATTATGCTTTGGTTGTTTTTGCAGGGAACATAGTGGCTCTCAGAACCATGAAAATTCCATATGGTTCAATACACCATACGACTATTTCTACATGAAATATACCAGACATCAAAAGGATATTTTTGATTCTGTAGCGCACTCGACTATTCGAATCATTTGTCACAAAGTACAAACCTTGATTGAGAAAGATGACCAATCCAAGTAAACAAGAGTTGCCTCACTTACTTAATTGAGTAATTCTTAAAAAACTTAATTCAAAACATGCAGTGGCTGCTGAGCTATAACTTTAACCAGAATTTCTATTTCAAACAAGGGCCATACTGTGTAAGTGTTCTCTAAAAATTACTGAACCAAAATTTAAAAGGCTTGTGCAGGTGTCATGTTCAGGGACAGTTAATTACATGCCAATTAAAATCTGCCAATTTTTATTTGGATTTGCCCAATCATCCTTTCCTTTCCCTTTCATCTTATCATGCCTGTTCAATTGAACTTTATTGACATATGATTGCAAATATTTTTTTAAACTTAATAATTGATACTTAACCGAATATCTAAATTGTGACATGTTTTAATAGGTGTGCACAAGATCCTAACATAGTCAAATCTCTGTGAACATGAGTGTGTTTTTAATCATCATTTCTATGACAATATCCAAGTTGTCCAACAATACTTTTCTGTTCCATGACATTAGCTCTATAATTGGTATTCAAAGCAGTACATTTTCGTCACATAAAAAACATAAGAGTTCATCTGCACTTTTTGTTGGATGACTTTCTGTGGTTAATCAACACATTTTAATGTTGTCTATCTATTCATTATTTAATTCTGCATGATTTCACAAAAACAAATCATATAATCACTACTTATATAAGGGCACTTCAGCATATTTATGAAATTGCTTGGAAACAGAATGGCTCATTTACTCAACCTTCAGAAACATCAGGGCTCAACAACTCATCCTTCAAAAACAGAAGGACCCATTTACTCATCCTTCAAAAACATCAGAGCTCATCTACTCAATAGAAATACAATGACTCATCTACTCAATAGAAACTTAAGGGCTCACTGTCTTATCCTTCAGAAACATAATGGCTCATCTACACAATAGAAACTTAAGGGCTCATCTACTCATCCTTCAGAAACATCAGGGCTCATCTACTCAATAGAAACTTAAGGGCTCATCTACTTATCCTTCAGAAACATCAGGGCTCATCTACTCAATAGAAACTTAAGGGCTCATCTTCTTATCCTTCAAAAACATCAGAGCTCATCTACTCAATAGAAATACAATGACTCATCTACTCAATAGAAACATCAGGGCTCATCTACTCAATAGAAACATCAGGGCTCATCTACTCAATAGAATCTTAAGGGCTCATCTACTTATCCTTCAGAAACATCAGGGCTCATCTACTCAATAGAAACTTAAGGGCTCATCTTCTTATCCTTCAGAAACATCAGAGCTCATCTACTCAATAGAAATATAATGGCTCATCTACTCAACAGAAACTTAAGGACTCATTTACTCATCCTTAAGAAATATCAGGGCTCATCTACTCAATAGAAACATAATAGCTCATCTACTCAATAGAAACTTAAGGGCTCATCCACTTATCCTTCAGAAACATCAGGGCTCATCTACTCAATAGAATCTTAAGGGCTCATCTACTTATCTTTCTGAAACATCAGGGCTCATCTACTCAATAGAAATATAATGGCTCATCTACTCAGTAGAAACTTAAGGAATCATCTACTTATCCTTCAGAAACATAATAGCTCATCTACTCAATAGAAACTTAAGGGCTCATCTACTTATCCTTCAGAAACATCAGGGCTCATCTACTCAATAGAAACTTAAGGGCTCATCTACTTATCCTTCAGAAACATCAGGGCTCATCTACTCAATATAAATATAATGGCTCATCTACTCAATAGAAACTTAAAGACTCATTTACTCATCCTTAAGAAATACCAGGGCTCATCTACTCAATAGAAACATAATGGCTCATCTACTCAATAGAAACATAAGGAATCATCTACTTATCCTTCAGGGAAACGTGTGCTCAATTTAAGTATAAAATTAAGCACACTATAGATTTTAAGTAAAATAAGAGACTTAAGTATTTTTGTGAAACCGGGGCAAGAAACATTGGGGCTCATCTATTCAATAGAAACATAAGGATTCATTTACTCATACTTCAGAAACATCAGGGCTCATCTACTCAATAGAAACTTAAAGGCTCATCTACTTATCCTTCAGAAACATCAGGGCTCATCTACTCAATATAAATATAATGGCTCATCTACTCAATAGAAACTTAAGGACTCATTTACTCATCCTTAAGAAATACCAGGGCTCATCTACTCAATAGAAACATAATGGCTCATCTACTCAATAGAAACATAAGGAATCATCTACTTATCCTTCAGGGCCCGGTTTCTCAAAAATACTTTAGTCTGCTATCTTACTTCATCTCAAAACGTGTGCTCAATTTAAGTATAAAATTAAGCACACTATAGATTTTAAGTAAAATAAGAGACTTAAGTATTTTTGTGAAACTGGGGCAAGAAACATTGGGGCTCATCTATTTAATAGAAACATAACGATTCATTTACTCATACTTCAGAAACATCAGGGCTCATCTACTTATCCTTCAGAAACATCAGGGCTCATCTACTCAATATAAACATAATGGCTCATCTACTCAATAGAAACCTAAAGGCTCATCTAACTATCCTTCAGAAACATAACAGCTCATCTACTCAATAGAAACTTAAGGACTCATTTACTCATCCTTCAGAAACATCAGGACTCATCTACTCATTAGAAACATAATGGCTCATCTACTCAAAAGAAACATAAGGGCTCATCTACTTATTCTTCAGAAACATAAGGGCTCATCACCTCAATAGAAATATAATGGCTCATCTATTCAAAAGAAACATAAGGGCTCATCTTCTTATCCTTCAGAAACATTATGGGTCATCTACTCAATAGAAACTTAAGGACTCATTTACTCATCCTTCAGAAACATCAGGGTTCATCTACTCATTAGAAACATAATGGCTCATCTACTCAAAAGAAATATAAGGGCTCATCTACATATTCTTCATAAAAAAAAAAAGGGCTCATCTACTCAATAGAAATATAATGGCTCATCTACTTAATAGAAACATAATGGCTCATCTACTCAAAAGAAACATAAGGGCTCATCTACTTATCTTTCAGAAACATTATGGCTCATCTACTCAATAGAAACTTAAGGACTCATTTACTCATCATTCAGAAACATCAGGGCTCATCTACTCAATAGAAACATAATGGCTCATCTTCTTATCCTTCAGAATCATAAGGGCTCCTTTCCTCATCTGTCACAAACATAACGGCTCATCAACTCATCCGTCACAAACATAAGGGCTCATTTACTCATCTGTCAGAAACATAAGGACTCATCTACTTATCCGTCACAAACATAAGGGCTCATCTACTTATCCGTCACAACCATAAGGGCTCATCTACTCATCCGTCACAAACATAAGGGCTCATCTACTTATCCGTCACAAACATAAGTGCTCCTCTACTTATCCGTCACAAACATAAGGGCTCATCTACTTATCCGTCACAAACATAAGAACTCATCTACTCATCCGTCACAAACATAAGGGCTCATCTTCTTATCCTTCAGAAACATAAGGGCTCATCTACTTATCCTTCAGATACATAAGGCCTCATCTACTCATCTTTCAGAAACACAAGGCCTCATCTACTCATCCTTCAGAAACATAAGGCCTCATTTACTCATCCTTCAGAAACATCAGGACTCATCTACTCATTAGAAACATAATGGCTCATCTACTCAAAAGAAACATAAGGGCTCATCTACTTATCCTTCAGAAATATAAAGGCTCGTCATCTCAATAGAAACATAATGGCTCATCTACTCAGTAGAAACATAAGGCTTCATCTACTCATCTTTCAGAAACACAAGGCCTCATCTACTCATCCTTCAGAAACATAAGGCCTCATTTACTCATCCTTCAGAAACATCAGGACTCATCTACTCATTAGAAACATAATGGCTCATCAACTCAAAAGAAACAAAAGGGCTCATCTTCTTATCCTTCAAAAACATTAGGGCTCATCCACTCAATAGAAATATAATGGCTCATCTACTCAATAGAAACATAATGGCTCATCTACTCAAAAGAAACAAAAGGGCTCATCTTCTTATCCTTCAGAAACATTATGGCTCATCTACTCAATAGAAACTGAAGGACTCATTTACTCATCCTTCAGAAACATCAGGGCTCATCAACTCAATAGAAACATAATGGCTCATCTACTTATCCTTCAGAAACATAAGGGCTCCTTTCCTCATCCGTCACAAACATAAGGGCTCATCTACTCATCCTTCACAACCATTAGGGCTCATCTACTCTTCCGTCAGAAACATAAGGACTCATCTACTTATCCGTCACAAACATAAGGGCTCATCTACTTATCCGTCACAAACATAAGAACTCATCTACTTATCCGTCAGAAACATAAGGACTCATCTTCTTATCCGTCACAAACATAAGGGCTCATCTACTCATCCGTCACAAACATAAGGGCTCATCTACTTATCCTTCAGCAAGGGCTCCTCTACTCATCCTTCAGAAACATAAGGCCTCATCTACTCATCTTTCAAAAAAAGGCCTCATCTGCTCATCCTTTAGAAACAAGGCCTCATTTACACATCCTTCAGAAACATCAGGACTCATCTACTCATTAGAAACATAATGGTTCATCTACTCAAAAGAAATATAAGGTCTTATCTACTTATCCTTCAGAAACATAAGGGCTCATCTACTCAATAGAAATATAATGGCTCATCTACTCAAAAGAAACATAAGGGTTCATCTACTTATCCTTCAGAAACATAATGGCTTATCAACTCAATAGAAACATAATGGCTCACCTACTCAAAAGAAACATAAGGGTTCATCTACTTATCCTTCAGAAACATTAGGGCTCATCTACTCAATAGAAATATAATGGCTCATCTACTCAATAGAAACATAATGGCTCATCTACTCAAAAGAAACAAAAGGGCTCATCTACTTATCCTTCAGAAACATTATGGCTCATCTACTCAATAGAAACTGAAGGACTCATTTACTCATCCTTCAGAAACATCAGGGCTCATCAACTCAATAGAAACATAATGGCTCATCTACTTATCCTTCAGAAACATAAGGGCTCCTTTCCTCATCCGTCAGAAACATAAGGACTCATCTACTTATCCGTCACAAACATAAGGGCTCATCTACTTATCCGTCACAAACATAAGAACTCATCTACTTATCCGTCAGAAACATAAGGACTCATCTTCTTATCCGTCACAAACATAAGGGCTCATCTACTCATCCGTCACAAACATAAGGGCTCATCTACTTATCCTTCAGAAACATAAGGGCTCCTCTACTCATCCTTCAGAAACATAAGGCCTCATCTACTCATCTTTCAAAAACAAGGCCTCATCTGCTCATCCTTCAGAAACAAGGCCTCATTTACACATCCTTCAGAAACATCAGGACTCATCTACTCATTAGAAACATAATGGTTTATCTACTCAAAAGAAATATAAGGTCTTATCTACTTATCCTTCAGAAACATAAGGGCTCATCTACTCAATAGAAATATAATGGCTCATCTACTCAAAAGAAACATAAGGGTTCATCTACTTATCCTTCAGAAACATAATGGCTCATCAACTCAATAGAAACATAATGGCTCACCTACTCAAAAGAAACATAAGGGCTCATCTACTTATCCTTCAGAAACATTATGGCTCATCTACTCAATAGAAACTTAAGAACTCATTTACTCATCCTTCAGAAACATAAGGGCTCATCTACTCAATAGA
>CM055902.1:59783425-59788425 GCA_029582155.1 Panopea generosa
ACAAAATAAATCTGTAAAAAAACAACAATAATTTACTATATGCATTGATTTTTTTATTAATTTTACCATCCATGTTCTACCATCGTCGTCGTAAGTTTTCTTATCCTCGCATTTTGATCCTTGTCATTTTGGCGAGCAGGATAGGCTGATTAAGTAGCCAGTGGACAGCATCGTCAGAAGACGATTAAGTAGATAGGTCGATTCTGGTCGAAGTCAATTGTTAAAGATGAAGATTTAAAACAGTCGTTGTCTAGTAGTTGAAGTAATTAGTCTTGAAGGTTGGTGTTTATGGTCCTAAATCGGCTGAATCCCGTTGTAGAGCTGAAGTCCCAATATGGGTGTTGACAAAAAACGATCCTGTCTAGGGCCACGTTAAAAACATAAAATCGATGAAATTTTAAAAGAGATGTCTTTACCAATCATCCAACTAGAGACATTCGCCACGGCTGTTAAGACCGTTCTTAATCATAATCATCATCACGAAGTTGACCAACTTTGAAGATTGGAGCGAAGTTTCGTACGTCCTTCCGTCTCGGCAGTCGCTTGTTTACCATTCCCTAGTTCAACGTGCAATATTCCAAGACCGGAATAGAAGCGGCGGCAGTGACGTTTGTATTTACGCTCGCACTTTTAACTGGTCATTTTGGCGAACACGAACAGATGATTAAAAATAAATTGATGATTAGTGTAAATCTGTATGACTGATATATGATGAATTAGTAGTGATATAGGACGATTATATACATATAATCTAATTTACATATTAGTAAATTAAATTTGATTGTTACCTTTGCTCCTTATTATGTTAAATAATGAAAATCCATTTTAGTTTGATAATCTTTGTACACGATTTATTGACCTGTTTGTTAATTACATTTGATATTTATCTTTTCTCCTTATCATGTTAAATGATAAAAAAATAATTTAAGTTTGATAGTCTTTGTACAAGATTTATTGAGTACAGTAGAGTATATCATCCTGTTATACAATAAAACTTTACTAGTTTATTGATTAGTGTAATTTATTAATAGTCTTGCGTAACTCTATATTGAATGCTAATGACACTATCAACGTCATATGACATTCCACATCATCATTATTCAGTAATGTTTACTGATATTTGTAAACCATATAGCCCTATACCTATGTATATTGCTATTTGTATACAATGTATGTATATAATTATAGTACACTATTAAATATGAAAAAAAATTAAAAAAAAAAGAAGAAAAAAAGGAAGAGTGTACTATTTACTTCATTTGAAGTATTAATATTTTATCGGCAGGTACTAAGCATTATCAAGATGTAGTCACCAGTGGACTAGTAGGCAAATCCTTTTCCCACAATCCGATATGTAAGATGAGTCACGCCAGTATATGAATTGGCAATACAGTGTATACAATAAAGTTTTAATGGTTTACTTATTAATTAGTGTAATTTATTAATAGTATTGCGTAACTCTATATTGAATGTTAATGACACTCATAATGTCATATGACATTCCTTATCACCATTATTCAGTAGTGTTTATTGATATTGGTAAACCATATAGCCCTATACCTAAGTATATTTCTATTTATATACAATGTATATTACTTCATATGAAGTATTAATATTTTAGCGGCCGGTGCTAAGGATTATCAAGATGTAGTCACCAGTGAACTAGTAGGCAAATTCTTTTCCCACAATCCGATATGTAAGTTGAGTTTTATGCCAGTATATGAAATGGCAACAATGTGTAATTTACTATATAATATTTCAGCCTAGCAATATTACTAGATTTGAACTATGCTTTGAATATCACGTCTTGATCTTTAAAGTATTATCATTTTTATTTTATCAAAATCATGAAGACACAACAATAATCATATAACTGTATTGCTCTTTTTCCTTTTTATATCCCTTACCACAAAGAATTATACTGAGATGGAAAAGCAAGTGATTGAGATTTTGTAAAAGCTTGTGGTATTCACACAATATCTTGTGAATTATTAATGGCCTTACTGTTGTAAACAAAACAAGACCATTCACAACAATTTGTGTTTAAAATAAGTATTTTAAATTTGTATACTGCAATTAAAGAAACAACAATTTATATACAGGAAAGCAGTATAGCCTATGAAGTCTGAATGATTAATTTGCCAAATAATCTGCTCGCTATTTTTTCAACATTTAGTCAGAAGATGCCAGTTTCCCGTCCTTCTATATACAACATTGCTTTAAGCTAGAGTGTGTGTTCCAAGTACAAACCCTATCTCAAGTAAGAAATGTATCTAAAGTATTCAGAATTGAAATTACTCTTCTTTATGAAGGAGCTTTGGTGTACATCAGAATCCCATAGTTTTGTCAAGTATTGCTGGTTACCGACGCTGATGAATGTAACACTATAGCATATATGATGAAGCCATTCTTATAAGTACAAGCTAAACTAGTGAAATCATTTTTTAAAGGGACACACATCAATCTTGGAATCAATTAAATCAATGTCCATCTAACTAATTACTCTTAATACATGTACATATGAATATAAACCTCCAGATAGCTGACCGTTTTTACATTTTATTAATATTTACCAAGGAACTAAAGTAATCAAATCATAAAAAGAGATCCATATACATATAGCTCAGCTGAAACTGTAAGGATTTTATCATGATAATAGTTTTCAAATTGATTGATTGAATATTTAATGTGATTTTTATGCCATCGAGCTGTACATCACTACAGAGAACAGTATTGGTGTTTTGACATCACTAGGGCCAGCGTGACAAATCAATTTCCTAGTTAGAAATGAAATAGAATATAATACGATGTCAAATTATTTCCAGTTATAAAACGCTGCATCTTTCAATACTATATTTACTTTCCTAGATACAAACTTTTGAATCAGAAAAGAAGTGCATGTACATATATGATGCGAATGTAATATCCTATTACGTCATATAGAAAATTTACATATTTTATTTATAAATGACGGAAGGGGAACCCGTTACCAGTAGTTTAAAAACACGTACCAATAATTCAGTATAATATCGATATTTTTTTATTTACCAAAGCCGCGGAAAGGTATATATTGATCAGAAATCATCATATATTGCATATTAAAGTGAAGTTTAATGGGATACTAGTTCATGAACTGAATACAACTGGAAACGCAGCTGCATCTTTTACATATATTACTGTCGTTGTTTCTTTAAAACAGGCAGTCAAGTCCTTACGTTTGTATAAAGTTAAACTAAACCAGAATACGTTGCCTTTGTGATATCTACAAAAAAACAAAACATATTTATTTAATTATGGACCGTCATTCAATCCTATTGAACACACAGTCATATTTAAACTATTTTAACAATACGGAAGATAAAAAGCGTTAGACATTCATTACTTTGCATTCCTCGCATGAAGCAAAGCGTACGCCCGTTTTATCACCCGTCCATAGATTACAGTGTATATTCAATTTTGCACCCGAAAGCTATGACTCAAATCTAAAAAATAGAAGAAATATATTATTAATAAGTAGTTTTCGGTTATAGCAAGTTTCACAGAGTTAAGTGAATTATACATATACTTGTTGTATCTACACAACATGGTCCATGCATGTTTAAACCGTTAATTGTTACGATTAAACTGTTCTTATATTTGTTTTGACATTTCTGATAACATCACAAATAGAATGTATTAAAATATGTTTTAATAGTAACAAGATGTGTTTGTTGGTTTACTCCCAATGAGGAAAAAGCCTGTTGACCGGTTAGAAATACTGTTTAGTGTATGTAATTCAACTTGATACATGTAAAATATATACACAATTTAGCATATTTAATTTTATATATATATATACAGAAAAGAAATAATTTATTGGATTTCTCGAAAGTGAATACAAGTTAGAGAAAAATTGGAACCAAACGTTTAATAGGGGTTTTGTTGGTTTAAAAATAATTGATGTAGTTGAGAATTTGACAGAGGAGTTTGGCGACTCAAGGGAATGATAGCCGCGGCAGGTATGATAGTAAACCAAATATTTGAAGACTTGTGTATATACATTTATGGATGAGAATCTTGTTGTACCTTAATACTAATGTAGATGATACACTGATGCTAAATGTTAATGCAATACCAATTGGTATAAGAAGTTACATACTGGATATAAGATGGTAAATACAAATGATGGACATTTAAGGCGTCCTTATTACACATCTATAACAATTTGTTATCATTTTAAATGATTTGTTTTCAATGTGCTTGTTTAATCTTTTTATACTTTACTCATGAATAAGTCAAACGTAGCGATAACGAGACTTGGATTTTGAAGATGTTTACATATTGATTACATTTCAAATATTATCTATTTTAGTTTAATGTGGCATGATGTGTTTTCGTTTTACCGTCGCTTCAACAATATTTCAGCTATATCATTGGGGCATTTACTAAGTCTACATGCTCTTCCTCAAAATAATATTATAATGCCATAAACACACGATATCATATGTACCCATATTTAACTTAATTAATTTTCTGAAAATTAGACATCTACATGCTGCAAATATGATATTTAACCAAATCAGTCTGTATGTTCTTCCTTTTTGTTTCTATATATTCTGTTTTAATCTTTACTTTACTAGTTTCATAAAAAAGGTTTTTTTTCTTAAGCAGTGTGTTCCGGACAAGAATACTTGGAGATTAATATTCAGGACTCACACCACTATTATCTCCCTTGAGTACTCCGGACAGATGAAGGAGGTAGAAATAAAACTTTATTTATCTTTTTCTTCTTGTTTTCAGGGGTTTGTACTGCAATGGTTTGTTGTTGTTTTTTTGCTAGTATGAGTTAAATGGTCAGTTATTTAGAAATCACCACTGAAAATGTGATGCTGATACCAGCTTTCTGGACAATTTTGTGTCATTTCAGAATTGTTGGTTCGAACTGCATCTAGGGCGAGTAGTTGACATATTATTATTCTGGAAATTGATAAGACTCACAAAAACATTGAATCTATATAAAA